>CM040242.1:166763000-166792338 GCA_022545495.1 Chrysanthemum lavandulifolium
ACTTTCACATGTGAAGAAGTTCTTAAAAAGCTACAAGTCGTATATTTTCACATGTTATGGCGATGGTTTGAACATTACTTTCACATGTGAAGAAGTTCTTAAAAAGCTACAAGACGTATATTTTCACATGTTATGGTGATGGTTTGAACAATGGTTACAGTGGTGGTTTGAACGGTGGTTATGGCGGTGGTGGTTTGAACTGTGGTTATTTTGGTAGCGGTTTGAACGGTGGTTATGGCGGTGTATTTTCACAACCAATAAATTTATTCCTTGATGATATTTTCACGCGCGAAGATACTCGTAGTATACTTAAACAACCAAATAATCCACTAATAACATCAATTAGTCTTGCAGTGATTTGCGTAATTTACAAACTATATAATTTTCCAAAGAGCCATCTAATGACTCTAAACATCATTAACTCATCATTATCAAAAAAATGTTCACCATAAATGGATTAAGAATTTACTTCAGATATATACTTTTCCAGACACCCCATAATGACAATCAATCAACCAATTCCATCAACAATAAATTAATAAACATCAGTTCAACAAAAACAAACGTACCATAACTCAAATTGATTTCAAAATCAACTTCATTACTTGAATCTTCGTTAAAACATCTAAACACAAATGTAACTACATTCAAACACTAACTAAACAATCCAAATTTCAGTAGAATTCACCCTAAACACCGCCCTACCCACCAAAGCCATACACAGTCCTTCCTTGCCTCTAACAACATCCATAGCATTAACAGTCTTCCTTCTAGTATGCTCAGTGTAAGTAAGAGCATCACGAATCACATTCTCCAAAATATTTTAAGAACGCCACGTGTCTCTTCATAAAGCAACCCTCTGATACGCTTCATACCACCTCTACAAGTCAAACGACGGATAGCAAGTTTAGTAATACCTTGAATGTTGTCATGGAGTACTTTTCTGGGACGCTTTGCTCCTTCTTTGCCTAATCCTTTCCCTCCCTTTCCTTTTCCTGACATTTTTGTAGTAACGGGATCTGAAATTTACAAGATATATAAAAGTACTATGTGACAACATAGATATATAACTAAATAAGTATTGATACTAATTAAGATTCATAGATATTACGGGGCTGCCTAAAAGACATAATATAACTTGTTGCAGCTCGTAGTTGTTCAATCACGAAAATATACCATGAAATAAGGTTTGCTAAATGTTTCATGTAGCTTATACTAGCAACCAAATTTAAGAAAATGTACTACGAAAATAAGTTATTCTAAGCACCAATGAAAATATACCGCATTACCTTCCCATGCCTGCTAAAACAACTTGTTCTGTGGCTGTTGTTTCCATTTCTAATGTCTGCAATTCAGAAACCAAACCAGTTTTAAAACACGAATCTACCAATATACTTGCAACAAGAATTCTGGTTATTGGGTTTGGATCTAAGATCTTTGCCAATAAACGTTTTGCTTCTGTAGGAAATGATTCTAGAAACTTGAATTATGCCCTTTTTATCTTTCAGGTACATCTCCATGAGGTTGAGTCGTGAAATGGAAGAAGACCAGCCAAAAGAACAAAAAAAGACCACCCCACAAGACCAAATATCAGCTTTTGCCCCATCACAAAGCAATCAATCCAAAATCCGAAACCTTCAAATTCCCCTCAACATCTAATAACAAATTCTTGGGGTTCAAATCTCTGTGGTAAACTCCTTGGCTATGACAGGAGGAGATGGCGCTAATGAGCTATTGAATTATGCCCTTGTTAACTTTGGAAGTCAAAATGTATTTCTTAGGGTTCACAAATTAGCACACTCCTAACTATTGAGAAGTTCAAATGCATAATATTAAGGGATTTTTATGAAGGCAACAACAAATAGATAATATTAGAGTTGTACTTTCTTGATAACTGGCTGAAATAGTCTAAGTTGCATTCAAATGGGTCGAATTAGTCAAAGTTGTATTCAAATGCTTAGAACCTTAAAAATATTTTTATTCTGAAACTATATTTACACTGATTATTTATTTATAAAATGTAAATAGTCAATAAAGTGTAGGTACCTACCTATCATGACGAGGGATCACTAAGATGTAGCCCATTATGACCCGGACCCCTTTTGAACCATTATCCAACCCCACTCGACACCCCCGTTTTGACATCTTTACCAAAAATAAAACATACATATGGTCTACCAAAAGAACAGGTTCATGCTACAAAAAAAATGTAAACATGTATAGCAATATAATACAATAAGAAACAATGACAAAAGCATATGATTCTACTATATTAAAAGACAACAATGACAACTCACTCGGTAAAGGGTCATTGGGAATGAATGGTGCATTTCTCTTCCTTTGATCTTATTAGGAACTATATTTTGGCCCACACATATATTAAATAGGTATACAGCAAAGACAGAAATGTAGCTATGACCTGAAATTAGATATTCAATATTAATATTTCAGTATCTATGTATGATTTAACAGACAAAGAGGAAAACATAAAATACAAAAAATTACCATACCAAAGCCTCGTAGCATTCCTTAATCAAATTCAATAGCATGAAAAAAGGCTTGGTTCCTTTAATACCCAGCACACCCACAAAGAGTTAACGACATAAATGCCATAAGAATGATTATCAAAATAGCTCTTTGTTCCTTTGGGGTTTTCCAGTAATAAAGATGTAGATGAAAAGTGCAGAGTAGCCATAGTGCAAGCACCTGCTCCTAGTAATGTAAGTTCGTCACGATTTAACTTACTTATATCCATGATTCAATATATCCCTGCACGAAAAGTGATAAAAAATTTCAAAATCATTAGATACCAGTGTTGTAAAAACAAGGGTTACAAGTCCGCGTAATCGGCTATTAAGGATTTTCACTAAGTCAATATTTATATGGTTATACAAGACCAGAAAAATTGGTCACTTAGAGAGATGAAAACAACAAGAATTCATACCCCCAGAAATAGATGATACTGTTGGACTTTGAGCTGGCTCACTTTCATCAAGAACATAGGGAAGTTCTAAAAAGTATAACAAAGCTTCTGTTTGATGATTACGATTATGTCCTGGGGAAAAAAGAAGCAAACAAAAGAGTTTCCAAATGCACATCATAAATTTATTAAAAAAATATTAATTCAAGAAATGCAACAAATATATCTAAGAGGATTTTTAGTAAATATACCGAAAATGAACCGTTAGCAACAGCCTGAGTAGAATTGTGGCATGGGACTGTTCGTGCAGACTCAAAAGGTTTAGTCCTCTAGATTGCGGCTTACTCCTTACCCACTGGCAACATTCTTCCTTGTCAAGCTGTACACTCCTTAAACCACAAGATGGTCAACAACAATAAATTTACAATAAATGAATAAACAAAAGAGGATGTAAATACCCAAAATCTGGATGTTTGGCAGTAAGAGGAAAAATGGAATTGTATCTGCAAGTTACTGCTAGCCACTCTTCATCATACTGAATCTCATGTAGCCCAGGCTCTAGTTCAACTTCGATAATCTAGATGCAATTATGTAAACCGCAAAAAAGAATGTCTTGTTAAGAAGAAATATTTTAGTAAGACAACAAAAGAAGTGAAACTGTACCTGCAAAACTTCCGTCTCGGGATACACTTATCCGGTGCAATAAATTTGGTAACTTGACCTCCATCCCCATGTTGAACTATAGCAGCAAATATTGCTTTGTAATTCCTACAACATACGTAGTAAGCATGGCAATTTCTGTTACACTGACAAACTAGTAGCCCAGTTGTCTCATGTGATGTAATTGGTCAAAATCTAAAAAAGGTCACTTTGTTCGAACTAAAAGGATTCACCAATACAGGGTATGTAGACTGATATACTATGCCACAAAAAAATACTAGCTAGAAATATTTCACACTCAAGAATGTTTAGTCAAATACCCAACTTTCAGGTAATACAAAGCAATCTAATACGAAAAAATGAATAATGAGTATACCTAACTGTAGAAGGTGACACGCCTACAACAACATAAAGAGTGCTTGCTCATTTGGTCCACATGTTGAATGAGTTCCTGCAAGAAGTTACAATCAGTTTAGCTAAATGTTTCATGTAGCTTATACAATTATACTAACAGAATTGAATATATGTGATACATGATAATGGCACTCTAAACATCAACGAAAAAATATCACAGATCGGCTTCTACACTTCGACAAACAGCTAGCTAATTAGTATGCTAGCACTAATCTATACGTGAACAATAATGTTCAGTAGATGCAAACAATATCATTATAAGATGATACTATGTTGAACTAATCTTAGTAGTCTCGCCCATCAACCTTATTATATTGCGTGTTCATGATCACTATCAGTACGATGTGAAGATATACTCACCATACTTCTCGATATCTGAAAAAATTTAATGCAAAAAAGAACTTGTACATATGTAAATTAAAGCTTGCTCACATAATCACATGTGAAAATAAAAAGAAAAAAAACTTTTTCTTATTGAAAACTAAAAATTGACAAGCATTTACTCCACACTGCTACATGAAACATGGCACATAGGCTTGTACCTGCAATACCATTCGATTTATACTTAAGTTATCTATGTATAATAGCTTGGAACTCGCTGTAGATTTTTGCTGCAATTACTCAACTTATAATAGGTGCCAATTTCAAACTTAAGCTAGTTTTCACATATGTACAAGTGTGGTATGTGAGGCATGTTAGTTTGAATTTTTTATGCTAAATTCTACGTTCCAATACTTAAACAACCAAATTATCCGCTAATAACATAAATATTTCATTCCTTGAAGATATTTTCACGCGCGAAGATACTCGCACTATACTTAAATAACCAAATATCCGCTAATGACATCCATATTTCATTCCTTCATGATATTTTCACTTGCGAAGATTCTCGTACTATACTTAAATGACCAAATAATCTGCTAATAACATCCAAATTTTATTCCTTGATGATATTTTCACGCGCGAAGATACTCGTAGTATACTTAAACAACCAAATAATCCACTAATAACATCAAAATTTCATTCCTTGATGATATTTTCACTTGCGAAAATACTCGTACTATACTTAAATAACCAAATAATCTGCTAATAACATCCAAATTTCATTCCTTGATGATATTTTCACATGCGAAGATACTCGTACTATACTTAAATAACCAAATAATCCGATAATAACATCCAAATTTCATTCCTTGATTGATTTTTCACATGCGAAGATACTCGTACTATACTTAAAAAACAAAATAATCCGCTAATAACATCCAAATTTCATTCCTTGATGATATTTTCACATGTGAAGATACTCGTACTATACTTAAAAAATCAAATAATCCGATAATAACATCCAAATTTCATTCTTTGATGATATTTTCACATGCGAAGATACTCTTACTAAACTTAAAAATCAACTAATAAGATCAAAAAATCTCTCCTATATTCTACTTTACATAAACTAATTAAATAGCTTATAATAATCAAGACCTAATTAGTAATCTATACATTCACATGTGACATATATACAATTTAAACAATGATACTAACTTCAAACACATAATAATTCAGAATTCCACAATAAAATAATAGTTACTTGAAATTTCTATGTAGTCTGAATTGAAAAGTTCATCTTCTTCATCAATCTGAACTTCAATTGACCTAATTCCATTAACATCTTCTTCTTCTTTACTCATATTTGTCGAATTGTATGTTTTTTTATGATTGATTATGATTCCGGTGGCGATTCCGGTAATAGACGGTGGTAGAAGGTGGTAGACGATCGAAGACGGTGGTAGAAGGTTTTGATAGAACGGTTATTACACCTATAATTGTGGCGGTGTAGTGGGGGTTCGATCGGCAGCGCATATCGGTGGTTTAATCTGGGGTGATTTGCGGTGGTTTGTACGACTATGATGGGAGAAGATCCGAGTTGATTTCACCTTAACTATGGGACTTGTGTGTGTATTTTTCTTATATCAAGTGTTTGGATTGAATTTACAAAAATACCCTTGTTTAATGTATAGTTAGTGCAAATGGTTGGATGAATCTTAGCCATTAGATCTAAGAAAAGGAGGGATTAGATGGAGGGTTAGGATCTCTTCTCGCGTTCTCACCAAAATTAGGCTTCTCACAAGAAACAATATATATATATATATATATATATATATATATATATATATATATATATATATATATATATATATATATATATATATATATATATATATATATATATATAGTGAGGATCGAGTGCGGATTTTTTAATTACGATGCGGATGTGCGGATAGATCTGGACCGCCCATTCAGATCGATCTTGACTTTTGAAAAAAGTCAAGATCTGCTAACTTCACGATAGCAATTGACCATGTAAGCGATTTTTAATTTTTTCCTTTTGAGGGATCGTTACTATTGTTATCTTCTTTCATTTTTTATTTTTCATTTTTACGAGCACTTTTTGTTTTTTGATTATGAGTCCTACCGTGATATTATCGATATTATGAGTCTCTTGTGATATTAAGCGTGATATTATAAAACCAAGCTGTGATAGTAAGTTTTTACATATAAAATGACTTGTGATATTAAGAAACATATGATAGTTACTATGATATTAACAATTTTATTAAAAAACATATGATAGTTACGGTGATATTAACAATTATATTAAAAAGAAAAAAGTTTACGTGATATAAAAAGTAACGTGATATTAACATTTTTATTAAAAAGTTACGATGATATTAATAATATTAGTAAAAAAAAAAAAAAATCTTGTGATATAAAAAAATTAGTGTGATATTAACAATTTGTATTTAAAAAAAAGATTATGTGATATTAAGATCAAATCTTGACTTTTTACAAAAGTCAATATCGATCTTGACTTTTGTAAAAAGTGAAAATCGACCTTAATATCACAATACCTTTAATCGTAAAACGATTTTTTTTGAAAACTTTTCGTGATTCTTAATAATTAATCATCCTCTTTATTTTTTTTATTTTTTGATTTTTGAATTTTTTTTAAAACTACGTGATATTTCCGTCATCCCTACTTAAAAGTTTTAAACCCACCCGATCCTTCCCTATATATATATATATATATATATATATATATATATATATATATATATATATATATATATATATATATATATCCCATTTAACTCGTTACCAATTTATAACCATGCTCGATTATATGTACTGTCCATTCTTTATTTTATGTGATCAAAGATTATAATTCCATGTGACAAGTCTTAATATTTTATGTGATGAATGTTGTCATTACATGCAAGGTTTAACATATTCATATGGGTTCAAAATAGAATCATAGTGGTGGAATAACATGCATGACATACTTGATATTTACATGGTTGGTTTTACATGTGGGTCGATATAACATGAGTTCAAAACAGAATGTTTGCATGGTTCGAATTTATATGGTGATTTAGTTATGATTTTCATGCGACAATCTTAGCTCCAAACGAAATAATTAAACGTGACTATGGCATGCAAAGGAGGTTCAAACAGATTCGATATATTAAAGTCTATATGTGGGTCGAATGGTTTAGTGTTCTGGTTATGATTTCATGTAACAAACTCTTTATTAATTATGTGATGTTTTAGTCGACAAGCATGCATACTTATTATATAACCCACGACAGAATCAAGAAAAAAAAGATGGAAAACATGGAACAAGTTGAGGTTTACCAACCCTTGATGTCGAGTGAAAAGAAAACAAAGAACCGAGACGAATCAAGCCAGGACAGCAACTACTAAACCACGACCAAACAGCCTTCGAAACACCCCATGATTACTACACCTTCGAGAGACCTTCTGCTTGCCTTGATCGAATGGAGGAGAAGGAATAGAGAACTTGCTGTAACTTTTTGGAGAAACTAGGGTTTAGTGTTATTTTAGTTATGTGAATCGTATGGTAAAAGAAAAAGAAGGGAGGGATTATATGTGTTCGGTTTTTGACGAGCCAAGGGAAAATAAAGGGCCAAGCTCAAGTCCAAATTTAAATTACAAGTTAAATGGGCTCTTAGTTTAGTTATAATGTATTTTATATCTTACAAAATTTCGGTTCATGCAAAACTAAAAAGAAAACGTGTGATGTAATTCTTTGACGTAAGTGTAGATCGATCTCGTATTTTAGGTTCTTCAATCATTTATAAGTTAAGTTAAAATTACATTTAGTGAGCATTGACATATTTTACGTATTTTATAAGTTTTAATTAGAGGGGCAAAATAGTCCTTTTACGCGTTTTAGATTTTCGGGTTTTACAATATGTGTGTTTTGCGTATGTGTTTTTTTAATAAATGTGTTTATGTGTGCGTGTTTTTTTGCAGGTTACGAAAGGAAGAAGAAGATGATGATGCATTTTCTTTTTGTTTTTCACTTTGAATCCATGTTAGTTACGTGCTTGCATCGTTAGTCTTTATTATGTTTGCGTTGTAGTCATTTGATTTTTTTCTTACATAATTAATCTCTAAAATTTATAAATTTGGTATTTTTTTTAAATTTAAATTATATTATATTTAATTTTTATATGTTGTTTTATTTGAATAAATGTAAAAAGTTAAAAAAAAAACGTGGATTTCAGAGATGTTGTGTAACTTAAATTATAAATTATCTATATTACTTATAATGTATGTAACAAATTTATCTTAAATTTAAAAGTTCTTAAATTGTGTAAACCCCATAATACACTTGATGAAGATGGTAACAACAACATCTACCATCAAATTAATATTTTAAATAGTTTTTAAATTTCAAACTTTTATTATTTTTCGTTTATAAGTTATAACCCATAAACTATATTTCTCTCGCAATGACCACAAATTAAACATTTAAGTGTTGTATCTGTTAATACAATTCTGGGCGCCCCCTGATGAAGATTAGTGTAAGCTAACTTCCCAGAGGAAAGATCTTGTATTAAGGCTTGTCTTGATTTGAAACTGCTAAGAAAGCAAACACCGTTAGCCTCACCGCGGAACGGGGTTCCACGGTCAACCTCCGGCGTGAGAGTAAGTAATAGTTTTAGAGAGAGAAAGTTAGTTAAGAGTGAGAGAATGGATGTGTATGTTACCGTTTGAATAGTGGTGAGGCCCCTATTTATATGGTTGACCTTTCTGTCGTGTTCTCACAGTCACGGGACGTGAGAGCGACAGTTTGTAAATGGGGAGTGACGTAAGTCAACTCCAGAGTTTGTCCCGTTGTTATGATAGTGATGTTTTTAGCGGGAGTATATCCCGCTTTCCCTTTTTGGGGACTGCAGGCTGCATCATCATAAGCCTGGGCGAGATTCCCTACCTTTTATGTAGAAGCGCGGTTGTGGCCTCCCTCGGACGTATCTCCTACCCGCGGAAGGTCTCTTCCTTTGATACTCACGCCGCGTACACTTGGACAGTGGTTGAGTGACCACCTACGGGTTATGTGTTTGGTCCGCGCCCGACCCGTATGAGTGCCGGGGAGATCATGCTCGACCGTGTTTGGTCTGCGCCCGACCCGTATGAGTACCGGGGGAGATCATACGCGATCAAGTCCCCCCAGTCTAGTGTGCTTGTTGATTCAGAGCAAAGCGCTCTAGACTAATTTATTTTGTTCGTCCGCGGTTGGGTGTTTCGTGGGGAATCCTAGTCACTGCTGACTGTATTCTCCACTCACGCAAAAGATAAGTGTTACAACTGTCCCTTGGGATTCGCGAACCGCCCTAGACCGCGTGTTTTCTGACTGACATGACGTTTTGGCTGCTTCTATCTCGTCCGTTGATCTAAGCAGATCTGGATCGTTCGATACGAACCGGGGACGTGGGGATTTTCCCGCCGTTCGATTGGCCTGTTGGTTTTACTTTCGAGAGGGTATAAATACCCCTCTTTTTACCTTCTTGGTTACTGTTGCCCTTTCATCTTCGCGTGTTAAAAGAGAAAAAAGACTTCCAACTCCTTTTTGTGCGTCTTTACTCTTTCAGGTTAGATTCATCTTCCCTACTCTAGTTCCATGGCTAAAAAACTTCTATGTGATTTCACCTGTAAGTTATCCCAGAAAGATCTGAGTGATTTTTGTTCTAAATACCATATCCCCCCAACTGTTCATCCTCTTCTTCCTGGTCCTAATGATACCATAAAGGATGCCCCTAAGGGTAAGATAGGCGTATATACTAGGTTTATTGAGTTTTGCAACTTTAGGATCCCTTTTCCAAGTTCTTGTGTAGCGTTTTGGAATACTTTCAAATTCATCTGTCGCAGTTGTCCATTTTAGCCGCGGCTAGGATTAGCCATTTTGAGATCCTATGTCGCGTTCACGGTTGTATCCCCACCGTATCCTTGTTTAGAAAGTTTTACTATTCTGGTATGAAGGACGGGTGGATGACCTTGGAGAAGCGTAAGGGTCCCAAGTCTTTGGTTGTTCCTGTTTGCTATACCGCTCCCTTAGATTCTGTAAAGAATTGGAAGGAATATTTCTTTTGGGTTGATGAGGCTATTTTTCCTTTGGCTATTTCATGGAATGACAAAGTCTTTGTTGACCGTGATCCACCCCCGTCGGACGACGATGTTGACCTAGATTTATTGCGCATCCTTGACACACATCGTGCTCCCTTCAAGAGGTTTTCGGAGCCTTTTTGTGTGTAGTAGGTCTTAGCAGCGCCTGGGATGATGCTACGGCGCGGCCTACTTTTATGGCCTCGGATACTGAGGGTGGGTTCTTCTTTTAGGGTTTGTCGCGTCTTATTGTCCTCTCCTTTTTTGTCTGTCATTAACCTGTTTTGTATTTGTTTGCAGAGATGTCTCTCCTTGCCTTCATCAACCAGCCAGATCCTTTCGAAGTGACATCCGGAGAAAGAACTTTACTAGAAGGCGAAAAGACGCTGCAAGATGAGACCGTTGGGCATGTCATAGAGCCTTCTGAGAATTTGGTCACGTTGGTCCAAGAGACCATTGTGAATAACGTGGAAGCGGCTAAGGCGAGCAAGGCTATTGGGAAGAAGAGAGTCCGGCTTGATGTTCCCCCCAAGCAACCGGAGAAGAAAAAGATTACTCCCGCGCTGGAGAGGGTTCCGGGTCCGCTGCTGGTAAGGCTTCTGCCTTATTTATGTCGCTTCCCTTTAGTTTTTAAATAGAGAAATGACCCAAGTGTTTTATGGCTATGCAGATGATGCTGACGCGGGGCCTATCCCTGTTATGGAGCTCCGTGATGAGTCTAATTCCGGCCCTCGGCCGTTGGAAGTGTTGGAATCACTCCTAAACCTTAATTCAAGTGTTTGTTACTCATATGTAATAGGTAGCTTATTATGGCCTTTATGTTTGTTTAAGGTCAAGCTTATGTAGAAGGCCCATAAGCTTAGGCCCATGTCCAATAAGGAAAAGGGAAGGAGTAGGAGTGTTACCCTAGCTCCTTGCCTATAAATACTCTTGTATAACCCTCACTTGAGGGTTGGTTGTTCAATTTATCCTTTCACATACATCTCTACGCCTAAACCGTCTAAGTATTACGTGTGTGTGTGTTTATTTATTGTTCAACCGCCTCTATCTCTTTCTAAGTAAGCTTGTGTTGTAAAACTAGTGACCTAACAGTGGTATCAATCGCCTAACTAGTTGGGTGAATCGTTATTTCTTGAAGTGGGTTTTGGTCCTACGCGTAGAATAACGTGATACTGGTTAAACAAAAACTTGTTTTTACACTTTTTAATCCAAGATTCTTGTACTTTCAACGTTTTAAGGTGTTAAAATACTTGTTTTGGCAAAAGTTTCAAACTTACGCGTGGATCTAAGTTTTTAAGCTTGTTTTTGTTCGTGGGTGAAGTTCTACGCGTAACCCGTTTAGTCGTTTTGGTTCATCAAGGTTCACACTTTTGTGTTATTTTGGTGCTATTAACGCTATTCCATAACAAAATCGGTTTAGAAACAAATTTGGGCATAATCATTTTACGAGTAAGATTACGCGTATCAAAACCCTAATCTTACGCGTAACTTTATCCGTGGTTTGATCTTTCGCCGTGGTTTACTCCGTGTTTTCTTGCTTGGATAAGCACGAAAATACGTCGACTTTGGATATCTTTTGCCTTTGTGATAGTGTAAAAGATCATTTGGGCAAAACCTAAACTTACGCATAAGCATAAAGCTTACGCGTAGAATCCCACGCATAAGATTCATCTTACGCTAAGCCTAGTCTTACGCATAAGGTAATCCTCGCCTAACTTTCTCGCCTAACTTTGTGTCTACGCATAACTTTAGTGCATTTACCCTACTAACGCCGTAACTCTCTTTGTTACGCGTAACTTTGGTGTTTTTACGCATAAGTTCTACTTGGTTTCTTGTGATTTCTCGCCTAAGGACACTTCATCAACAAAGGTTCATTCGACTACAAAGATCCATTTTACCAACACAAGTTTTCAACATGTCACAACCACCATACTCTAACTATTTCCTTACACTTATTCTCAACGACAACAACAACTAAGTCCACAACATCAACAATGGAATCAACAACAAGCAATTTATCAACAACAATTTAATCAACAACATACTCCACAACTTGGAGCAATTCCTCCACCACAAATGGTTCAAACACCGCCAAGTCTTCAAGTTCAACCCTACACAAATGACTTCAATCAACATCCATCAAGGAACACTATGAAGGAACCCACTTGGTTTGCAAAGATGTATGAAGCTTTAAGCAGCCAACAATCAATTCATGAGGCTGGATCACTTGATAGACCTCCAATGCTCACTCCAGGAAACTACGATCAATGGGTGATAAGGTTCTTTAGGTTTTGTGATCCAAGAAGTTGCATGGAAAGTTCTTAAAGAAGGTTATCTTGGAAGGTCCATTTGAGATGCCTCTTGTCATTGTGCAGGAGATCCTAATGCAAATCCACCAAGAGATGAACAAGCGAACATTGCTCTTCATTGCGATTTAAATCAAGCAGAACTTCTATACTATGAAGTCGATGAGCTTGCAATGCAATATATCCTTTTAGGATTACCTAACCCAATTCTTCAAGTGTTGATGCTCAAAAGGCGCAAAGGAAATGTGGGAACATATTCATCTTCTTATGGAAGGATCATGACTCAATCGGGAGGATTTGGAATCCAAAATTTACTTGGCTTATGAACACTTCATGATTGAACACGGAGAGACACTAGAGTCTTATCATCATCGATTTTCGAGACATCATCAATGATTTCGATAAACACAACATCATCATGCCAAGAATTGCGGTGAATACTAAGTTCTGAGTAGTCTTGGTCACGAATGGGAGAAGTATGTCATTTTTCTCCGTCAGCGAAGAATATGCATCATTCTACATATGGATTGTTGTACGATTACTTGAAGCCTCATGAAAAGGAAGTTGATCGGGAAAGGATTCTCCGTGCTCAAATTGCCCCACCTACACATCCGGAAAATCAACAACTTGCCTTATATGCTCAACAAAACAAACTGCCTCAGTCACACAAAACGATCATTCACAGCAACAATCTCAACAAAATCAACTGGTTCCATACAACAACAACAATGCTCAACCAATTGTTAGTGAAGCTAATGAGGACATCGATCCGTTCGAAGCATTGCAACAAGGATTTGTTATGATTGCTAATGCTTTTGGCCGTTATACCAACAAATCCAACAATAGTATTCGTTCCTCATCTAACACACGAAATCATTTGTTGTAAACAATGGACGAGTTGAAGTTCGAGAATCGTGGTTATGGTCGTCGGATGGGAGGTGGTCAAGGGTTTAATCTTGTGGGTCGAATAACAACGAGCTCCGGTGGAACAGGAAATGCTCGAATGGGTTGAATGGTCTTGATGCTACAAGCGCAATGAGAAGGACACTGGCTAATGCATGCCCAAAGCCGAGGACTAGGGGCGGTGCTTATTTCAAAGAGGCTCTTCTTTTGGCTCTTAAAGATGAAGTGGTGGATCTTTCACGAGACAAAACGAGTTTTATGGCAAATGAGACTCGAGATGATGATATGGAGGACTTGCAGGCCAATGCGTGATTATGTTGATGGCTAATATGCATGAGTTACACATGAGTGACACGGCCCGATGTATGACATCGATGGCTTGTCTCGGTACCGAACAAACCATATTTATCTCGGATCTAATATCTCGCCAACATCCGAATCCGCAAGGCTCAAAATGTTCAAAATGAGTCATTTACATCTCATTCACCGATTTTCAAATAGACCCTGTAGTTACATTTGACGATCAAGATGACCTTATGGTTTCCTTTGATAATCAAATTGACTCGTGGTTATACTTGAGGATCTAAATAATGATCATGTTGTGACTTACATTGAACAAGCCAAACTTTTGCCTCATCCGGATCTTGCTCTCTTACTTAAAGACCGGCAATCCCAAATTGAAACATGTTGTGCATTAAATAAGGACTTAAAAAGTAAAATGCCTGTTAACCAAGGATTTTGAATGTTTACAAAAGCAACTCAACTTTTTCAAAACTCAAGAAAAGCGTGAAAAAGGTTTTGAGCGACCTTTACTAAATCTCATCAAAGCGAAAAATATTTAGAGACAGATCGTGATCTAGCCGCTTGAAGAATGCTTTATTATGCGAGATAGAACAACTGAAACATGAACATAAAAAGCAAATTAACGCCTCACCTTTGAAAATCAAAAGGCTAAGGTGAGTTGTTAACTAGTCAAAAACAGTTCTCTGCATACAAAAGCATTCCACGAAGCGAATAGATAATCATCTTGAAGAAATTATCGACACAACATAAACTTAAAAGTTTAAAATTGTTGTTTACAAACATTGTGAGTCGAATCGCTATTGAAAAGTTTACTTTAAAACCCGATCCAAATGGACATGGACCGAATCTTGCGATTACAAACCTAAGCTTTCAACCAAAACATTCAAACCAAATCACAAGTTTCTAGTGCAGAATATAAAATTGATAATTATGTTATGAGTGTTGTTGAATATCATCGTCAAGAGGAATTAGATGCGTAAGAAGGCGAGTCGATCAAAATTAAAAACTATTGTTTACAACAAACCTTTTAATTATTCAAAACCGGTCACTTTTGTCACACCAACGGATTCTTCTAACACACCAAGGGTTATCATCAAAACACCGAGTCTTCTAATGTTAATCCCCAACCGGATTATGCACAAATTTATGGTCTTTTACCTTCCATCGATGAAGTAAACTCAAAACACGAAAATCGCAAAATTCTTAGATATTTTGACATTTTCATGGTCGACCTCAAAACTTTACAACATGAGATAGAATATCATTACGAAATCAAAGTTCAACATTTTCAATCGCCTCTGCGCGAGAACAAAGAGACATTTTCGGAAAAATCTTTTACCAAATGTTAAGAATTTGAAAAATTGTGCATTGTCTTGGGAGCAGGACTTTCATAAGGAACTTGGAGTGATGAAGGTCGTTTCGAGAAAGCGAAACATCTATTTCTAATACTAAGCGAAAGAAGAAAATGTTGAGAAAAGATGTTGATCGACTATTTAAAGATGTTATCTGTCTTGATATCCATAATGTTGTGTTGTTCTATTCTTTGCCACATGCATCGATTATATCTCTGCGATAATGTTGACTCTGTGGTAGCTGTTGAGAATCTCGATAATGTGCTTGGATCGAGTCTTTAAAAGTGAAAATGAGCGATTACTTAACGAACTTTACAATGCAAAGCGTCGTCTTAATTGGTGTGAAAAGATATTCACAATCAACAACTTGGTTTTCAAAAGAAAATCGCTCGATTAGTGCAAAATCTTCGATCCTAAACTTGAGCAAGCTGGATGATCAAAACGTGTCTTTGAAAAGTCAAATCTCAAAATATGAACAAGAACTTGTAAAAGTTAAGCAGAATATGGTGTCATATTTGATTTACTCAATAAGACTCGTCATGAAGCATCTAACGAACTTGATCACTATCTTGCTCACACTAGAGAAGTCATGAATTTTCTTTGGTAATATTAGATTACGAAAATCAAGATTTGATTCACACTATCTCTAAGTTAAGAGAAATGTTAGGAAAGTATGAACTACTTCCGCCTACCATCATTAAGAGATTAGCACCGGTAACACTTTGTAATCGTGAACCTAGAATACCTCTTGCCAAATCACAAGTTGCTAACGTGCTTCCTTCTCTTGAAACAGAATAGTTGCGTCTTTTCCAAACGTCCGCACTTCACGACCTAGGAGCACTCAATCGAAGAATAGGAAGTTGCGACCTAAGAAAAGATCAATAAGGAATGCTAAAGTAGAAGAACACCCTAGGACTATGAATAAGACTCACGTTGCTTCCACTATAGATATTGCGTCGGCAAATGTAATAGAAATAGTGATGTAACGAATGCTAAACCTTTAAGTACTTTTGATATTGATCGATGCACCTTGTGTTATTTGTCGTAAAAGTATGAATTCGATTGTCATGACAAATATGTTGCTAAAGCTATAATCTCTCGTTACGGAATCTAAGAATCGAATACCTCTAGGCCCAATAATCATTCTAAGTATGTGCTTGGTAGACCGCCTTCCTTAGATTCTAAGGCAAACATTGTTGTCCCTGTAGCTCGGTTTCACCTCCTAAGAATGTAGTACCACCTAGTGCATTCACAAAGACTAAAGCAAGCAGTAGTTATAGATGGCGAAATGGATATATAACACACTAGGATTTAAATGGATGCCTAAAGTTATTAATGTGTGTATGTCTACTATCATCGCTCGGAACCTCTAACATTTGGGTTCCACATCTACTTCTATTCCATTTGTGTAAATGCGTGTGTAATGCGGGTGATGAGATCATTCTCGGATTGTTGATAGCGGATGTTCCCGACACGTGTCGAGCAACCTTAAATTGTTATCAAACTTTATTGCAAAGTTCATTGGCTTTGTCGATTCGGAATGATCACTTAGCAACTATTATGGGCTACGGAGACTATATCAATGGGAACATCGAAATTAGCGGTGGTTTACTATGTGGAAGGCCTCGGTCTGTCTGCTTTCGATGAGGTCGATTACGTGATGGAGATTTGGAGGTTGCTTTGGGAGAAAACTTGTTTCATTCGTGATCTACAAGGAAATGACCTTATGTCGGCTCTCGTAATTCTAGTCTTTACACTATCTCTATGCAAGACATGGTTGCTTCATCTCCCATCGCTTACTTTCAAAGGAAACATCAACAAAATCCGGCTATGGCACCGTCGTCTCTCACATCTAAACTTTCAAACCATCACCAACCTTGCTCGACACAAACTAGTTGAAGGTCTCCCACGATTCGGTATTCAAAAGATCACCTTTGCTCGACTTGTGAATAAGGGAAAAGCACTCGTGCTCATTTTCCTTCAAAGGTGGAACACGACTCAAACATGTGCTTCATCTTCTTCACATGGATTTGTGTGGCCCGATCGCGTGCAAGCGATCAATGGCAAACGCTACATATTAGTAATTGTTGATGACTACTCACGATGGACTTGGGTCTACTTTCTTGAAGCAAAGACCAAGCTCCACAGATGATCATCACCTTTCTCACGAAAATCTGAGTTCGACTCAGAAACACCGTCAAACAAATAAGAGCAGACAAAGGAACCGAATTTGTTAACCAAACCCTTCGTGAATTTTATGAGAAAGTGGGAATTGACATCAAACATCTATTGCACGTGCGCCGAACAAAAGCGGAGTTGTTGAAAGACGAAACCGAGCGTTAGTGGAAGCGCAAGAACAATGTTAATCAATGCTAAACTTCGGATTACTTATGGGCGGTCGTATTCTGCATGCTATACTCAAACCGTTCTATGATCACAAAACGCCACAACAAAACACCTTTCGAGCTTGTCCACAACCATAAACCGAATCTCAAACACTTTCATGTATTTGGATCCCTTTGCTATCCAAATAATGATCGTGATGATTTTGAAAGCTCAAAGCCAAAGCCGACATTGAGTCTTTATTGGCTATTGTGAGAATTCTAAAGGTTACGGATCCGGAATCGTCGTACAAAGCGGTGATGGAAGCGATTCATGCTCATTTTGATGAACTTACGGAAATGGCTTACGAGTATAATGACTTAGAACCCGGTCACAACCGTTTAAACTTCCTCGACCCCATCATCGGTGAACAAAGCCCCCACTCACTCGTCAACAAATGGAAAGGTTATTTGCTCCACTGTTCGGTGGCGATATTGATGAGCGTGCTCGGTGTATCCGTTGTTTCATTGCACAACCCGATAATATTCCTATACCTAATACACTGCTACAACAACCATTGTTGAAGAAGCACCACCGATTGACTCCACCACATGATTGAACACACCGCTTCCCACAATGATGAACGGTGATGATATTCTTAATGATGTAACCCCACTGCAGATTTTGATCCAAATCGTTCTTTAACCCGTTTGCTAATGAATCTGCGCACACGATGTCGCGGAATCATCAACAAACCATTTGAATCCTCGAATATGCACAATGTATACCAACATCAACCCTCTACACATCGATGGACAAAGACCATCCTCTAGCAAATATTATTGGCAACCCGAATCAACGATCGTTCTGAGACAACGTCTTCACACAGATGGTGAACATTGCATTTATGCACTCACCGCATCGCCAACTGAGCCTAAAAACATTAAAGACGCAATGACAAAAGACAATGGATTGAATCCATGCAAGAAGAACTCAACCAATTCATACGTCTTGAAGTATGGGAAGGCGGTTGAAAGACCAACGGTCTCGTCATTGGTCTCAAATGGATTTGGAAAACAAATTGGATCTTTGAAGGAGCGTAATCCGAAACAAGTCACGTCTAGTTGCTAAGGGTTATCGTCGGAAGAGAGAATAGACTTTGAAGAATCTTTTGCTCGGTTGCTCGTCTTGAGGTTGTTCGGATATTTCTCGCGTTCGCGGCTCATATGAATATGACGGTCTTTCGGATGGATGTCAAAGCTGCGTTTCTCAAGCGGACAACCGAAAAGCGGTTTATGTCGACCAACCCAAAGGATTCGTTGATCCGAGTTCCCGAACCATGTCTACAAACCGAACAAAGCTCTTTATGGTCTCAAACAAGCCCTCGGGCATGGTACGATAAGCTATCAACTTTCCTCATTGCTAATAATTTCACCAAAGGTTCGGTTGACCCAACTCTTTTATACAATATCACGGGAACATATCTTAATTGTTCAAATTTACATTGATGACATCATTTTTGGGTCTACACATAAAAGTTTTCAATCGCTTTTGCAAAACTAATGAAGAAAAATTTTGAAATGTCCATGATGGGTGAACTTACGTTCTTTCTAGGATTACAAGTTCATCAATCACCCGTGGTATTTTCTTGAGTCGATCAAATATGCCCTTGAATTGTTAAACAAATTTGGAATGAAAACACGTGACACTTATGCTACACCAATGACTCATACTAAGAAACTAGACGATTTACATGGGAAATTAGTGGACCCTACCAAATACCAAGTATTATTGGGTCTCTCATGTATCTAACAACTAGCAGACACGATATTGTATTTGCCGTTTATCTATGCTCCGTTATCGATCGCGACCAATGAAACCCACCTCTCGAGGCTAAAAGAATCCTCCGATACATCAAGGGAACCATTAACTTGGGGATCGGTATCAGAAGGATTACGGTTTTGAACTAATCGCTTTTGAGACGTTGACCACGCGGGATGCTTAGATTCACGAAAAAGCACTTGAGAGCACTACAATTTCTTGGTGATAAAGCGGTGTCTTGGCAATCAAAGAAGCGGATTATACATCATTTGTCATCAACGAAGGCGAATATGTCGCCATGTCCGCGTGTTGTGCTCAATTCATCGGATGAGAACACAACTCAAAGACTATGGTTACGTATTTGACATAATCCCGATGTATGCGACAATCGGTGCCATTGCGATCTCGTGCAACTCGGCCAAGACTCGAAATCAAAGCACGTCGATCTTCGTTATCATTTCATCAAGGACCACGTGGAGCAGTGCAGTTGAATTATACTTCGTGGGTGCAGAATACCAATTGGCGGATCTCCTCACCAAAGCCTTGCCTCCCGCTAGGTTTAATGAGTTGGTCCACCGGATTGGAATGAGGTGTTTGACTCAAGAGGAATTGGATGACCTCTTAAAGCAGTCTTAAAAACCTTGTCAAACACCAAAATATCTTTTGTAAATACATTTTCAAAAATAAAATACAAAATATAAAACCGATAAAACAACAAAAATATTCTTCTAATCTATTTTTCTTTCAACATGGCAAGTACATTTCTTTCGTCAACACTTTAATCTTTCAAAATTCAGTATCTTTCCGATCAAGTGTTGAGGGGGAGAAAATAATCACTTAACTGTTTCAAAACATTTGTGTACTTGCATGTTATCATCTCCCGGTTGTTTCTTTTATCAATGGTGGCAAACTTTTCTGGTTAAATGACACTCCTCGGACTAAAATTTATAACCTTTCATTATTTTCTTAAGTCGAGGGGGAGTGTCGTCAAGTTTCTTTCTTAAAATCTTTGTTTGATAACCAAAACGGAAGTTAAATGGCTTTGGATGAAAAAGGAAAAGGTGGAGGGACCAAAACTGTTAAAACTTTAAAGTTATTTTAAATAAAATACCCTACCAACCTCATTAACTTCATCACATTTATTATCTTACCAAACATAATCCACGATCCATAATCGTTTGACAAATCCGTGTTTCAGATCATCAATTTGTAAGTGATTTCGTGTTTATAACAAGTTTTTAAGCAATGGTTTTGAATTTTTCAAAGATCCAACGGTTTAATCTTGAGATATTATCACTTTTGTGTCTTACGCGTAAGTGGAAGAACACCAAATCATGAAAGGGTGTTTATGGTTAAAAGAGTAGTGTCAAAACGGTATTAAAACATCAATGATACTTTTTCAATCATCAAAATGCACCCAGAAACACGAATTGAGTGTATTTGAAAACTATGGTTTATGCGTGGATTTGGGTTTTTTCAAATGAGAAAGTTTTTGGTGAAAAAGATTGTTGTATAAGGTTATTATCAAGTTGAATTGATTATATCCAGGCCCAGATTACACCCAGAAACACTAATAACTCATAAAATGGAAATTAGGGTTTTGTGTTCATACGGTTTGGGTACTTTTGATTCTTGACACTTTTGATGTTAAAACTTGACCAAAACAACTCTATATGCTTCTTAGAACTCCCAGAAACACTATGGTGCAATTCCTATGGCTAGAAATCATATCGTAATTCTTAAACTCTAGGGTTTTGACTTACGCGTATGACTTCTCACGTAAAATATTTAACAAGCTTTCATGCCATAATCTGTTTTAGAATGAATATATGTGTTAAGATTGATGATATGATGATTTTATTTCGGGCTTGCTACTCGTAAAACTCATAATCAAGGTCTTTGTTACTCACACATAAGGATCACCTTACGCGTGACGCGGTTATCGTAAGATAAATCCACGGCGTAACTATTACGCCGTAAGGTTCTACAATGGGACTACGGCGTATCCCGTGAAGGATATGCGTAACGATGACCTCTACGCATAAGGTCTACTCTTACGAGTAAGCCTTACGCGTAAGGTTTTATCACGCCACGTTTAAGCTCTACGCATGAGGTCCCCCTTTCCTACGCGTAACATTTCTTACGCGTAAGTTAGGATCCTACGCATAAGCTTTCGTCTACGCATATATCACTCATGTTTACGCGTAACTTTGCCAAATCTACGCCTAAGCCTTGATTGACCTTCATTATGAATTGTTACGTGCACAAACTTGTTAATAAACAAATCATATCGTCACGAAACCAATAATGTCACTAATAAACTTAATCGTTTAATATGTTGTGTTAAATAAGTGATAACATAAACTTTAAAACTTAAAGTTAACTAACTCACGAAACTTATCACGGCGACATTGGACTATTGAACAAACAAGTGACTTTGGACTCGTAACAATCTTTGACATCTTGTATATTCAATACTTAGACCATAAAAAAACACGTTGACTAACATTATGTCTTTCGATATGTTGGTTCTTTTGGCTAATGTTATTTGAGATCACGACATGATTGCTCAAATGAATGTGGATGCACGAAGTTCTCACAATTGTCGACATCTTCCTAAAGGCTATCCTAGAAAGATTGGAAAGAACAACCTTAGGGTTGACTTTGAAACCCTCACATGCTCGGAATCTTCTTGTCTCATTCTTGTGGATATTCTAAAGAATCATCCCTACCGAATATCTTTGTCACTCTGCTCTTGTGCCGAGATCTACATGCAACAATGCGGAATTCAATGCAAAGGATCAAGGGTCAAAGTGCGGTGTTGTAACTCTCGATCACAAACAAGTCACCATCACTCATGCGGACTTACGGGTCGTTTCTTCTTATTCTGAAATCGAGCCAACCGACTTCTTTGCTACACCCATCGAGGAGACAGTTCTTCAATTCACGATTGATATTGGCTATGATGAAGCTTCAGGAGTTATCTCTAAGCATTCTCATGTAAAGCTTAAGAACATTCCTCAACCGTGGAGAACCGTCTACATCATCATCACCAAATTGGTCTCTGGTCGTGGCGGTGGCTATGAGCATCCCAAGCTCATGGAACTACAAATCTTCGGTCATTAATCAACAAAAGGACATCGAAATTGAAGCCTTTGTTATGGGAAGACATGATGTCATTTCACAAGAAACTTGGCTAAAGATTCCTTATGTCGGATACACAAAATTGTTGATCCAGAGCACTTGGACTTCATCCCGATATTCCACAAAGGCTCAATGACCCGGACAATCACGATATGTTGATGAGCCTACCTATCGATCGAGAATCAAGGAATCGTCTACAAAGAAACAAGGTCTTTGTGTTACACGATCACCTCTTGTTGACGAAATCAAGAAGCTTGAAGCGTACAAAAGGTATCGGGTAGCGATAAGAGAAGGCAAAGTTGGTCATCTCGATGAAAACCTTCTAGAACACCTACTCGGAGAACCGTAAGAGGAAGTCTTTGGAAGTGCGATAAGCAGAGAGTCAAAGGAATGTCCCAAAGAGAAACTGCTCCAAAGAAGAAAGTTCCCTCTCGTGAATTTGTTCTATTCCTACACCGAACCACCAAGAAAGCTATTGGACGAAAGCTCTAAAGATACACAATCGAGACGAGGAGGTTCACTACTCGAATCTGCAACCGAACCACCTCCTCGGAGCAAAACCTCATAGTCCTCCGGTGAACATGGAAAAGGAAGACTCTGTGCTTGTGCCTTATGAAGAAAGCTCGGATGAAGATGAAGAGCAAGCTGGATACTTCATACGGGAAGAAGTTTAAATTCGTTAGACACCTTCAAAAAGTGAAGAATTTGCAAAGACCAAATGGGTGGCCCGGAGGATCAAGTGGTCTTGCCACTCTCAAACCAACTCGATGCGGTTAATCAACCCGATAAGGAGTTGGTGCCACCAATCTTGTGCAACAACAAACGCTTGTGGAGGAGTCACGATTATAACATTGAGGAACCAAAAAGGATAAGGCGAGAAAGAAAAGGCGATGAAGAAGCTAAGGCTCGGGACGGAAGAAAAGGCTAATCTGGACAAGATAACGAAGAGAATTATGATGATTATCTTCTCAACGATCCAACTCGTTCCAAGGAGGATATACGCACCTCAAAGGACCCCGAGCCTCCTCATGTGTCCTCCTCATCGATTCATCATCTCACTCCTCACCACCACCATCTAAAAGATCAACCAAATCAACATCCAAATCGGTGAAGAAGCCAACTCGATCTTGGATTTCTCATGCTCATAAAAGAATTGGGAATCTTTGTCAAACAAGTCGGAAAGAAAGACATACTCTACAAGAAAATGAATTTCTATCTTCGATCGATCTGATATATTCATGATGATCTCAACAAGATGCAAGATGAAAGGAGTATGTCGAAGCTCATGAAAGATGATCTTCAAGGAAAATGGACGAAATGATCAAAGGATACACTCACGGTTCCTTATGGAGGTCGTTAAAGCCGACAAAAGAGATGTATAACGACAAGCGTATCCAAATATCTTGCATCTAGCCAAACAAGCCATGAAATCAACTCCGATGAATTTAAGCATCAATCCGAGTTGAATCTACAATCTTCTCGATGATGAATTGGTGAACCGCTAGTAGCGCAAATGTCGACACGCCTGCAACGCGTTTTTGTTGAGTTTGTTAGGACTCCTTTAGATCGTTTAAGCCTCTAGGGTTAACAATAACAATGACAATAAACTTGATGCTTGAGCGGAATAAAACAAAGCATAGTTATCGACACAAGGTTTATCTTTATAATCACTCAAGCCTCAAATATTATTTGATCGAATAATACGGTTACACTAAACTTGTAATGAGGATCAAAGATCCTTGAGGCTAAACTAAACATACTCAACCCTGAGCGTTTATACCTACGTCTAGGTTACACACACACCTTTAATGACTACATTATGGAACACTTAATTATTAAAACCTACATCCCTTGTCCTCTTTATATACTAGAGGATTAGGGTTTACAAATCTCTACTAAGGACTAAATAATAAATCTTCTTTTACAAGCAAGTCCTTCCATCTTTTTGTAGGTTTCATCTTTGTCACTTTAAGCCCTTGATGTTTCATTCTTTATTGTTTTGTATCATCGAACCAATAAACCCAACAGTTTGCCTCACATGAAGCTAAAGCTGTTTGAAGCTCTTGGAATACCAACTCGGGTCCTCATTCCGAGAAGAAGTGTTAGGCCCAAACGTTCAAGATATGATGAAGACAAAGATCGGGATAAGGATAAAGAGCCCAAAGCACAAAGAATTACGATGTATCATCCTCTATTCGAGACTCGATGCAACCTCCACCACAACGGACACCGCACAACAAAGGTCACCTCCTCGTTTTCTCTTGATAAACCTCGAGATTCTTGAATTACCACTCGAGACTCGAAAACCGGTGATCACTTTGAGTATACGGGTGGTGACGATGAGAGAAGTCCGTGAGCCCTACAACAACCCACCTCTCCCAAACAAGTTCGGATACCGAGAATCCTCATCTAGGCCTAAAAGAAGAAGAAGGCACCCATGGTTGGCGTCGTATCATGGCTAGATGATGATAAAACAGAGGAATTTGAATGGTTTTCTACACTTGTTAACTCAACTCCCTACCTGTTTGAAGGTCAAGATCGGTGAGCGGTAATACATTGGAGCATGCTAAGATTCGCAAGAAAAGTTCCATGTGAAGAAGATGGCGAAATCCGAGTTGAGGCGAATCAAGAATGAAGCTTTTCAAGCTGTGGAAAGATAGCTCGAGAAAGTGCCATCGAGGTCGAATATCACCTTGAAAACATTGCTCGAGCTATGTCTAACAACATGGATTGGCTCAACCCGAAGCAAACATCGACTTCACCAAACGGGACAACCCTCCATATTACCGATTGGTCAAAACCACTACCAACAATTGCCAACCGGATGAACCTAGGATTCCATTCAGACATTTCTTCAATAAAGACTTGGAATTTCTTCAACACGGTGGCGATGGATCAAGGAAATACGCTACATCTTTGACACTTCCATTCCAGTGACCATATACTCAAAGCGTGCATAGCCATCGAGGAAAGAGCTAATCACTTGTTCTTCAACAAAGTGGAAGCATCGACCGAGATGCAATGTATGGGATTCATCATTGGCGGAACACGAAGAATCTACTACGTGTGCGCGGGTTGAAGTCTCAACATGCGGTGTTTAGTACTAAGAATATCGTTGCCATCAAACACGTTGATCTTTCGACCAAATGGGACTACACTTTTCTCAAGAAGATTGTGGTCAAAAGGCAAGATGAGCGGATTATGCATTCTCTGAAGTCGACTTTGAGAATTTTTCTATCAACGACATTGAAGACATGTACCTTGCCAAAGCATGTGGTCGCATGAGGCAATTTTCAAGCTGAAGTACAACATGAATTCATCAAGTCCTTGCTCATCTTCATCAGACGCATAGTCATCAAAGAGCGTGTAGAAGATCTCTAACTTGCGGTTGAATCATATCGGACTCGTGTTAACTTCACTCCACCTCGACTTGATCTTCCCGACATCAACCGACTCTCACAATATACACTCATCGACAAACCATTGGCGTCGTTTACGCAGTGAACTTCAACGAAATTGCTTAATGGCGTGTAGTGATCTTCACAAGTTTGGGGATCACACTTTGAAGATGGTTAGGGACGGATGGCTTATAGGTTGAAGGATATACGTCAAAGATTGGGTCTCTAGCGATGGAATTCTCGGGATCGAAGGGATGTGAGGAGGATCATCAAAATTATTGATGAAAGGTTGTATAGAAGGATCGATTCTGAACATTGGAAAGCTTTGTTGGTGGTGACCCAGATTAACATCACCGGCTATCAGCATACTGCTCGCACTCTGGCAACATCATGGACTTCTGGTACCCCTTGAACCGCTTCTTTCATTATAATTTGGATGTGTGATTATATATGTCTATGGCTTGTGCACATATAATAGTGTACAACCCGTTCTTGTCAAGAAAGGACCACGTAGTGCGCTTTAGTGCCACAATCCTTATAAAAGGAGCGAAAGCTTCTTACTTTTGAGTAAAACCTATCAAACCTTTCATTTTTCAAGGTTTTGCTCAAAGGACAAGTACTTCCGTATGTTTTCAAAACCTTAACCGTTTATATCACTTGTTGAGGGGAGTATTTGAATTAAAACTTTGTTCACAAATTGTTCATATTGGTCATCTTCCCAACACTCGAAATGGTCATATTTATTCTCAACTTTTCAAAATAACATTCTATATGCCATTTTGAGGGGAGAAAATTATGTGATAAGAAATATGTTGTGTAAATGCAAATGAATCTTTGTGTAATAGACTTAACCAACGAATTGTGGTACTAAGCTGTTAGTAACTCGAAAAGACTTGTCTGGACGGGCAATAATTTCAAGCTAGTTAAGCTAGTAATGTAAGCGTGTCTCGCAAAGGACTTGTCCAAGTAGAAAGTACCATTCAAAGTACTCTTGGTAAACATGAACTCGGCGGGTTTGACAACCTTTCGAGGTTTGTCTACACCTTCAAGGTAGTTATTAGAACTAGTTGTCACCTAAAAGGCGACAATGTAACTCTTTAACTATTCAACGTAACCGTGTCTCGCGGGAGTGTCTATCTTGAGTTGATCAATTCAAAAGTGCGCGCTCTTCCCACACAGGTCTGATTTCCGTCAAAACTCTAAAGCACATGTGGAGGGGAGTATTTACGCTAAAGATAAAACTCTCGCGATGGTTCAAACATGTTTTCATTTACAAACCCTTTGAGAGATTTTCTTGAAAATTGGTTTTATGGCAACATAGGTTAGTCATGGGTGATAAGGTGACTAAGGTTAGGAATAACAGTCCTATGATCCGCTTGAGTCGGAGGATCTACCTAAGGACATCACAAATAGTTAGTACTTAGAAGTCCTTAGGTACGATTATAAAAGGAGAAAATGAGAATCGGAGAAATAAGGAGTTGAAGAATTAAAAGAAATGCAAAGAAAAGGGTGAAAAGAAATAGCCCTCAAATTATTCAACTTAGGGCGAGACATCGGGTTCAATTCATATGCTCTTGGTTGTCACTTAGTATTTGGTATTGAAGATTAAAAGTCGTCATGGACCCGATGGCGCATGCACTATACCTTCTTAGCCACTCAAGTTTCTCTCAAAAGAAGCTTGTTTCATTCTCACTGGGGAACCCACGTAAACTATTGGCTTTCTCTTAGAGATCTTTGGTATTGAAGAAGGAGACCCTCTCCTAGTCTCCGCTCGGGAAAACCAAATGCACCATTGAGTCTAGAGCCACGAGATTCATCAAAAGATCTCTTAGGTACACTTGACATTTCATCACTCAATGTTCAACAATAAGAACATCGGTGGTGCGTTATCGAGTCCTTCACGAGATCTTAGCAATCTATCGAGAACATTTATGAGAGGTTCTGGCTGTGATCCTCGGTGATTGAATGGAAACTCTGCCAGGTCAACATCAAACGACCACGATAGCGGTCACCGGTAACTCCCGTGGATTACGCTTAGTGTGTCTCAAGCGGTCTCGATCGTGAGGTGATGCTTGATGTACCTCGACTCATCGAGCTCAGAGGTGTACTTTGGTACATCGCGTTATCTCACTTGTGGGACTCAGTTCGAGCGGCCCTTGTAAAATTAGAGTTGTGTTTTCACACTATGCTATTAACACTCGAGTTCGAACACGTAAGTGCGGAATCCGCTTATTACTAACCGTTTTAAATGTTTTCTTCTTATGGAAGCTTGGAGCGGGATGATCGTGCAGATTCTTCTCATGCTCACGCCAACATCATCACTAATGGAAGTTCTATCCAAAAGCAACACAACGGTCGAATGATTCTTCGTCAAATCCAAGAATCTACAAAGTTAAAGACTTAAAGAACTTCATCGAAGATTGAATTCCAACGTCAAATAGCGTGTGAGCATGTTGAAGAATGACGTGGAGACCTCAGATGGCGAAGGCAACGAGGCGCATTTGATGCGAGATAACAACATACTATCACTTTCATCACAAAGAACAATGATCAAAGAACAAAGTTAAAGATGATGTCAAAGCATAACTTTTCAAAGAAAACTATCTCTGACACCGGGAGATTGTTTGAATCAAGGCATTCCTTCTCACAAGAAAGAAGAATGTCGGAAGGCGTCAAAGCTACTATTACATCAACGCCTCCATTTTTTCATCACCAACACTGAGGGGAGATTGTTGGAATCACTCCTAAACCTTAATTCAAGTGTTTGTTACTCATATGTAATAGGTAGCTTATTATGGCCTTTATGTTTGTTTAAGGTCAAGCTTATGTAGAAGGCCCATAAGCTTAGGCCCATGTCCAATAAGGAAAAGGGAAGGAGTAGGAGTGTTGCCCTAGCTCCTTGCCTATAAATACTCTTGTATAACCCTCACTTGAGGGTTGGTTGTTCAATTTATCCTTTCACATACATCTCTACGCCTAAACCGTCTAAGTATTACGTGTGTGTGTGTTTGTTTATTGTTCAACCGCCTCTATCTCTTTCTAAGTAAGCTTGTGTTATAAAACTAGTGACCTAACAGGAAGTAGTGTTGTTTCTTCTGAGGCTACCCCGGGCCCTCAGGCGGATCCGGATTCAACCTCGAAGACATCCACCAGTGTTCACCAAGAGAATTTGGATACGGATATGTCTGGCCCTTCTCAGCCACCGCCCCCTCATTAGGGAGGCCTTTTTGGGATCGACTCTCCACCGCAGGACCAATCTGTTCATCGTCCTGCGGCATCCGACGAGGATTTCTATGAATCCTTGTCGAGTGGATCTGCGAGGCTAAA
>CM040242.1:166792438-166846999 GCA_022545495.1 Chrysanthemum lavandulifolium
GGCCTTCCGTGACGACCTACAAAACACCCATCTGGTGCCTCCATCTGGTGGTGTCACGGGAAGGCGTGTCATCTTCGATTGAGCTCGAGCACAAGGCATCTTGGGCCTTGAAGCATGCTAATTCGATATTCGAGACGGGTGATCATCGGAAAGTTCAAATGAATGAATTAAATGAACTCCGTGATCAAGCTTACGAGAACTCTTTGATCTACAAACAAAGACAAAGAAGATTCATGACTCGAAAATCAAGAACCGCGTTTTCAACGTTGGTGATAGAGTCCTTCTTTTCAATTCAAGATTGAAGATTTTCTCGGGAAAGCTCAAGTCCCGTTGGTGCGGTCCATTACTATCGCTAAGGTTTATCCTTATGGTACCATTGAGTTATCTCAACCCGATGGTCCTAATTTTAAAGTGAATGGTCATCGAGTGAAGCATTACTTTGGAGAGGACATTCCATCCATGGTTGTCGGGACTTACAAACTTTCCCCATGAACCAATGAATGCGGGATCGAGGTCAAGCTAGCGACTCGGGAATCAAAAAGATAGCATGCCATATGGGTTTTCACCCATATTTACGTCTTCTCACCTCTTTCTACCACCTAGTGTGGGGGTTGCCCATGTTTCAAAAAAAAAAAAAAAAAAAAAAAAAAAAAAATCTTCTTTCTAAATAATGGCGTAGTATTTCCCTTTCATGTTCTTTGTTTGGCATAACACGCGGTACTTTGAATATTGAGGGCAATATTCATTTCTAAGTGTGGGGATTCTCATGAATTTTATCATGTAATTATCTGTGATTCCCGTTTTGGCCAAAATTTTTTGGAGCAAGTGTTCTACACTTTCTCATCAGTTATCGATCCGCCTTATACGTAAGGCAAAAGGATTGGCTAATCCAGAGCAAGCGGCTCTTGGTAAAGATTTCCCAAATCCGTTTATATGGCTTGCAATTTGCCCAAAATTGTATGGTTCTCAACTCACCATATCCTAAAAAGTGAAGGTTGGCTAGCCCACAAGATTATAAAGCATGGTAAAGCGATGGAAAAACCATAATTGGTATTCAGCTCACCAAAGATAATGTTGATAATTTATCTAAGAGTTGGCTAGTCCGGAAGAGTGCAACACGGTAAAGACAAATCAAATCAGTTGAAAGGTGGTGGTTTGCTCAAAATCACATGGTTATCGGTGTACCATGGTTCTTACTTGAACTAAAACATTTGGCTACTCCGAGTAATGGCTTTTGGTAAAGAGTTTAAAATCCATTATGTTTTCTCAAATCATTGCTAGGGACTAGCAATATCTCGATGTGGGGATTGATGAGTGTGTAAATACTCATCATTTTATACAAAATAAGCGCAAATTCATCGAAAACACTCGAAACACATCAAAATGATCAAAATATCACAAATCGAGTTTTATGTGCTTTAAAGTCAAAATATCAAAATCGGATGAAAACATATCAAATTTGCAAAAATTGCGTTTGAGCCCCCAAGTTTCATAAATTGTCAAAAATAGTCCACTGAGCCATAATTTCAAAAGTAAAGTCACCAAAGGTCCTTTTAAAATCAAAGTTGTCAAAATAAGTCCTTTGGTGAAAAATATGAAAAGTTTGAGAAATTTACAAAAATAGTCCTTGACTTTCAAAATTGGCAAAATGGCCCCTGAAAATTGCAAAATGACAACATTGGTCCTTATACTTTTGAAGGTTGTCACTTGTGGTCCTTGGAATAACTTTTTCGAATTGGCATTGGTCCTTTGAATTTCAACAATTACACTAAAGGTCCCTAAGTTATTTATTCATTAAAACCATTTGGACCCTTTCACCCCTTTGGACCCTGTCATAATTCAAATTGGACCCCCCTTTATAATATCTGGTCAATCCACCATCAAACCCACCAAGTCACCCCTTTCTCTGTTTTCCTCCACAATATACGCTACCACCATACCTGACCACCAACTCACCCAACCCGACCTCCATTCCACTCTCCCATGTCCCTACCTAAACTAACATCCAAGGATCAATTAATGCACCTTACCCACCATTTCAACCCCAGTGGCTTGTAAGAGATTTGGCGCCAAAACCATTTTGAGCGGTTGAGATTGATCCTAGCCATCCAATGGCTAGGAAAGAGTTGAGGCCGCTTTCGAGATGAAGAAAGGCCATGGATTATAAAAAGGAGCAAAAGGAGCAAAGAAAACAAGTCTTCTAGTTTTTAATTTTCTTTCTTATGTCGTTTATTATGCCAAGTTATTAATTCAGTGTAAAACTTGTATTATTTTGTCAAATTATATTAAACTTAAGTGTTGAAGTGTATTGCAATTAAATTCAAGCACAAGTTTCAGTTTATGTTTACAAATGCAAGTATCTAGTTCACTGTTTGAATTTGAAATCTCAAATACTTAAATACAAGTGTTTAGAAGTTATTTTAAAGCTCATATAAGCTTGTATAAGCTTGTCACAGCTTTTGACAAGCTCACATTCCAGTTTCCTATCAATTTGATTCTTGGTCAACAAAAGTCAAAGCGGGTGAAAATGATGCGAGACTTGGTCAAATGGTGAAGCGACTATGGATATGGGTTGATATTAAGCTAGGTTAGGGGTTTGATTAGGTTAGTGGTCCATTGTTTGATATTGGCTAACCATTGTGGTTTGGACCATTGTAAGTGAAATTTTAAGTTTCTTTGCATTATCTTTCTTTGGGGTTAAAGCGGTGCACATCTGTTCTAATAGTTGTATTTAGGACTTATAAACTTAGTTTGATTATAAATCTTAGTTGGTTTAGTTGTTACCTCATTTAATTTCCAAAACAGTTGCATTAAGAGGTGTTTGGCATTCTTGATTTAATTAAGTTCGAGCTTGTTCGATTGCATTACTTTTGTTTGTTCAAATCTGTTTAGTCATTATAGACTCATTTGAGTCTTAGTTTATGTCTGCAAAACCACAAAGTCAAAAACCATATCACTTGAATCAAACAGTCCTTTGTTGGATTTTTAAAAAGCAAATCATTCATTTTGTGATTAAAAGTCATTAACAAAGGTTGTTATAGCTTCATTACATCATTTAACCTCATCATCAATCATAAAAATTGGATCAAACTTCACTTTAGTCAAAGTTCTATCTGTTTCAAAAAGTCAAAAAAGTCAAAAATCTTGTTTTGTGCAGACATTGCAGGTTGTGCACAGGTTTCATTAGAGGTCTTTAGGTCTTGATTTTTGGTTTACAAGTAGTTCACTAGGTGGTTTCCAAGACCTAATATCTGTTTCTGCTTTAAGCTTTCTGGATAAGCTTGGGTATAAGCTTAAAACAAGCCCTAGGTGCCCTGCACCAACTCAGTGTATACTGAGTGATTTCTCAGGTTTTGTGCAGCTTGCACAGAGCTTGTAAAAGCTTTTCAAGGGCTGTTTTTTTGGTCATAGATAGCCACTTAGGTCTAGTTGAGATATCAATAATTGGATTTTGGTTTGTAGCTTATTTGGTTGCTTATTTTTGGACTGCAAAGTGATACCATAATCTGATTTAAGCTTATTCTCAAAAACATCAAATCCTTGCATTTTGTCATTCAGCAGTTATAGCTTGTTGATTTTAGTTGGATTTTGGTTAATATAGCCTATTATAACTTCTTTTAACAGTTGGTAGCTTGTTTGGCTCATTTAGCTTATTTTAGTGCTTATTCATAAGCACTTGAATCATCAGTTCCATAATCTTGTACACAAGTGCCTGTTTTTCCATTTTTCATAGCTTCTTAACATTATTTTAGAATTTTCTGAAATTTTCAGATTTTTCTTAGCTGTTTTGCTATTTTTCTTGATTTTTATTGGTTTTTAGCACTTTTTAAATAGCATTTAATACAAAAAATTAGAAAAAGGTTCAAAAAATAATTTTCAATTTTCTTAAGTTTAGATAAATATAAAAGTGAAAAAGTAATTTTCCATATTTTTCATAGTTCATTTGGTAATTTTAGTGATTTAATTAGTTTTTAATAGTTTAAAATTCATAGAAAATAGAAAAATAGTCACAAAAATACAAAAATAGTTTTGAAAAGTCTATTTTGATATTTTAGACTTTTCCAAGTCTTAATTTTATTTTTTAGCTTAATTTCCTATTTTCTTGTATTTTAGGTAATTAATTAATAATTAAAAATAGTTTTTAATTAGATAATTAGTCTTAAAAATAATTTTCTTTTCTAAATATTTTCTTATATCATTAGGTTTGTAAAATATCATTTCATATTTTTAAGGGTTAATATTGCCTTAGTTTCACTTTTTATTTTGAGCGTTACGTAGTTTTAATTTAAACGTCGTTTTGGGTTTTAAACGTTCATCACTTTAAATTTAGTGATAGCGTTTATTTAATAGATTTTATCTTTTAATTTCCTCTCATTTGCATTTTAGCCTTTGTATCTGCTTTGATACTTACGTAGTTATAATAATCTCAAATTCCCTTTATCATTCAAATTTCTCGATCACTAGGCGTTGATTGATCCATTGCATAGCTCATTGGAACATAACGACCGGGAGACTCTATCCTCCTCGATCTTAATTGCATTAGTGTTTGAGCGGTTTTAGTCTTTTAGACTTGTTGTTTAGCACCGATCAAATTGTCACTTCCTTTATCTTAATTGGTGCGTTGTATTCCGTTTGGTCATATGGTAGTACCTAATTCCCTAGTTCTATGAATTGCAACTCTCCTCTAGAATACCCGAGTTGGGAAGTACAATGGTATCTCCCCCGAATACTCTACTATCCTAAAGATACAATTCACACAATAAATACAACGAATGGCCTAAATGCACTCAAAGGCTTTTTTTGCTATTTAGGACGTTCAAGCTGGCAACAATGAAAGAAGAAGCCAGTTTTCCTTAATCTAGCGTCTACCAATTAAGACAAGAGACAACCTAACAATAATCAATAACTAGGTTTCATAGATCTAAGAAAACACAAGAATAATTTAGCTAGACATGTTAAACAAGCAAGCATACACATACAATTGAACATGGGGTAGACATAATGATAAATTGGATAAACAAACTTATCTTGTGATGCAAAATAGGGTATGAGACCTAGACTCTTGTCAAGTCGGGACTATAAGCTGTATTAGGGTTTGTTCTCCAAAGTTTTACCTCCTCGAATCAGAAAAATTGAATCCTATATAGATTTACAATCGTGGCGTCTACTTTTGCTAGTGACGCCGTCAGGTCACCGTCATTAGGGTTTTGTTTGGGCTAAGTCATCGTTGGGACGGCATCAGTTAAGATGTGTGACGCCGTCAGTCTTCATGCAGGACATCGTCTAAATCTTGGTTCTTGGGCGTCTGGTGTAAAACTTGTGAGTGACGCCTTCCAGAATTTAGGCATGACGCCGTCAGGCTTTAGGACCAGAAATTCCGCTAATCCGTCGCGTGCACTTTTGATCAAGTCTTCTATAGAGGGATTGGGTCGCCCTTTGGTTGGGACGCCGTCAGATGTGTTGGAGTGCCTTTGATCTTGACTTTGCCATTTCCTTCATGTTTTCGCTCCTTTTCGTCCAAATGTGATTCATTCTAGCATTTTGCTTCCAAAAGACCTAAAATGTGAAAAGGAACGATTTTGAGTAGTAACGGATATAAAATGTGTCGATTTAGGGCTTAAATGACCCCCTAAAAACGTGTGTTTTAAATCCTTATCAGTTCGGTTCTGGTACTTTCCCGAATCATTCATAATGGAAAAAAACTGTGTTATTTTTTGTTTTTATTTATGTCCTTAGTGAATGATCGTCAATGAAAAAAATGAATTCTTTAAACACTTCGGTTCTCGTAGGGAATTACAAAAAATTCCCATATTGGAACCGAGTACCGTACCAGAAGCGAACCAAAGAACTTGGGACGGTTCACAGTTCCACATTTTTTGCTTATTTTTGGTTCTCAGTTCTTCCGGTTCTGGTTAGTTGGGGTCCGGTTTGAGCGCACACGTTCATGCAAACCATGAAAGATAAGAACAACAATTTCAGCAAGTGAGAAAAACTTATGAACATCAGCTAGTTTGAGTTTGGGTTTGCTTAACATAGAAATGCTAATAACACTATTTGTACTTTTCAACTTTTATAAACCTTATTAGAAATGAATCTAAGATTTACAAGGGATAGCCTATGGAAAACTACCCGGTTGATGATGATTCTCTTCTAACTCAAACTAGCTTTGCATTGTTGTTCCTAGAGAAGGATTCGAACTATAATACTTTGTATTATTTTTCTACATTTGAATCTCTAATTAATCCTATTACAACAGTTGGTTTATATTGAAAGGGAAGCAGTAGTTGCATATGAGTCTCACGATGAAGTTGTCCACTTGCTTTAGATAGCCACGTGCCTAGTAGGCTACTACGAAACATACTTTGGCTATCCTAATTTTACAACTAATAGTTCCAATGCATGTTTCTCCTATATCGATAAGTACTTGATCTTATCTTCTCAAAAGTTTCCCACCATGCATTCGAAGGTTGAGGTTGTAATCTTGAATTAAGTCTTGATATTCATAGGGGCGTTTTGAGATCCGGTGACCATGGTGTTGCTTTATCTCCTTGTAATATCACTCCACGATACCGCATCGGTTTGTGAAATATTTTATTCAGTTGGTCTACGACGTCCCTAAAGCCATACAGAAGTTTGAGCTTTATACAACACTCACTGATTTCTTTATCAATGAGTCATCTTCTGAATAATCATCAGAGATGTCTCACTTTTGATAACTATCAGGTTCACATTGATAGTTATGAAGTGACATTCTATCTGATCATTTTTAAGAGACTTTATGTTCACTGACCTTTAGAAGGTGTATTAGGATATTTTATGTTTAAATACTTGTTAGATACAATTGGGTCGGTTTGTCAGACCCAACAATCTCCCCCTATTTATATATACAAATAGACTAATTATCAGTAGTAACTGAGCATAACGACTTCTTCTTATATATTGATTTTACAACAAGGAAGAAATAACAAGCACAGGCTAATTCCTTATTGTTGTTGAACATGACATAAACCCTGAACTATCAGAGTTGATGGTCTGAGTCACTATTGGTTCATCTCTTATAAATGCTGAACAAGATTAGACTCGTAATCCTTAGGTTTAAAACCTTTCAATTTCTAGGGTTGTGAGTCACAGTAGGTTCCACGCTTTAGTATTTTAACTTCCTCGACTCTCGATTGCTTGCGGCACTTCTGCACTTCCTCTTGGTTTTCTTGTAGGAGTACGGAAGATTTTTCATCAAGAAAGCCAACTTTGTTCTCTTTCACAGTTGTCATATATCTTTTATAAGAGTAGAGTTGTTTGAGTTCATCCGAGAGAAGGAGATCCGGCAACCTGACACCTTGTTTCTTGGTAGTTGAGTCCTTAAATCGATTGTTAGAGTGGGTTCGGACAACACGTCAAGATTGTCGGGGTCATTGATTCTTTTGGGATATCAAGGTTGTATCCAAGTGCTCTTTGGATCATCAGTTTTGTATATCGATATAAGGAATCTTTGAGCCAAGCTTTTGAGGAATATCATCATGTCATCCCATATCGAGCTTCAACTTGATGTGTTTCATGTTGATCGAGCCCAAAGATTTGCGAGTTCTACGAGCTTGGGATGCTCATGGCATTGTCACGACCGAAATGGATTTTGTGATGATGATATAAAGGGTTCTCAAGGGCGAGGAAAGTTTTAAGATCCACGTGAGAATGCTTATTAATAACCTCACGAAGCTTCGTCATACCCAATATCAATCAAAAATTGCGAGCAGTCTCTTGATGAGGTGCGGCGGAGAATTGATTGGTATGATGTCGGGAATGAGGAGACCACCTTAAGTCTGCAGGAGTGATGGTGATTTGCTTGTGATTGGCGTCACCGTCAAGATTTTGACCTTTGATCATCTCGCATTGTATTCTAAAATTGCTGTATGTAGATCTCCCGAACAGTGGTAGAGTTGGTGAGCATGTTACGATAGGGATGATTCTTGAATATCCACCGCAATGAGACAAGAAGATTCCGGCGGTGAGAGTTTCAAAGTCAACTATGAGTTGTTCTTTCCAATCTTCATTGGATAGCCATGCGGGAAAATATCGGCAATGGTGAGAACGTTTGGTGCATCCACATTCATTTGAGCTTCCATGTCGTGATCGAAACACATTTAGTAAAAGAACCAACATATCGAAAGACATAATGTTGGTTAAAGATGGTTTTATTGTCTAATTATTGAATGTGATGTGTCAATGATTGTTCTGAGTCCAAAATCACTTGTTTGTTTAATAGTCTAATGAAGTCGTTATAAGTTTCGTGAGTTAGTTAACTTTAAGTTTTAAAGTTTATGTTATCACAAAATTTTAACAACATATTACACATTTAAGCTTATTAGTGACGTTTATTGGTTTCGTGACGTTATGATTCATTTATTTACAAGTTTGCAGCGTAACAATTCATAATGAAGGTATGATCAAGGCTTAGGCGTAGAAATGGTAGCTTATGCGTAAACATGAGAAATATCTGCAGCGTGAGACGCAGGCTTATGCGTGGGATCCTTACTTATGCGTAAGAAATATTACGCGTGGGAAAAGGGGACCTTATGCGTAATGCTGCGGCGTGGCGTATATAAACCTTCGCGTAAGGCTTACTCGTAAGAGTAGACCTTATGCGTGAGAGTCCTTGCACACGCATATCCTTCACGAGGATCTGGCGTGGTCCCTTTGTAGAACCTTACGCGTAAGATTACTCTTACGCGTAACATGCTACGGCGTGGGTGATCCTTATGCTTAGTTATCTAACAACCTTGATTACGATACTTTTACGTGTGGCAAACACGAAATAAGATCATCATAACATCAATATTTACACATTCATTCATTCAACACAGATCAAGGCATGAAAAACTCATCAAATAGTTTACGCGTAAGATAACATATGCGTAGACTTAAACCCTAGAGCTCAAAGATTACGCATATGAAATCTAACCATAGGAATTGAACCAAAGTATTTCTGGTAGTTCTAAGATGTCATGTAAGTGTAATGACCAAGTTTTAACATTCAATTCGCAGTGAATCAAAAATACCCAAATGTGAAGAACATTAAACCCTAAAGTTCAATTCTTAATCATTTAGTGTTTCTGGGTAATTTTTGTGTTAAAATATGATCAATTCATGTTGAAAACAACTTCATACAACAATCTTTATCACCAAAAACGTTCACATATGAAAACACCCAAATCACGCATAAACCCTAATTTCCAAAATCCATCAATTCGTGTATCTGGGTGCATTTTGAGGATAAAAATGATATCATTTATGTTATAGAAACATTTTGACACTATCTTTTTAACCAAAAACACACAATCTTGATCATGTGTTCATACGCATATCGTAGAACACAATATCAATCATATACAAAAATTTGACCGTTGGATTCGTATAAAAATCAAAACCAATGTTTGTAAACATGTTAAGATTATGAAACAACTTACAAATTGATGATCCAAAACACAGATTTGTTGAAAGACTTTTAAGCGTAGGATATGTTTGGTGAGTTATTAAATGTGATGAAATAAATGAGGTTGGTGGAGTGTTTTTATTAAAAATAACTTTAAGCTTTTGACACTTTCAGTCCCTCCACCTTTTCCATTTTCATTCAAAGCCTTTTAACTTCCATTTTTTTTATCGATGTACTCTAACCAAACTAACTTAAATAGCTTGTTGGGTTTAATAACCTCGGATAAATCCTAAGTTATTAACAAAGAAATCTTGAGCAAACTCTATTAAGTATGCGAATTTACTTAACAAAGCTAAGAAGAATAACTTTAACTTTGAGCGATTTTGTTAATAACTCTAACTCGCTTATTATGCGGATCTTTAACAACTCTAATAATATCGAACTTCTCTAAAACTCTAATAAAATCATGTACATCTTATGCCAATCTAGGGTCCTTTTATAGACTCAAGGATACCTAGTCGGTTTACAATTTGTATCCTTGTCGTCAAGTAATCTAATATAGAATATTCTAGAATTACAAGACTTTCTATAAACGAATAAAAGCAGTTCTTTGTTCTTGCGGTACTTTGACTTGTATGCGTGACTTTGACCTTATCATTTAGCGTACTTTGATTAATCTTGACACTTTAGCTTCGACACTTTCATATCCAACAATCCTCCCTAACTTGAATTCTACTAGCTTGACTTCAAGTTCCTTTGTGAATATATCTTTATTAGCTTCATCTTTAAGGAAAGATTATGTCTTTGTCTCGGATTGTATCTTTGTAGTTTACGTGCATAGTCAAAGTATCTTTAGAATTATTCTTTTACTGACATCATCCAAAGAAGCTCCATCTTTTCAAAGAACACAAAGAACATATGACAATTTGTACATTAATTAGGTTTAAGTTGCAAACTATTCTCATCACATCCGGTGTGTTAACTCCTTTGAGAGGTGAGTCATTGAAAATTTAATGGATTTAGATCTCTTTACCAAAGCTATTAACTGGAGTAGCCAAATGTTTTGGTGTGTAAGACCATGGTACACTTGATAACCATATGATTTTTAGCAAATCATCGACTATCAATGCATTTATTTAGTCTTTACCAAAAGTTGTACCCTTCTAGACTAGTTAGTTCTTTTATCTAATGGTGAACTAATTACCAATAATGGTTTTCCACGACCTTTACCACAAGCCATTTTCTTGTGGGTTGCCAACTCTTCACATTCTTGATATGGTGAGTTGATTACCATCCAACTTATTAGCAAGTTGTCAACTAAAAGCGGTTTGATATATCTTTACGAGCCGTTTGCTCATGGATTGGTCAATCCTTTTGTAACCATGGTGGATTGATAACCTATTGATGTTATCATCTCAAAAACCATTTATTCAACCTTTGTTTCAAAATATTTGTTACTTAACAAAGTTTTCTTCAAAAATTACTTTCTTGGTTAAAAGCGCAAGCGGTACTTTGATTAAAGTCTTGATTTATCAAAATAATTTATTCGGTTAAGTCTCATACCGGTTATTCGTTATCATCGACAATAGTAGTCCGGTTGATAAACAAATTGATGACCATACAAGCAATTTCATTGTCTTCTTCAACTTCCATTCCATGCTCTAGCATCCTCCTCATAAGATCTCTCTGTAAGAGGATATCTTCTATCTGCAAACATATGAATCATTATACCGGTTTTCATCTCTAGAACATGAACTCCAGTTCTTCAAAAATCTCCGACAAACAATTTCCAGTTCTCTTGATTCTTCCAAATTTCATCCTCGACTTTGTTCTTGATTTCCCATGCGGTTGTGAGATCTCCCATAAAACTAAACCAATTCCTTCGATGGATGATGTTCAAAATATTCTTTCACCACATGATATAAATAGAATAGATCCACTCTATCTATAATATGCAATAAATCCATGTCTCATTGAACACTATGAAGCTTTCATCTTCTATGAAACATCGATAGCTTCCATCTTTAGATTCCACAACTTCAAAAGCAATAATCGAGATACATTCATCTTCATGTCGACATCTCTCTGGAATATTCAAAATCTACTATTACGAGATAATTTCTTAGTTCATCCCTAGTTTGAGATCTTAACTCAACTTTTCTTTCTTTGAAAACTGTTTATCTTCAACTTCGTTTTCCTTTTTCTTTTAAACTTTTCTTTCTTTGCTTGATCCAAGTAGCTTCATCTTTATAATATTTGATACTTGCAACATCCTTCTTATAAGTCTCGACTCGACATCATATAATCTTTTCATATCAACATGCTTGACACGCAATCCTTTATATCCTCGACTTTTCAAATAAGTCATCATTGCATTACTTTCTTTAGCAAGATTTGGTTTTCTAGGCATAAAAAAACATGAACATGTGACTCTAATTGTTCACTAGCTTCAAACATTCAATTCCTCTTGCAACTTCTTTTGCTTTCTATTACGAGCTTCTTGACTTCCTTATCTTCTCTATCTTTAGCATTTAATTCTTCTTGAATTTTTCTAGGCGCTTGTTCATTTAAAGCATCTTGAGCAGCCCTTAAGCGTGCTAAAGTTGGTTTCTTCTTCTTTACTTCTACCAAAACACCTTTTCCTTTATCCTTAGGATCAATAGCGAGTTGAGAAACTCTTGGTTGTTCTCTCGCAACTTGAAATAATGTGACCCTTGGCTTTGATAAATCATGCAATATAGTTGCAATAAGTCCATCATCACTTGCGGTTCTTACGGTTTGGGTGTATCAACTTCTTACGGTATTGCGGTTGTTGAAGGACCGACTTCTTCTTCTAACACGATAGTTGAAGGACCGACTTCCTCTTCAAAGTCTAATACTCTTGGTGTAACCAATTCTTGTCTGTGAGTTCCGGTGAAAGCGATGCTTTGTTGTTCAATACCTTGATCTTGAGACCTTTCTTCTTGAGACTTTCAATAACAACATGCTCTTGATATCTCGAGGTTCTTTCTCCTTAACAACATCTTCTTTCAAATTCTTTTTCTTCTAAATTCCTCCCTTTTGCCTTTGTTTTCTTCTTAAATTGCCTTGGTAGCTTGTTTTCTTCCTTAACCCATAAGCGGTAACGTTTGATAAAAGGCGTAACAAAATTCTTTAACCTTTTATACTTGAGCATCAACCTCTTAATCTGTTTTGCTTGAGCCTCAATAGTCTTTTTCAACTTGACTAACTCCTTGTCAAAACATAATTATCCAATGTTAAACCTTGGTGATATAGTATGTGAATCATCTCCTTAAATTGGTTGAGAAGCGAGCAGAGATAGTTGTGGAGATGGAGAAGGTGAACTGCAACATCATCTTGAATTTCAGTGATTGGGAAGCGGTACCTTGAGATGCGATACCTTCTTGAGATCGACACTTTGAGAAGCGATACTTTCATAAAAAGCAGTACTTTTCCAAATTCCTCTATATAAACTAAGTATACATAAATATCATCCCTCAACAATGCACGGGACTATACTAATACTAAATAGTCCTCCCTTAAATGTAACAACAACTAATATACTCAAAACACCGCGGAAACTCCTTGTTTCTGTCATGCTCATGAAACAACCATCGTCATGCTCGATACCAATTAATAAGATCGTTTATGAGCTCTATGGGATAACAATAACAATGATAAATATGAATGCACGGTGAATAATAAGAACATCAATGTTATTGCTAAAGGTTCTTCGTCATTATCTCTAAACTACTAATCGACTAAACATCTCTACCATACTAAACACTAATCGACTAACTAATACCTAGGCGTCCCTAGCGCTTTACACACACACTTTTGGTGTTCACATCTTGACACCCATTAAATCTAATTCCCTCTTGATTCCTTTGTTAGCACAAAATTCATCCATAAGCTTGTTCTTGAATTCGGTCCATTATCACATCTAATACCTCGACCTTGAGCCTCAATTGGTTTCAAGTGCTATAATTAGTGTCCGAATAGCATCAAAAGTATCATCTTTAAATCCCAAGAAAAATACCCAACTAAATCTCGCAATCATACGTAACAACTAAGCGGTACTTTTCTTGTTTAAACTTGCCACGAAGCAGGTCCAAACAAATCCATATGTATGACTCAAAGGTTCTCTAATTGTCCTCTCCTCAAGCTTCTTGCATGAAGCTTTGTGTTGTTTACCCTTCTTACATGCCATATAGGAGTGATCATTCTTGTAAGTCGTTGAAGGTAAACCTCTAACTAAATTACCTTTGACCGGTTTGTTGATATTCTTGAAATTTACATGGCCCAATCTTCTATTCCACGATGTGCTTCTTGATTGTTGCTTATGCCACTAATAGGTGGCTCTTCCATAAGAGTGAAGACTCTTCATGTCTAGACTATACACATCATTGGTTCTTGGGACTACGAGTACTACCAAGTTATCATCAACAAGCTTAAATTCGGAGGAAAGAATGAGACATTACGTGTCGGTGAATAACACGGGATGCTTTTTATCACAGATTTGAGATCGATAACAAGTTGAACTTGAGCTCCTTCACATATCTAACATTCTCAAAATCTATCGTCCCGCTTTGATAGTTCCTTTTCGATAATTCTTCCTCCATTGGGATCATTCCCAAATGCAACTCTTCCTCCACTAATAGATCTAAAATCGAATGAATATCCTTGTCTCTGTCATACTTCGAGCAACCACTATCTACAATCAAATGATCTTTAAGCTCCTCTTACGGGTTGCCCTGCACAAAGATTTAGAGAGTTAGTCTCTTTTAGGAACCCAATCCATTCTTGACTTGTGTTCCCTTTGTGGAGTTACAAACTCAAATTCTTTGAGTATGTAATTTCCTTCATTTTCAAAACATGATCCGAATTATCTTTTGATTTTTAGCATGTGGATTTTCAAAACTTTTGGATTGTCAATGAACTCTCTTTTGCAAATTCATTCTCTTTTCTTGTATTATAAAAACATCGATTCACTTTTTCTTGAAAGTCTTGTTTGTCCCTCGTGATACTTTCCCTCTTAACCCATTCTGTTTTACACTTGGTTCTGTGATCTAGATCCCCTATGTGAATTGTAATACCTTCTAGGTTGATAGTAATGAGATCTCCTAGGATTTTGTTCCAAGTGATATTCATGATACCTTGGTTTGGTGAGCGATGCTTTGAGAAGGTCTTGCTTGTGAAAATCTTGGTGGTTTAGAAAAAGGTCTTCTACGGTGGGGTACCTATGATGCGGTGAGAAGTTATTGTGATTAACCCTATTAGAATTATTCCAAGCTGGTTTGTTCTCTCTAGGTTTCGGTTGGTAGACCTATTCTTTGGAAATTTCCTAAGATATTACGGTGATGTTCACAATCCTTGATTAAATGAGTAGGACTAAAACACACAAAACAGTTTTCACCCATACTCCCAAAGTGACTTCTCCTATGTCTATGAACAAAACTATTGTGCCTTCTAGGTGAATGATGAAATCTGTTTTGACCAAAAGTATTCCAAAAGGTTTAGCAATCTTGTTTTGAAGCGGTTTTCCTGAAGTCTTGCTTGTGGAGCGATACTTTGAGTAGAAGGTCTTGCTTGAATTTGAAAATTTGTTTCAACAGTTTCTTTTGGGGTTTCGGACCTAGATTGACCAATAAGCTTCTTCCTAAACTCTAGACTGTCTACACCAAAACGTGAAACATCAGGTCTTAAGGGTTGATGACTACCAACTGGATGTGGAACAGCATGATAACCTTTGTCTTTCTTATACTCAGGAGGTGAATCACTAACTAAATCCTCATTACTAGATGTGTCAACATAATTAATGAGTTCATCATCACTAGTGGTTATATCTTCTAAGTCATCCTGTTCACTAGATGTGTTTTCTTCTATGTTATCAAAGTCCATACCAAAACCTAAGCCAGTTCTAATGTAAGATCTTCTCTGTTTTTGAACATAAGTAACATGTGACAGACCAGATTCTTTCCAGGCATCAAAATTTGCTAACAAATCATCTCTCTCCTTAGTGAGTTTCTCAATTTTAGCAATTTTATAGTTTAGTTTCCATTCACTTAGTTTTAGCTGGTAATCCTGTTGTTCATATTTTTCATTGAAGCCATTTCATTATTTTCATGTGTTAATATTTTGGCTTCCGGTGACTCTAAGGTTATTTGATAACTTGCTACCTCGAACCTAGCCTTAACACAATTATCTCTTTCAAACACATAATTATTTAGCGGTTTTGATAGAAATCATGACAACTTGAGCATACCTCGAGATAGGGGTTGAACTTGGTGAAGTAGCTACCATTGCAAGTAGGATAGGTTCATCTTCACTCGAGCTCCAATCAAATCCTCCATACCTATCTCCATTCCAAAGCGGCATGATCAACTTCCTCATCAAAAGCGATTGCTCGGGTCAATTCTTCTACCAAATCTTCAAGCGCTTCTTCCATGCTACCATACAATAAGTCATTGGTTCATCATCAAACTCTTCACTCCGGTCAACTTCGGCAGATTTTCTTGAGCAACAAAGCCTTTTTTTCAATAATGGGATTTCTTTTAGCTCCATCTTTGGTTTCTCGGTCATCTGTTGCTTGATACTTAGCAAACGCACTCGCTGCAAAGTGTTCGATCTTTTGACAATTGAAGCATTCAATTTTGGATTTGTCAAAAGTGATTCCTATTTTGGTTTGAAGTCAATGCTCTTTCTGTTTTCTTCATGTACTTTTTGATCCTTGTAGTGATCAAAGCAACTTGCCACGATATCAATCTCTTCTAAAGCATCCTCGTCAATCTAGGAGATCTTCTTCATAAACTACGGATAAACTAGCTTGCGAGCAAAGAAGGAGCACACAACTTCATCCGAGTGCATAGTAGTAGGTGTTGGTGTTCTTTGAGCATAGGTGGGGCGACATACTGAGACAGTGCTGAGTCACAATACTTTGAGTTGGAGAAGCGGTGCTTTTAGTGGAAATCGCCCTCTTTCAAATGATAGAAAAGCAATCTTGTGAGACTTAGAACTTGGTTGACCATTCATCTCATGCTCATATACTTTCGGATGATTATAGAGATCATCAAAGTCCATGACATCCAAACGGGTTGTCTCTCGATCATTGTAGCAATCACATGCCATGTAGATGGCAAACTCATAGAAACTTAGATTTGCATCTTCAATGAAACTTACACTGGTATAGCTCCAATATATTGAGGAGATTTTGAAACCTATCATATCTTGCATCAAGACTCTCTCTTTCACCTACGGTGAAAGTTTCAAAATGTTGCTTGATTTACATGCATCTTCTTAGAAGCTTCATTCCCTCAATCTGGTCTTGAGAGCGGACCAAAGTGCTTAGCATCTTTAGCATCATGAAATTTGAGAAGATGACCATCGGAATGGCGAACAAGAGAATATTGAGTGCCTTCTCTTGATTCATAAGGTTGTTGTAGGTAGGATTGCCTTAGGTGCTTTAGGTTGTCGGGGAATGTCTACGAGTTGGAACTACTTCATTACCATTGACAATTACATTCCATAGAGCATAGTGCATAATGGCAATGTCTTGCCTCATCTTCATACGCCATAGATCGTATTTGCTTTCTTGATGGCGGGAATCCTCATTGAGGTGATGGAAGGTGGTGGAGCAATTAGTCGATCGACATCTTTAGGTTTTAGGGTTTCTTCTTAGTCGAGTTTCCACAAGCTCGATACCACTTGTTGGATCGATATACTCTAACCAAACTAACTTAAATAGCTTGTTAAGGTTTAATAACCTCGGATAAATTTTAAGTTATTAACAAAGAAACACTGAGAAAACTCTATTAAGTATGCGGAATTTACTTAACAAAGCTAAGAAGAATAACTTTAACTTAGAACGATTTTATTAATAACTCTAACTCTGCTTATTATGCAGATCTTTAACAACTCTAATAATATCGAACTTCTCTCTAAAACTCTAATAAAATCACGTACATCTTATGCCAATCTAGAGGTACTTTTATAGGCTCAAGGATACCTTAGTCGATTTACAATTTGTATCCTTGTACGTCAAGTAATCTAATATAGAATATTCTAGAATTACAAGACTTTCTATAAATGAATAAAACAGTTCTTTGTTCTTGCAGTACTTTGACTTAGTATACGATTACTTTGACCTTATCATTTAGCGATACTTTGATTAATCTTGACACTTTAAGCTCATTGACACTTTCATATCCCAACAATTCCCATGCGGACAAATAATTCAAGTTCTTTGTTGTACACAATACCGATCGACCCAAATGATTGCTTTATGCGCTTCCACTATTGGAGCTTGATCATTTGTAAACCCAATAAAGCGAGCAGAATATAGGGTAGGGATGGCGAATAAACTACAAATGATGTTATGGAAGAACCATTGGCGTCCAACAACCATCGCATAACAATAGAATATCTTCACCAATGATCGTCCCGAAATCACTAGAGAGGTTTCAAGATCGAAAACATTGAATGGGCTGGGAGTTCATTTTTTAAATCTCTGGTAGGTCTATAACTTTAAATTGGTTGGTTACCAAATCAAAAGAAATCAACATATAAATCTTGTAAATAACACCGTCCTCATTAGTTAACTTTTCACTCCCAGTCCAATACATAAAACGACCTACAACTACATGACTTTTACGTTTCAATTTGATAGTTTCACGAGGGGGTGAAAATTTTCAAGGATTGTCCACCTTAACGAGTTCAAAAAAAGCGGACACATACGAAACCACTTTCGAAAGCGGATAGGAGACCTTCACGATCGTCGGGTCAAGAGTGTCCGGACGGACGGCAAAACCAAAACAAATCTTTTGACGTTCGATTTGATGCGTATAACCGGGACAAATCTTGCAAGTGATTTTTGATTGTCGGGTTCCAAATAATGATCATTAGATTAGAACAATAGACAAAACACCAAAGACCATTAGAATTGCCAAGCTGTAATCATAGATGAAAGCATTAAATTTATATTAAGTGGCGTGGCGAATAATTGTTCATCTAAAGCTAACACAAAACCTTGGTCACCCATATCGAATGTTAGCGTAAATAAACACTCATCATTACCACGAACACGTAATTAAAGATGAAGCTTCCACAATCTATACTAGCCTTCCATAACTTACCAAACACTCGTTCTTTGGAGTATAGACTTAGGAGGTAGCCTACGGATGATATCTAGTTGAACATCCGATGGGATATTGTCGGACATATTTTATAAACAAAAGCGGAAAGATTGGGATAAAGATATGAAGTCAATAGACCAAAAGAAGAAAGAAAGATTTTGTTAAACAAATTGTATTTAAGAAAGTGATTGGGAACAGAAGACATTAAAGGACATGTACCGTGATGTACTTTTGGGCAACCAAATATTATATTCTGCTATATAGCAAATATTAATAAAGTACACATAACCAATATAGAAGTGGTTTGCAAACCATAGCCATTTTTGTATATGTGCACGGGTATTTATAAAAGAAATGCCATTGATTTAAAAAAAAATTATAATAATCGACTAATATATAACACAAGTAAAAATACATATAGTAAAAGTTGAAAGAAAAAGACTTCACAAGTGAACATTTGACAATAATTATGGGTCAAACGGACATTAAGGATCGTACCTTGAAAGGCGGCTATCAATTTGTGTATTCAACCTTGTGGTTCCGAATATTCAAGCATCCGTTTACGGTAGCTAAAGCCAATCTGCATCGGTTTGGTCTAATGACCACATCAAATCAACCCATATATCCAAGTCTGCGGACATATAAAAAGTACGTCAAACGGCCTTTTAGGCGAGAATAGTAGATATATACTTCATGACTACTTGAAAAGCTTAAGATAAGATATAAAAGCTTAAAGGTTACAAGTACTTGTATGCTATAGAAAATCAATTCAAACAATACCTTAAATATCATAGAAAATAAGTCCTAACAAGCTATAGTTGCTCCATTTGCAAATCAATGTCACACATTGAAACCATTCCTCTAAATATATCTAGAGTATAAAGAAGATATAATATACAATAATCAATCTGAGCACGAATCTAGAGTATAAAAGAAGATATAATAATTTAGATACAATAATCAATCGAACTGATTCACATGTTTTTAGCGAGAACATAATTGCATCAAATTAAGAAATTTACAAAACTCGATTTTCGATTTAGGGGTGATAACCCTAATTTTGACTTTCATCGAGGAACAACCACAAATGCAAATTTAACTAAAATTCTGATTAAATCGAAGATAAAACACATTAAGTAGATAATAATAAAAGCGTGTTTAGATCGAGCAATTTTGAGAGGGTCCTTTTGACATAATTAGATAATAACAAAAATTTCTTGGTGATTTGAATTACTGTAACAAGAGACAGACACTGCATAAGAAGGTTCGATTGTGTGGTGGTGCGCCCGGATGGTGGTGGCGTGTGTGGAGTGCGGTCGGATGGTGGTGGCGTCGGGTTGTTGGGTGGTTGTAGTGATGTTAGTTGTGATGGTTTATGTGGAGGACAAGAGGTGTATGACTGTGTCAATATGTGTTTTGTGTGGCCATTTGATTTTTTTTTTAAATGTGAAATGACAAAACTATCCTCGTGTATAAATACAAGTTTCCCAAAAAACATACAGATGCCCAAATAACAATACAAGTTGCCCAAAAAACAATACGTTACAATACATGACATATACCTTCAAAATACGTACTTGTGTCATAAGTTGTTGGACACATGGCAGCCCCTGTTTGGGTCCAAGAAAATCGTTGGGCAACCAGTCTATTTTCAAAATTTAAAAGGGCGTGGTCCATAAACTGATAAGCCTCAGGGCGCGCGGTCTATTTGACTAATTTTCCATTAAAAGTACTACTTACAATTGTTGGAATAGTAGAACTATTAAGAAAGAAATTGCATGCCCAATTTTTCAAGTTAATAGCATTGATGGGTAATTCATCATCTACATAGTAGAATACACTCTTTTAGTACATAAGTAATTGTTATGTATGGACTTTCTCAAAAGTGTAGGGAAGTAAATAGAACACTCTTTTCTTTCAATGGTTAATGAAACACTTACAATGTTGTCAAATCCAGTGGGAGTATTGTGTTCTTATTACTGAATAAGGAATTAATGTAATGATCTCTAATTCACTGGGAGTTACAAGCTTTGTCATCTTGGTAGTAACTCAGATTATCTCTAGAATGTCTTAAGATAATTACTTTCCACTTGTAGACACTTATATTTTCAAGGATAGTCATGTACGTTTCCTTTTTATACAATGAAGTGGTTCTACATCTACTAGTTATGCTAATATCAATGACACAATCATATTGGTCACATAAACAAACATATGTCGTGTTGTTTATACGCTACATGATGTTGTTCCATGCACAAGTGGGAGAAATCTATATTGTGTGCAAGGTACAACATATAGGTATATGATTTAACGGTTCTCTTGAGCTGCAAGGTAAGAGACTAACATTCTAATATGACTTGTACATATCTAATTCAAGAAACACTTGGTGTTGCAATTTACGTCATGTGAGAACTTGGCAAGATTGCAACAACAAAGTAAATCTCCATGTGAAGTCAGACCTTGCATGGACATATTTGCAGTTTTTAAATTAGACAAGTATTTAGAACATGTGTCAAAATGATATATAAGACTACTTAAAATTAGATATTTATGTATTATTAGAATGACATAAATGAAGTAATCTAATACTACTTCAATTTGTTTATTTATGTATTTTGGAATGACAAAAATGAAAAATAATGCAGTCCTACATTATTGTGAAGTAAATAAATTAAATTGAAATTACTATTGGAACCAAGAGTTGTGTTCATAATTACTTTAGTTAAACATGTTTATGATTCATTGTAAAGACATAAACATAAAGTCTTTTAAGACTTATAATAAAGTAAGACGTTAACTTGTTATGTTTTTTAATTAAGACGTATACAAGAAGTCATTGAGTTGATCAATGATTTATAACGTATAATGGGATTATAACAGTTTATGTTTTCTTGATGAGACATGGATATGAAGTGACTTGGTTAAAAAGTACTTGTGTTATAAAGCATGCAATTGGCTTGGAAAGTCTAGTATACCATTAAGTTGACTTAGTTGGTAAATATGTAAGCCGAAAGGAATATGTTTATCTTATATATTGTATAGATTGTCTTACAATATTTATTCTAATGAATACCACAAGTTGATGGTATGTTCAGTTAGGAGAATCAAACTATATTTGATTTGCTTGATTCAAGATAACCATAACTTCTTTCTTAAAAAGTAACAAGGTTAGAAATTGAGTATGGATTGAATATACTCAATATGACTCAAACCTAGAAGATTGATTAAACACCATTTCATTATGAAATGTGATGAATCACATTAAGTTTTAAAATTGAAGATTCTGAATTTGTTAAACTACTTATGAATAGGATATTAACAAACTAAAGTCAGGAATTATCAATGTGTATTTGTAATGTCCCAAAAAGAGAACAATGTAGTTTTGCTCTAATTGCTAAGTATATATAGATAGTCTATATATTACAAAAGGAAAGTGGGAGTTTTTTTTATCTTGAAAGGTAAAATTACAAGATACATAATCTTCTTAATACACTAGTAAATATCATGATGAGGCTAGATATGAAATGTTAACCTCAAGATGATGGAATTTTCATTCATAGATGCAGGATATCTCGATATTTGATTTATCTGTTGAGAAGAACATGAATTCTGAGGATTATAGTAAACTGATAATCATTATGATGGATTACCAAATATTGAATTGGGTAAATTACTCATACTATGAATGTTAAAGATCTTTGTTCATAAAGATAATCAATTTTGAAAATTTGGTTTATCTTAATAGTTAGACTAGAGAATGAATATGAGTTTCTTCAAAGAGATGAAAAACTCTAGTGGTTTAAATATCTGTATAGAAATCATATGGACAAAATTGTACACATATTTAATGCATGTTTTATGACAAGATTATTAATCATACTTAAGCAATTAATTGTGATTGAATATTAGACACATTAAATATATAAAGATGATAATTGTCATACTTGTTTTCATTAATATGAAATATGACAATGGAATATCAAAACTCTTTCTTGAGAAATTACTTGAGCGAGGACGGTAAGTAATCGAAGGTTTTTGAATTCATATAATCTTTGGAAGTGTCATGAGTGCAATAATTCATGAATGGATAAATGCGTGCATCTATGAAATTATTCTTATGTTTAATTCTTAAATCCTAATTTCGATTTATAATTAAAATAAGATAAATTTTAAGTATTCCCGAAAGCTAGTGGAGTATTATGTTAAGGTTTTAAGTCTTATATGTTGTGTAACATATAAGTAACATTCCTGTAAGCTAAATGTTAAGTCTTAGATTGAAATGAAACTTCACTTGTAAGATTTAAGAATTAAAACATAACCTTGGAATATATTTTATTATTAATAAACATATGCGATAAAATAAATGATTCTAATAAAACATGATATATCATTTGGGAAATGGATAACTATTTTTGACAAGATAGAACATAGAATGAAATCTAAGTTTGACTGTAGATTCATCATGTACATCATGTTATATATTAAAATTGTTGTATTATTCTTGAATAAGTGATTTGACAACATTGGTATCTAACTAAAAGTTATTAGATAACTTGTGTAATGAATATTATAAGGGGCGTTTGGTTGGGGCAATTTGGAGGATATTAGGGGCGTTTGCGTTTAATTCCCTTGAATGTCGCATTTGGTAACTCAAATGTGAGCATTTGAGTAATTTACAATTCCTTGAATTGCCAAAATGGAGAGAATCAAATGCCTCAAAAGTAAGAAATTTTAATTTGCTTGAAAAAATAATTTATGAACTTTTTTCTTATTGTTTTTTTATAAACTTTTAAATAAAATATTTATGAATTTTTATATAAACTTTTTATAAATTTTTATAAACTTTTTATAAATTTTTATAATTTTTTTTTATAAATTTTTATAAATTTATTATAAATTTTATAAACTTTTTATAAATTTTTATAAACTTTTTTATAAATTTCTTATAAATTTTTATAAACTTTTTTTATAAATTTCTTATAAATTTTTATAAACTTTTTATAAATTTTATAAACTTTTTTTTATAATTTTTTTTATAAATTTCTTATAAATTTTTTGTAAACTTTTTTTATAAACTTTTTTCATAAATTATTTATAAACTTTTTTTTATAAATTTTTTATAAACTCTTATTATAAATTTTTATAAACTTTAATTATTACTTTTTATAAACTTTTAAGTAGAATATTTATGAAATTTATATTAAATATATATATATATATATATATATATATATATATATATATATATATATATATATATATATATATATATATATATATATATATATATATATATATATAAATTCATCAACCAATACATCTGAAGCGTTTTAAATTCCGAATTTTAAATTTCAAGAATTTAAATTTCTAAAATTTAAAATTAGAATTTAGTCTACCCCAAAAGCCACTAATAGAATTACATCCTCACCTGAATTGCTCTAGATTCTATGGATGAACAATATGTCAATTATTGTGCAAATTGTCATCGACTTCAAACTTGAAAGTTTGGAAGACATCAAACATTACACAATAAGATGTTAAAGTTTCTGAGTTTTAATAAGCATATTGTTGTTTGTATACAATGATCTTTGGTTTAGTTGAGATGACACTCAATACTAGTCATGGTAGGATTTCATCCTTGTTAATGGCCATGTGAACTAGTTGTGCTACTAAAAGCACAGTTGCATTATACATTATAAGAATAAGAATACTTTAAACTTAAAAACTTTTGAAAGTTTAATTGTCATAAATTGGTGATAGAGGATGTCACACACTTTATGAATTATTATGTGGATTGGTGAATGCACACATACAAGGACTTCACTAATTGAATTCTTGATATAAGTATTCTCAAAATTAAGATAGATCAAGTTGGTTGATTTATGCCATGTCAACAAGTATGATTATCATTACTTGAGGCATAATTCATCAACTGGAATTTTCATGCATTGATCTATTTAATATTTGGATAAGGGATGTTAAACAATTGTTATAATAAATCAAATACTTGGTATGTTTGATTTTATAATATATTGTATCCTATATTTGCATATTTAATCCGTGAATAAATTTATTTATTCTAAATCGTCAGTTGTCAATTAATGATATGGGAGTATCGTTAAATTAAGACAAATCGAGTGATTTGGTAGAATATACTTAAAAGTATATTGATGAGAAAGCATACCATTTGGATGATATTCAATGAATTGAATATAAGACTTATCCCATTACATGAATTTACTTTATGGATATTGTTATTAAGTAAATCATGAATAGTTATCCTCGGACTTGAGATACTGGATAAGTGTCATGAATGTAGTGCACTTCGTGGAACAACTTAACGTTATCGTGGCGGTGGTAGTCATAAGGGTTGTTTCTTGAAGTGTTGCAAAGTTCATGGGTTATTCTTGTAGTCAAGATAGAATTTGTTCATTCAAATTTATTTGGAGTTTAATCTCTGGGCCCCTCGTAGGGTTGACAAGATGTTTGCATGGCCATGCCGAAGATCTCCTGGAATATGTTCGGAAGATTTGGTAATCTTGCTCAATCACTAATAACGAGAAACATAATGGTTGAATAAAGAATGACTTAATTCCATATCTTTATTTAACATGGTATTAGAAACAAAATGATAATAATGAGAAATCATTGAAAGGTTTTCCGGGAGCCTTGCTCGAGTTGTGCTAGAGCATCGAGTGTTCTTTAGGCAATAACGATGTGACCACTATTAAGATATTTAGAGTGGGATTTGTTGGTTTAATGGACAATAAATTAATAGTTGTGTGTTAGGATCGAACTAGACCACGGGATTGCACACTTTACGTATGAGAATTAAAGTTATAATAATTAAATATAAGATGTTATATTTAGTTATTATTTACACGAAATAAAATATCGGACATTAAGTTAATTAAGTGTAATGGACTAACGATCGTTAAATGTTAAATGGAAGGACTAGATGTGAAAATAGAGATTGGGAAAGTTCCGGAAACCCCTTGGGATAGCTAAACCAATCGGCCAAGGGTTCCTCAAGCCCAATCCATATCTAACTTGGTCACCAAGTTATATTGGGTATAAATACAAAGTATAGGGTCTTAGTTTTTTAATCTCTTGTACTCATAACCTAAAAACCAAAAAGGTGTTTGTGTGTTTTTATGTTAAACCGATCGTACACCCCTAACAAAGGTGTCGATACTTTTGTTTTTTAAAACAAATTATTTTGTGTTAATTAAACTAGCATTTACTTTAATTCGTTAATAGTACGTGTGTAAAAGAACGTGATACAATCACACTATTGATTGTATCTTGGATTGAATTACAAAACGGTAGCAGGTAATTCTTATAATCCTATAAACCCTAATTAGGGTTCATCTCAATTCTTAGTTTTGTGAATTGATTCATTCATTAGAATAAAAAGGTATGTATACTTTATGTTTTAGTTAATTAATTATTCATTATATCGTTCGCTTTACGCTTGTGATATTTCTTTGATATTTTATGTGTTTTATATATGATTGTCATGTTATATAATTCTAACAAAAAGTACATCCAATGAAGAAGATTCTGGGTAGTTTTTAAAGGAACCAATGTATGACCATGGATACATAGATGGGGCCAACATAAGCTTAGCTACTTTTGATAGCTTGGGCAAGAACACTATATTGTGTGTCTAATGGCAGCAGGTCAGGAAAACTGGAAAAGTCTTGCATCTTCGATTTTTGTTGCATTGAATGTGTATAACATATGTACTATATATATAAGCAAGTAGGATATCATATACATTTTCCTTGTAAACTGAATTCCGATCCGATTCCCTTTTATAAAACATTATAGGCTACTACAGACTGCTAATATTGGAAAGGTTTATTCTATTCCTATATATAAAGACTTCATATTCAACCATGCTTTATAGAATTTAGAGTGAATTACATAATTGGTCCTTGTGGTTTGTTGAAAATTGCAGAAAACGTCCCTGTGGTTTACAAATCTTACGGATTTTGTCCTCGTCCAAAAATTTCCGTTAAGTGTCTTGCGCTGTTAGTCCTTCGTTAGTGCAGTCAGTTAAGTGTTTTGCTTTGTTAGTCATTCGTTAATAAATTTTGCACCGTTAGTCCTTATTTTTAAAATATAGTTTTCACGATTAGTCCTCCGTTAATAATAGTTTTGTCCGTTTTTATCCGTTTTGTTCGTTTTTATCCGTTTCCCCGTTTTTCGTTTTCATCAGTTTTCTTCGTTTAATATAGTTTTTGTCCATTTTTCTTACGTTTTTATCGGTTTTCATCCGTTTTTCGTACGTTTTTCTTAATTTTTTGTCCGTTTTTCTTATGTTTTGTCTGTTTTCTTTCGTTTAACGAACGAAAACGGATAAAAACGGACAAAAACGGTTATTAACGGAGGGACTAATTGGGAAAAACTATATTTTAAAAAATAAGGACTAACGGTGCAAAATTTATTAACGAAGGACTAACAGTGCAAAACACTTAACAGACTGCACTAATAAAGGACTAACGGCGCAAGACACTTAACGGACATTTTTGGACGAGGGACAAAATCCGTAAGATTTGTAAACCACAGGGACGAAACGCACTAAAAAAAAGGAACAGGGACATTTTATGCAATTTTCAACAAACCACAAGGACCAATTATGTAATTTACTCTAGAATTTAAAGAGTTTTGACGCCTATACTGCTTTAGCGTGTAAAATAAAAGGAAAGGGTGCATGTTTTACATTGGTTTTTGACTATTAGGTTTGAATGAAACCAATAAATTGACAACAACAAAAGCATCTGCTTTTGATCTAAAGCAATCAAGAAAACCGAAAATCCAAGCCATTTATCGAATCCCAATCCATATTGTCTGATTAGACATTTCTTATGAGCATATAGTAAAGCCCTTACTAACTTTCCCGGTTATTTCTTCTTTGCAAACTACTACTCCGTCTTACATGACAATTTATATAGTCTTGTTTTCTATAATCAACTAGAATTAAAATAAGTTTGAACTTTTCAGAGTCGCTCCTTTAATTATTGGTCTACATGAGGATATTTGGAACGATACAAGTTCTAATTAAAACGGGTAAAACTCAGTACTCTTAGCGCAGTATTCTTTAGTTTTACACTAGCTGTATGATTGCGGAGACAATTTTACGCCAACTTTCGTTTGTACAGAAGTTGCTTTCAGAGAGAAAATACTATATACACGCACCCACCCCTCCTTCCTTTGGTTCAAGGGTCCTATTCTAGCTAACAACTCTCTTATGAATAATATTCTTACGGCGGCTAAGTAGCCTTTTAAAAAAAGTTGTTTTCGAAAGGACTGAGATGCATCTTAATTTGACTTTCTTCAAGTAACGCATTTTTTAATTTGGCTCAAATTTTAGTTTCTTCAGCTGAATAATTGGTTTCAAAAACCTCAATGTATTAACATTGAAATATTATTGATTAAGTTAACTATTTGATACAATCATAGAGCAAATAAGATAACAGGTAAGGCTTTGAGAGTACTTTTGCAATTGATTTATGGATTCTGTCAATAAGATGTTAACTATTGAAGTACTTTTTTCATTAGGGGCATTTACATATATCCCCACACACACATATATTCATATTTCCTCAAACAACGCTTTAATGCGAACATACATCATCATAAAACACTTGTGTTTGGGAAATATGTATCTTCATTAAATATGAGCAACCACTAAATGAAGTTAGTTGACTATTTTGTAGTACAACTTGCAAGTTATAATAAATGAATAAATAATATAGTTTACCAGATTATGACTGTTTAGAGATGCTTTAATAAGAATGAGTCAAAATCGAAAGACCCATTCAATGATCAAACGACCAAGTTGCAGCGTTTGGAGACAAGTCAGTAGTTGTAGTTTGTACGATGAAGGAACCAGGTCTTGGTAGCAATGTTCTTATAAGATCAGCCACTTCAAATTGTACTCAGCCAGTAATTGATCAATGATCACCCTTCCCCAACCAATACCCCCAAAACAGAAGAACACTCAATACATAAAAGAAAACATGCATTTACAAATACTGCTAGCACTAATAGCAGTGGCATCATTGGGGTCAGCAAGTGCTCAAAATACTTCACATTGTGAAAGATCATGTGGCAATGTGACTATTACATACCCTTTTGGATCAGGTGAGGGATGCTACTACAGTCCTGATTTCCTCGTAACTTGTAATCGATCACTTGACAAGCCTACACCTTTCTATAGAAAAGGCAATATTGTTATCACAAATATGTCAACTAGCACGAGTGAGATGGAGATTATGGCGTTTGTATCCCATAATTGCTATGATAGCTCTGGTAAATACATATCCAACGTTTCAGTTGATTCAACATTGACGCTGAGCAGTTTCCGAATCTCAACCAAGAACAGGTTTGTCGCCATTGGGTGTGACACCTTTGCACGTATTACAGGAAAAATAGGAAATGAGACCGGTAGTACTGGATGCCGTTCTCAATGTGATAGTAACAGACACATCACAAATGGATCTTGCTCGGGACTGGGGTGTTGTGAGGTAGCAATCCCAGAAGGAATGAGCACTTTTAAGTTGGCAGCACGTAGCTTCAATAACCATACCAATATATCAGACTTCAACCCGTGTAGCCATGCTTTTGTCGTTAACAAAGAGAAGTTCAACTTTTCTCCTAATAATCTGCTCAATTTTGGAAGTCAAGAGAAGATGCCGATGTTACTTGACTGGGCAATTGGAAACGATACTTGTGACGTAGCAAAACTTGATACGAGTTTCTTGTGCAAAGGAAACAGCGAATGTGATCAAGATTATGGAGGTCCTGGGTATCGATGCCGTTGCAAAACAGGTTACAAAGGCAATCCTTATCGTAGTTGTACGAGTAAGTGTTAATTCAATGTTTGGGTTGTTTCCGAATTCCTTATTTTCCCTTATTAATATAATGTTCGACTGTTTGCTATTATATGAACAGATATTAATGAGTGTGATCAAAATAATGGTAATTGCATACATAAATGTATTGATACACAAGGAAGTCACTATTGCCCCTGTAAGAAAGGATACCATGGAGATGGCTCTAAAGATGGATCAGGTTGCACTGCAGAACGATCACTCCTTATAGAGATAGCCATATGTAAGTAAAGTCAATATTTACTTAAAGGAAACTTCAATACGAACTACTTATGTTTAATTTGGCTCATATGTTGTGATTAGTTTTGGTCATTCGTACATAACCACATGACCGGTTGACCAAGTAAATATGTTTAAGTTAGCAGCTAATGTGGATTTCTATTGTTGTATACTACTATTTTATATTTGATCTTGTTCTAAAAATGTCGACATACTTTCACATATGTCATCTATGAGTCATTGTATGTGATCATCATTTTTACCGTGTTAAACAATCAGGGGGCTACTAATTGTGCGATATAAAAGTACAAAACACAAAACAAGTGAGAGTGACTCATTTGGGCAAAGCCTGAAAGCCTCATGTCAATGATTCTGATTCATACAGGACATATAAGTGAAAGTGTGTATGTGTTCTATGAAAATTTTTATGATTATGGTGAACCACTGTGAAAAATGATGATTGCTTAAAAAAATGCTTTTCTTTGCAGCTACCTCAGCCACTGCTGTATTTATTCTTATATTTGTGACCTGGTTGTACTTGGGACTCAAGAAGCGTAGGCTTATGATTCTTCGAGAAAAATTCTTTAGGCAAAATGGTGGAATATTGCTGCAGCAACGAATATCTGGCGATGGATGTTCTCATGACCAGGCAAAAGTCTTCACTGCAGAGGAGCTTAAGCGGGCAACAAATAATTATGAAGAAAGCAGAATTATCGGCAAAGGTGGCTATGGCACAGTTTATAAAGGAGTTCTATCTGATAACAGAATGGTTGCCATAAAGAAGTCCAAAATAGCAGATCAGACTGAAGCCCAGATAGAACAATTTATTAATGAAGTAGTTATACTTTCCCAAATCAATCACAGGAATGTGGTGAAGCTGATTGGATGTTGCCTGGAAACTGAAGTCCCATTATTGGTTTACGAATTCATTTCAAATGGTACACTCTCAGATCACATCCACAACGAAAGCAAGTCGATGGCTATCACTTGGGACATCCGACTCCGAATAGCAACAGAGACAGCAGGAGCACTTTCATATTTACACTCTGCAGCGTCTGTCCCAATCATCCATCGAGATGTCAAGCCAATGAATATACTTTTGGATGATAGTTATATAGCAAAAGTAGCTGACTTTGGAGCTTCTAGGCTAATTCCAATGGACCAGCTTGAGTTGGCCACTATAGTGCAAGGAACGCTAGGTTACTTGGATCCTGAATACATGCACACAAGTCAACTAACTGATAAGAGCGATGTTTACAGTTTCGGAGTTGTACTCGTGGAACTTTTAACCGGAATGAAGGTTCTTAGCTTTGATAGGCCAGAGAATGAAAGGAACCTAGCCATGCTTTTCCTGTCTTCATTAAAAGAGGGGAGATTATTACAAGTTCTTGATGAACAATTGCAGTTGAATGAAGTTCCTAAAGAGATCATTCAAGTATCAAGGCTTGCAGAAAGATGTTTACGCCTTAACGGAGACGAAAGGCCTACCATGAAGGAAGTGGCATTGGAGCTGGAAGGAATATTGGCATCAATGGTACAAAAGCATCCATGGGTGCAAAGTACTTCACATGAAGAAGAGACGGAGTATTTGCTTAGAAAGCCCATGGAAGACTATGGATACACAGACGATGCCAACACGGGCTCATCTACTTTTGATAGCATGAGTAATAATACAATAGAACTGATTGCTAGTGGTAGGTAATGGTCGTTGCAGTTGCAGACGCAGTTACGTAAAAGGAAGACCAGAGGAAGCATAACTTTGCTTATTAATGATTACAATTTGATTTTAACGTATGTAACTTTTATTTATTTTGACATGCTACCTATATAAATTCTTTCGTATAAAGTTTTCTTGTCTTGCTCCAGTTTTATGTTTCAATTTGGACAGAAAATGTTTGCAAGTTTAGTTTAGTATGTTGAGTGCAAAAATTATAGTGACACAACACATAAAACGTACAGTGTACTTACGTAATGAAACTTTTGAAAAAGTGTAAGTGGAGTTTACAAAATTATTAGGCCCAAAAGTTCAAAGATGCATTTCTTACTCTCGTTTTTTCTCTTAACCTTAGTTTTCGGATTTTTGACCGACTAATCCATGAGCTCGATTTGTACTGTGTCACCGTATATAGGTATTTACATAATTACATTCCTTGCACTTGTTTAATCAATGGGTATGTGAAACAAGGAAGAATTTTGTGACTGAATTTTAGCTGTGATTTTTCTATCTGAGTGACACTTTTAATCGGAGTAAATTCTAATTTGATCTCTAAAGTAACACGAATACGCGAGGATCACACAGAGACGATTTTTGTTGCATAAAAGATATTAGTGTTTACGTTTTTTGCAAAACAGCCACCGAGAGCTACTTTTTGCTAACGCCTGTTCTTTATCTTGTCCAGGGGCCCCACCCGTGAAGGTATTATCGCCATTTCACTCGTTACCCGCTATTGTCTAGGCACACTTTTTTTCAAGGGCCAAATTTGCAATGTGATAACTTATCTTTGCCACCTAAAACAAATAGCAACCAAAGCGATTTCCCGGGGACTATTGATACGCGTACAACGCGCGTTCGGGGTCAAAGGAACTTCCTTTTCGTCGAGCAAGTTTTTCAACACCCTAGGCAGTGAACATAATCGTTGTAGTGTAATATTAGGGTAAGCCTCGGGAATTGATATCGTTCTCTAGGGGAATAGGAATGCTAGTGAGAAATTATTACGCTAAGGTTGGGGTTGAGGAAGATTATTTTTTTTATCTTTTTTATGTTTTTTAGAAAATTGAAATTACGAATCTCGGGGTTTGGATTTGGGGGTTGGTATTTTTACCGATTACTCTACTTATCTAATTATATAATCTAAGGTGAGTGTAGTCTATGTCTATTGTTGTGTGCTCTTATGATGACTAAAAATGTGTTTACTTAGATATTATTACTTCCTAGTTATCTCCTATTGATGGTTGAATTGTCACGTCCTTATTCTTAATGCGTTGTGTTTCTAAGGTCGTAGGGTATGCGTTTATCCCTAACTCTTTGAAGCTACCAAAGGTTAATGACTACGAAATCTCTAGGATTCATAAACTTAACACTAAGGTTATCTTTGGATATCTAGCCTACAATTCCACTAATAACTATAAGCTAAGGTTCAACAAAGATTAATCAAGCATTAATAGCACAACGAATGACCTATCGCAATACTAGGTCAATAACAATTAAGATAAGAGACAACCAATCAATATTCAATAACTAGGTTTCATATTATCTAAGCAAACACACAAGTAAATTAGCCGGACATGGAGAACATGCAAGCATACACACAATCAATTGAAGACATGATTAAATCAGTGAAGTAAAACACTTATCTTGTTGTAAAATAGGGTATGGAATCCTAAGATATTGATAAGATGCCTTGGTTGGTTTAGGTTTTACTCCACAAAACTACTCTCTAAAAGCGAAAAATTCGGATTCTATATATAGTGTTACAAGCTCGCGACGTCGCCACTCTTTAATTGTGACGCCGCCGGGTCCCCGCCATTGGGTCTCGTCTTGCCACGTCAACTCTGTGACGTCGCCACCTTATGCTCGTGACGCCGTCGGCTTCAATATCGGACGCCGTCTGGATCCAAATCTAGGTGTCGTGGTTGCGACGCCCTACTCTTTAAACCCGATGCCGTCACTTGTAAATTAGCAATTTGACCACTTGAGTCGTCTCAAGATGTGTCGACGGCGTCGCGATTAAGCCCCGACGCCGTCCCCTCAATTCCAATAGCTTGAGTGTCTCGATTCTTGACTTTGGCCATTTTCTTCGTATATTCGCCTTTTCGTCCGAATAAGTGTCATTCCAAAGAATTTACCTTCAAGAGACCTAAAAGTGAAAAGGAACGAAATTAAGTAATAACGGATACAAAAGTGATCAATTAAGGGCTTAAATGACCCCTCAAAAGGTTCCTTTTAAATCCTTATCAAATATCCCTACACTTGGTATTTGCTTGTCCTCAGTAAATGTGCTTTTAGCCAATTGATTTATAAGTTAGGGGTCATGAAGCATTAGTTTATAATGATTCACAACACATATAAGCCCATGAAAGTCATAACAAGCACGAAAATTACATACTAGCACCTCACACGGGTGTTTGGATACTACATCTCTCGGTGTATATGAAATATAACAAGTTGGAAATGGAAGATAAACACTCATTAACCGGTCCTAGTACATAGATTACCATATGCTTGAGACTAGATCAAACCTCCATCGCTTTGGCGTAAGCACCTAGGAAAAACTATCCAAGAGGTCTTTTAAAGGGTTGTAATGTTGGCTTACGGTAGAAACAAAGGGTTTGATGGGATAGGCGATTTAGTGGTGGCAAGTCAAAATCTTTATGTTACAAGCATGCGAAGAATGGCGTTGCCAAGACTCGACACTATAAACGCTAGATAAATTGAAACAAACGAACATAAATTTAAAGATAGATGTAGGATGGACCGTATATATATATATATATATATATATATATATATATATATATATATATATATATATATATATATATATATATATATATATATATATATATATATACCTTTTAAAAATTGATCTTGGTGGAAAAGTGAGAGAAGTGATCTCAACCATTAGATCACCCTCCTTCCCTCCCATTTTTCACACCAAACTACAGGGACCTTATTGTATTTTCCTTCATTCTTTAAGGGAATGTTTTATAAATTCGCACCTTTCTTATTTAATGCCTAATTTTTTTCATTTTTCCTTTTTCTTCTTCTCTAGATCCAAGACCTGAACTTTTTTCTCTTAGTTCCAGATTCACGAAATCACGACCATGAAGATTCACGAAATCATCTCATCACGAAGTCTTATCGTGTTATCAGATTCAATAAGGTATGTAACTGATTTCGTGTTATTAGATTCAATCGTGTTATCAGATTCAATATCATTTTATCATATTTTATCATATCGAAGATCAAATTAAGGTATGTAAATGAACTTGATTATAGATTTGTTATTTTTGCTACTTAAAATCAATTATAAAGCTTATATATTGATTGTTGTTGTTTTATCAGAATGAATTGTTGTTCATATTCAGTTAGGTTTTTACTTTTATGAAATTTGATTTGTTAAACACTATCTTTGTTTATAGATGTAACGATTTTCAGAGTTTATTGACATCATTCATTGTATAGAATAGCTACTTTGAAAAGAAAATGAGAAATAAATACATGGAAAACATGTTTACATATGACTGCACACCAATTGTTTGATAAAATGTCTGAATGGGATTTTATAAATGCGATGCACTAATTTTACATAGTGATGCCCTAATTATTGTGAATATATTCAAGTTACATTGTATGCGTTAATTAATTTAGGCAAGAGGATTTTAGATTTGGATGAACACACTCGCTAAGAAAATTGTATGGACATCAAGTTTGTTGCTACTGTATGTATCACCACGTCCTCATACCATGTGCTATGAAGTTAGGTTACACGTTTCAAGAGGAAAACTTGTTTGTCTGAGTAGCAGAAGTCAAATAAGGACACATGATATGGAATAGCGTTCTTTGACAAATTTAACCTTTTTTCAGCAACTTATTTAAATCAGATATTGACTTAGTTGAAATAGGCTTCCTATTCACACTTGTTCCTGTGCAGGTGCTTGTTAATCAATTGAAAGGTGTTGCCCCAACTATACGTAATTCCAGATATGAGTGAGGAAGTGAATAGTATCTCCACCAATCTTCCTCGAGTGACAAATTACCATGGAGGATCTACCTCACTTGTACGACAAAGCACTAGAAGGACTATGGTAGTTGCGTTGTACCTTATTTGCTTTTTTTTATGATGATTAGCAAATATGTTAAATGCTTGTTCGAGTACTAAACTACAGATTTGATCTCTGAGTATCAGAAGTCAAATCAAGACACATCCGGTAGAGCTTCGTTTGATTTATGTCTGAAATTCATTCACTTGACCAAATGGGTGCACTAAAGTGACTCAAACAGATGCACTTAAGTTCATAAAACAGATGCAGTAAGTTTGTTGGCTTTTTTGGAGATATTGCTGCTCATATGATTACAACTGCTCAAGTGAATAAACGAAAAAAATGCTCTAAGTATTTATCACAAATGCATATAGTTTACTGATCTTCTACTTGTATGTTTGACAGTGTCCGGAGTGGATGCTAAAGTGCATAACCTACTACCGAACAACATGGAATGTTCATACATAAAAGTTACCCCAATTTTGAAACTGCGCAAAGACATTGGTTTTGAATAAGTGTAACAGGATAAGTAAATAATACCATTTACATCTTGTGTTGTAAACTCCCTATAGTAAAGAAGATAAAAAATCTGTATAGATCTTGTATATATTAGTATTGTGTTCAGAAATATGAATTGACTTCAGATTCAAGATTTCATTATAATAAAGTTCCATATTCTATATTTGTGCTTTTAATATAAATATGTTTCTTCATCACATTCATTGCTTTGAAATGTTGTTATCAGCTGATGATGTAACAGGTGGTATCTCCGTTGAGTCTTTCTTTGAAGGCTCGTCAACTTGAATCTTTGCTTGGTCGTTAACCGTGTTTTTTTTATCATTGTTTGGAGCCGCCTTTTCGTCAATTTCCTGAATCTAAAATTATTGCACTTTTTTTTTTTTTTTTTTGCTTTTATGATACAAACGGATGAACTAATTATATCAAACGGATGCACTAAATTTACTCAAATAGATGCACTAAAGTGCCTCAAACAGAAGCACTAAAGTAATATATGAGAATGAACACATCCATTAATGTAAATAATAAAAGAATGCACTGGGTGTAATGGAGATGAAGGGATAAAACTGTATATTAAAAAGAATATATTTCTTGTGCGATTAGGAGTAAAAAATATCAACCGAAAAATATAGTTGAACTAAAAATATCAATAAACATACAAATAAATAAGTAGTCATGTTATGAACGAATTAATCTTATTATAAACTTAACTTGCCAATCAGAATACAAGAGATGCATTTTGCATTGATGAGTGATGCTACAATAAGAATACAACATCTCCTAAGATAGAGTAAGCTAAACAAAAACTATCAAATAATATTTTTACAAGCTAACCATTGACTATCTTCAAATTCTTGCAAATTCTGAAACATCCAGAGAAGCCTCTCAAACCATTTACCTTTCGATGCCTATAAAGTCGTCACCTTGTAACAAATCATCAGCGTTCAACCAAGAAGAAATGTCATATTCTCGTCTGACAAAATCATATTCGTCACCAAATTCATCCATTCAAGGAAGTTGCAGATAGGGACATGTCAAATGTATATTTCTAAATAGAACCTAAATTAGTTGAACAATCATTATGTAATATTCCATACAGATGCCTTATTTTTTAATACATATGCCCTAAAATGTACACAAATTAGTATATTGCCAAACCTTTGCTTAATAATCATCATGCAATATTTCATACAGATGCCTTATTTTTCTAATACAGATGCACTAAAATTGTATAGAAATTATTATATTGCCAAACACCCCCAATGTTTACTACATCGTTGGATAATCCTTATGCAATATTAAACAATTGTAACGTATAATATTGATGCACTAACGTATAACACAGATGCAATAAGATATTATCCTTTGGCAATCTTGACGTGAGTCCACCAATGCCCATTGTTAAAGACTATAATGAGGGCATTATAGTTTTAGTATCCAACTCCCTTTAAATAACGTAATTAAAAAGAAAATAACATGTCAAGATACCTCAAGAACAGTTGTAACTTGAAGTTGAGCATAAGGCAAGTCGATTGAAATCCATTCAAATTTAATTCTCATCAATGTAACCTTTGTGTCATTAACACAATGTATTACCGACACCTCTACATTATTTGCAAGCATGTTGTGTAGACCTATGAAAAATCCTCCTGTATAACGTAAAGTAATAATTGTTATCAGAATGTTGCATTTCCATGTTTTCTTTTCTAAGTGTATGCCAATAAATGAATTAAACATATGAGATGATAAGTCGCTCTCAAAATGGCGAACCACGGGCCAACATAAAGAGCATCAATGTCATATTCTGAATTATATACCTACACAAGTTTTGAAGAAAAATTAGAGCCAAATAAAATCTTGCTAAAGCCAAAAATGAGAAGATAAGTAACATAAACAGAAACTCACACCAAGACCATAAGATCCATATGTCAATATAGTTGTTGAGGCAGTCTATCGAACCCACCACTTTTTATAACTTTATAAAGATTTAAAACTGTTGCAATACCTTTAACTCTCTAGCTCTTTAATAGCGACAATAGCAACCAACTCTTGAAACCTGAAGGTCACAAAAGCATAGCTTTTATTCTCAATTAAGTCTTTACCTCTCATTATCTGGACCTATTACACGTTAAATAAGATTAAAATACATATAGAGCAACATAATTTTCTATAAAATAAAGAGAGAGAGAGAGAGAGAGAGAGAGAGAGAGAGGTTAGACATCACTAGATTCACCAAACTCTTTCAAAACATATTCAGATGCATCAAGAGGAATTCCACCAAGCATACAAACCGACGCCCAAGTATTTCCAATGACTCACTAAACATACAAATGGATGCCCTACTATGACAACCGATGCACTAAACATACAAACGAATACACTGTAAAAATACACAGATGCCTTAATATCTTTGACGATTCACTAATCATACTCACTTATGCCTTAATATGTTCATAGATGCACTAAACATATAAGTATATGCTGGAGTATTTCCAGCGATGTACTAAACATACAAATGGATGTCCTACTATGACCAACGATGCAGTAAACATACACACTAATACCTTAATATGTCTGATGATGCATTAATCTTACTCACTAATGAAATCATACTCACTGATGCTCTAAGATGTTCAATGATTCAGTAATCATACTTATTGATACCCTAATATGTCCATTGATGCACTAAATATACAAATAGATACCCAAGTATTTCCAAGAATGCACTAAACATACAAATATATGTTGAAGTATTTCCAGCAACCACAAACACAGATGCACTAATAAAATTTGATTCCCTAACTTGTAATTATGATGCTGCAAATATACACACAGGTGCCTTCAGATGTCATATAATTCAATATTAAGCTCGTATACTGAAAATTAGTGCATCACAGCTTTAAAATCTTATTCAGACATTTTATCAAACACCTGGTGTGCAACTTTAATAAACACATTTTATTTACATTTTTTCGTCAAATTTATTCCAGATCTTGTAGAAAACATGATTATATGATTAAAACTTTCAACAAAACTTAAAAATCATTACATCATAGTTAAAACTTACGAATATGTACAATTAAAAGTTACCTGATTAAAAACTTATTCTAATTGTTGAAATTGATAATTATACACAATTATATTATGTTTAAATCAATAATACGAACCAGAAACATTAAGTTAAACAAATGAATAGGAAGATCAATTCGTAAAGAAAAAAATAGGATTGAGAACTGATGGTTTGATGTTGTGGTGGAAGAATGGTGTTGATACCGTTATGGTGCGAAGTTGATTGGTTGCGGTGTGGTGGCTGTGTGGTGGTGGCGATGGAGATGGTGAATGAGAGGAATCAGGAATGTGTGTTTGAACTAATAACTCTACGTGTTTGCATCTGATGGTTACCAGCTACTCCGTATATGTTTACCTTTTTCAAAATTTATCCACGAAGTTTGAGATGTTTGCAAAATCTACCACCGTAACTTTTTTTCTCACTTTTCTATCTAATTACACTTTTCTCTAGAACCGAACTCTATATATATATATATATATATATATATATATATATATATATATATATATATATATATATATATATATATACTTTACTCTAACATCCTCTATAACATCAAAATGATAGGGATATAGGCACATCCCTACACTTGAGTTTTATTACTCTAACACTAATTTGACCCGAATTGAAAAGATCAAACACTTGGAGTACATTATTACGCAAATAAAGGGAATTTGAATTTAACGTTCCTTTCCCGTCATTTCATAAAATTTAACTTTTCCCATGAGTCCCAATCGTCACAAAACTGTGTACACAGGATATGACTCGACTTAGCAAATTATGCAAGCAACTAGATAATTGAACTAAGGGTTTAGTATGATAACAATAATGCACTAAAAGTGAGTGCATACAAGGTAGGCTAAGGCGATTTGGGTGTACATTTGGGGGTGGATTGTAAACAATGCTCTTCATTGATATTCCGGGAAACCGAAACATCACGAGAACCACGAAAAGGATAGGCTCTGAGGGGTTATCTAGGGGTATCCTGTACTAAAGATGAGTACAACGAAAATGTGTGGGGGAATTACTCAACCGATGTGGAAGAAGTAATTATATTACGGGTATCAAACAAGGGTTATCATAATGCCTCTTATCATTTAGTTATTCCTAACTACACAAGTGTAGTCTTACTAGCGATCTCGGAATGCATCACAAAACAAGTTCTAGAATCTATTATACTACTAGTTCACACTCGAAGCATTAAAGTGGAATGCTTTAATTCCTACAAATCTAAGGGCGATCCTCACATTTTGGGTGGAATTTAAGTGGTAAAGGGTTTTTGTGCTAGTCATATAACTTCCTATCCATGAGACGCTTTGTTAAGACTAATGGCCCACTCCTACATGTCATGAAAATTTTTAAATTTGGTGCCAAAATTACCCTAACCGATATTTCTCTTGGTTTACGCAAATGAATTTGGACAAGGTAAATAGTCAAGGATAATCATAGTTTCAAAGTTCCCGTTTTATTTTCCCTCCCTACACTTAAACTGAACATTGTCCCCAATGTTCCCCGAAAGTATCAAAGTTATGATAATGGAAGGTAATTAAAAACGAAAGAAACTAGTACTCTCCTGATTAGCTCGGTAGGATCCGTGCGAAGTAGTGGTTAAATCTTTCTTCAAGAAAAGTGTTTGCGTTAAAAGCTCCTTCCAATTTTATGTATCTTCTTCTTGATAAATTAAACCTGCACACTTGAAGAAAACAAACGAAACCTTCGCGTAAAATCGGCGGTAATAATATATATATATGACTCTACTAAACTAGGATATAATGCTTGTGGAATGGATGTTTCTGATTTTACGAAAAATTAAGACCGAAAATTCCAAAAATTTATAAGTAGCTCGTAAAACGAGAAAAAATTAGTAGCGCTTTACCTCCCGACACCGTCGATTCGACCAGCGGCACAGTCACGACCACTCGACGCCGTTAGGTTATCCTGACGTAAACCGGTGCGATTTTCGGAAAAATTCGGAAAATTTTATCTTTAGATTCGGAAAAATTTTCTCGCAAAACATCCATTATGACCGACAAGCATTTGACTCGAACAAACACACACATATATATCTTTTAAAGAATTGTAATTATCATATTCACGTTCTTTTTGAAAACGTGTAATCCTCCCTACACTTATCCCTTATGTAAAATACCTTATATGTAATTAAGACGAGGTTAAAGACAAAATAAAGCATTTTACAAATTTAAACATGAGAATAAACAATCAATAAAAGATATAGGACACAAACAAGCAAACAATTAAGCATGGGTTGCCTCCCACGAAGCGCTTTTCTTTATTTATGAGTCTTGTAGCTAGACTCAAGTCGCTCCCCTACGCACCGATATAAGTAAGCCTATCCTCTAGAATGTCATAAGGATCAAACTTATCATTTAAGTTCCTAGTAGTACGTTTGGTCTGTATGCCTTTTCAAACTTCTCTCCATCGGGGTCATAGGCGTTATCCTAATGTGCCACTCTCCATTACCATCACTAGGCGGTCTATCCCACTTCCACTTATGCTTAGGCTTATCGCTCTCAACTTTCCACTTATTCATGACAAGGTTGACGGGCAAGCTTCCTAGAACTCGGTCATCTTTCTAAATACTAAGGCGTCCTCGAACAGGTTCACTTCCATGTCCCTAGCCAATTCTTTTTCGTGGAAAGTCGCTGACTAGCAAAGGCTTCATCTAGATAGAAAGGTCGCTGGGGACCTATGAAGTCTTTATTAATCCAAGGTCCATATCTAGATTGTGCTCTATCCAACCTAATCTCATGTGGGATTTCCTCTTCTTTGTAGTAAGTATGCTTTTTGACATCATAACTTGACCTAGCACTCCCTTCTCCTACCACTATTTTGGACATCTTACAATCAATGTTGGCACTAGCGGTAGCTAAGAATCCTCTTACTACAAACAATGGGCATGTCGGGTCCTTATTCATGTCTAGCACATGTAAATCCGCCAAAAGAGTCAATTCTCCTACGTGCACTACCAAATCTTTTATTATCCCTACCGGATACACAATACTACCGTCCGCTAGACCTAAGATGGTTTCTGTTGGTTCTATCTTACCTAGGTTAAGGCTTCTATGGAGGGACAACGGAACAAGATTGATGCATGATCCTAAATCGGCTAGAGCATCGAGAGGTTTGGAGGTTCCAAGCCTACACGGAAGAGTGAATAGCCCAGGATCGTCTAACTTCTTAGGTAAATTATTTTGCACAAACGCGGACCCATGTTTTCCAAGTCTAAGTTCTAGCTCATATTTTTCTTTTAAAGCATTATAATAAGGTGCATGAGCTAAGACTTCAAGAACCAGATTTTCTTGATGGAGTTCCTTGTACTCCTCCTCTAGATTAGGTTTGGGTTCTTGGATGACGGGTTTCTCCATAGTAGGTTTTACCAATGGTGCGGGGCCTTGGTACTTCATTTTGGATTGCTTGGAACCCTTGTTGATAGCGTTTACCGAGTGAACCGTTAGGTGTGAAGGGCATGGATGTGCACTCTCCCATGGTGAACAAGAACATGAAGTCGATGAAATCAAACTCACTTTTGGGTTCTTTATAGTATCACTTGGGAGTGCTCCAATTTCCCGGTCATTGAAGGCTTTTAAGAGGGCGTCAAGCTTATTTGTCATCTCGTTTTGTCGTTGCTTGAAATCGGCTTCAAGCTTAGTCAATCGAGTATCTTGAAATGACATGAATCTAGACGCAATTGCCTCAAGACTAGTGGGGTTCCCAGTGTTTGGAGAGTTGAACCTATTAGGTGGACTAGATGAGCTTTGGGGTGGGTTTGAATTTTGGTTCCACTTAAGGTTAGGGTGATTCCTTCATGAAGGGTTATAGGAGTTTCCTGTTGTTTTGTTCGGGTTGAAAGTGTACCACTTCTCCCGCCTCCAAGTGCGATGTGAGGCGTAGTCCCAAAGCGTGTTCGGGAGTCTTGTGCAATCTCGAGTGTCGTGGGAACCACTACACAATTCACAAGGTAGAGTGATTTTGTTCACTTGTTGTGAAGACTTAGGATTTTCGTAGGAGCTCATTAGGAATTTAACTTGATCTTCAAGCTCGAGCACCCTACGGTCGGAAGATTGTGAGTCAATGGGAGGCAAGGAGATTGCCTTTACGGTTTTGGGCAACTCACGGGGTCATTCCAACTTCCGTTGTCAGAGAGCAAGGTCTCTATTATACCCCATGATTCTTCCGCGTGAGATCACTAAGTTTTCCACCGGCCGCTTGGTCAATGGATCGCTTAGTTGGGAAGTTGACATGATCGTAGAAGAGTTGGACTTGAAGCCAAAGATCAATGTCGTGATGAGGGACTCTATGGAGTAAGTCCTTGAATCGAGTCCATGCTTCGTAGAGAGATTCACCTTGACGTTGTTGGAACATCAAGATTTCATTCCTAAGCTTAGTAGTTCTCCCGATGGGAAAAATTGAGCAAGGAAACAAGAGGCGAGATCATCCCAACTTGAGATAGAGTCATGGAAGTCGCCAAGCCAATTACTAGCTTGGTCCCGTAGAGAGAATTGGAAGAGACGAACGCGTGGTCTCCCGAGTAGTAGCATCGAGGTCGATGGAATCGACAATTTTAAGGAAATCCTTAAGATGTCGATTAGGATCTTCGAACCAAGTCCATGGAATGCACATACGCTTTGCACCAACCGGATGGTGTCGATCGCAGGTAGTAGTTTGGGCTTGGTCGGAAGCTCAATGGTGTTTCTATAGCCTAAGTGGCTTGGTCTCGAGTATTCACCAAGAGTACGGCCTCTTAGTGGGTCATTTGGTGGTGGGTTGATGAGTGGTGGTTGATTATCACCTTCTTGAGGAAAAGTGATGGGATTACTAACAAAGGTCACAAAGAAGGGGATAGACTACGAGGAAGCTAAAATGGGAAAAAGCTTACTTGATAGGAATCAAGAAAGGGAACCTAAACGAGGTGGAAATCTAACTAGCTATTCTATTCCCGGCGTTGGCGCCTAAAACTTGATACGCGTACAATGCGCGCTCGGGGTCAAAGGAACTTCCTTTTCGTCGAGCAAGTTTTTCAACACCCTAGGCAGTGAACCTAATCGTTGTAGTGTAGTATTAGGGTAAACCTCGGGATTTGATATCGTTCTCTAGGGGAATAGGAATGCTAGTGAGAAATTACTACGCTAAGGTTGGGGTTGAGGAAGATTATTTTTTATCTTTTTTATGTTTTTTAGAAAATTGAAATTACGAATCTCAGGGTTTGGATTAGGGGGTTGGTATTTCTACCGATTACTCTACTTATCTAATTATGTAATCTAAGGTGAGTGTAGTCTACGTCTATTGTTGTGTGCTCTTATGATGATTGAAAATGTGTTTACTTAGATGTTATTACTCCCTAGTTATCTCCTATTGATGGTTGAATTGTCACATCCTTATTCTTAACGCGTTGTGTTTCTAAGGTCGTAGGGTATGCGTTTATCCCTAACTCTTTGAAGCTACCAAAGGTTAATGACTACGAAATCTCTAGGATTCATAAACATAACACTAAGGTTATCTTTGGATATCTTTCCTACAATTCCACTAGTAACTATAGGCTAAGCTTCAACAAAATTTAATCAAGCATTAATAGCAAAACGAATGACCTATCGCAATACTAGGTCAATAACAATTAAGATAAGAGACAACAAATCAATATTCAATAACTAGGTTTCATATTATCTAAGCAAACACACAAGTAAATTAGCCGGACATGGAGAACATGCAAGCATACACATAATCAATTGAAGACATGATTAAATCAATAAGTAAAACACTTATCTTGTTGTAAAATAGGTATGGAACCCAAGAGATCAGTACAAGATGCCTTGGTTCGGTTTAGGTTTTACTCCACAAAACTACCTCTAAAACCGAAAAATTCGGATTCTATATATAGTGTTACAAACCGCGACGGCCACTCTTTAATTGTGACGCCCGGGTCCCCGCCTATTAGGGTTTCGTCTTGGCCACGCCAACTCGTGGACGCCGTCACCTTATGCTCGTGACGCGTCGGCTTCAATATCGGACGCCTCTCGATCCAAATCTAGGCCGCCCGAGTTGCGGACGCCTACTCTTTTAAACCCGATGCCGCCACTTGTAAATTAGCAACCACACCGAGTCGTCTCAAGATGTGTCGCGACGGCCGCAGTTAAGCCCGATGCCGTCCCTTTCAATTCCAAAGATCTTGAGTGTCTCGATTCTTGACTTTGGCCTTTTCTTCAGATATTCGCGCTTTTCGTCCGAATAAGTGTCATTCCATCAATTTGCCTTCAAGAGACCTAAAAGTGAAAAGGAACGAAATTAAGTAATAATGGATACAAAAGTGATCAATTAAGGGCTTAAATGACCCCTCAAAAAGGTACCTTTTAAATCCTTATCAACTATTCATTTCCGTATCTATCCCGCTTATTTAAACGAACCAAACCACACACACATATCCCAGCCCTGTTTTTCCCCAAAACACACATAATCCCAACGAACAAAACCAGTAATGATGGAAAAAATTGATAAAGGGAAGGCTATCTACATTGGGTCTGATGAAGAGGAGTGGGGAAAAGTGTTCGACAACTATTTTCTCTCTGATTTAGTTCTTGAGGGATTTGGCGATGAACCAATTGTTGAGTATGGTTCATATAGGAAGATACCTAATGAGTTGATGGAGAAATTCTGAATTGGCTGAGGGAAAAAAAGTACTACTATGAAGAGATTCTGGGTGTTACGGATGAGAAGCAAGAGGCTGCGGATACCGGGTTACCAAAGGTTGATGATTTGGAAAGGAGGATTTCAAATTTTGAAGCTGTGTTTAAACATCTAAAGAATAGGAAGGAAAGGGATGATGCGGAAAGTAGGGGTTCTAACTAATTGTGTGTTTAGAAGATATGGAAATTTGCAATGGTTGTGAACACGTATTATCATCAATACAATTTTGGTTTTTTATGTTATAGATCTATGTTTTGTTTTAAATTGCTAAAGTGATGAATTCTAGATAGTTTTCAAATGCACAAACTCTTAGAAATGGGGTGTTTGGTATGAGTGTATGCATAAATCCCATTTAGCATTTGCAGTTTGACTTTAGAAAGTCAAAATGCAATTGCTAAATGGGAGTCCTGAGTTTTGACTACATTAGATAAAGGGGGTGTTTGGCATGAGTGTATCCATGAGCATTTGCCCGATTTCCAACCAAATGCACACATTACATACACTACATGATAGGTGACTTTATAATGTCAAAGTAAGCAAACATGCACTACATGACAATTGACTTTAGAGTGTCAATGTAATGTGTAAACTATACAATTAGTTTAGCTGTTTATCAGGTGTAAATACGATGTAGTATAGTGTAGTTTAGAAGTAGTCTGTTTGGGTCAGTTTGGCTTTTAACCCATTGTACTAAAAATACTCTTTGTAACCTTTCATTTCATTTGAATCCAATGTAACCGTTTCCTCCCAGCTTCTTAATACATAACATGATTAAACAAAGATAGACACATAACATTGTTCAAAATACATGAAACTTAACAAAATTCCTATTGTTCAAAGATCATTGCATAACAACTGAACAACTTTGACTTGCAAGCTCATCAACTGACTTCCTCCTCCTCTTTGGTGGCCTATCAACTTGAGGTTTGTGAATAGGTGGTATTGTTACTGTTTTAAACTCAACTAATGGCCAAAAGTATCTACCACTACAACCATTGATCTTGAATGAGTACATATGTGCCCATGTTTCTATTCTGTAACCAACATGAACCCACTCTTTATGTATATCAAATCCTATTACATTCTCAATCATGTGGTTAATTACAGCCACAACATGTTTACATGGTATTCCATTCAGCTCCCACTTCCTACAACAACACTCCATTCTATCCATGTTAACAACACACTGATCCTCGTAAGGCACAATTACTTGTTATAAAGAACCTTCAATCCAATTAACAACGCAGTCAGTAGCTTGTTTTTTCATAGCATCAAACACGACTTTCACCGTATGAGTAAGTGGCCCAACAATCTTTTCTATCAGCTGAAAAACCCTTACAATTCTCTTCATCAAGTACTCTTTGATATATTCAAGACAAGTAATAATGGCTTGATCTCTGACATCAGTTAATTGCCTATTGAACACCTCACATATGTTGTTTAAGAGTAGACCATATTGGGCTCTGCCTGTTAAACAAATCACACACTATATTAGTATATGACCAATTATCAGTATGCTTTTGTCTAGTGCAAGTTAACGAATTACCTGAGAAATGTGATCTTCTCTATTGTTCAGCTGTAATCTTGATCAACAATCATAAGAAGCATAATTGTAATACTTGAGACAAGCCATCTCTTTCTTGAATTCAACAAGAGTAGTGGCTCTAGCTTCATTCCAAAGCATGTCCTTATAAACACATCCTTTAAATTGAGACTTCATATTCTCATGAATATGCTAAACACAAAACCTGTGTTCAGCACTTGGAAACACACTTGAATAGCTTGTACCAGTCCCTGTGAACAGTTAAGGTTAAGGATGGCTTAAAGTTGTACTTGTTCTCATTTTACATAAAACACATGATTATTTATAAAGTAGAAATGTGTACCTTTTGCCTATCAGAAGTGAAAGTGAACTTACAGTTGGTTTCTATACCAAGATCCTCTCCAAGTAATTTTAAAAACCAACACCAAGACGTCATATTTTGTGCATCAACTACAGCATATGCTAATGGATAAATCCCATTATTTACATCAACCCCAGTTGTTGTTAGTAATTGACCTGGAAAAAGACCGAACATGGAGCATCCATCTAATCCTAAGAATTCTCTGCCGCAAGCTTTGAAACCTTGTTTCAGAGCTCCCAAACACACTAATGGCAGAATTTTTCAAAACCACAAAAGTTTTAGAATCCTTCTAGACAGTGTACTAATTGTTGTAGTGTAGTATATGCAAGACACGAAGATTGATCGTTCTCTAGGGGAATAGTGTTGTGAAGGACGAAGTGTATGACGAATTAGGTCTAAAGGTGAGGGATGATTATTGTTGTATTTTTATATTTTTTAGGAAGCAATTAAAATATCTCAGGGTTTGAAGAGTTTGGTTTTTAAACAATTAATTAAACTAATAAAACAAAATTTTACTAATTATGTAGAAAAGTAAAGTGGTAACTTCTTATGATAGATAAATTTATTTACTTAGAATATCCTTACTCCCTAGTTATATCATATTGATTAGTCAAATTGTCACACCCTTGTTTTAATTAGCGCATTGTATTCCTTAATATTGGTTGTAGGGTGGTGCCGAAATCCCTAACTCTATGAATGTATATGTCTCCTTTAAGCAGTCTTAATGTCACCAATCAGCAATAGGTCGTCTAACTAAGAGTTCTTAATATCAACAAACCGTAATTCACGCAATAAATACAACAAATAAAAAAAGCTAGTGCACTCTAGTGAAGAAAGCACTTAGTCGGATGTACAAGCTAATGTACAAAACATAAAGCCAGTTTTCCAAACCCTAACGCGAGTCAACTAATTAAACAACTGATGACAATCAATAATTAGCAACTAGGTTTCATTCAATACTAAGAAAACACTAGATAATTTTGCCAAGCATGTTAAAGGGAAGAAAAGAACACATATAATCAAACAACACATAGATGTATTGAATGATTAAAGAGAAATTACTTAACTCAATAGAACATAGAGTTTGGAAATGAAAACCCTTACAAGATCTCTGAAATTGCACCTAGGTGTGGGACCTAGTTTCAATCAACTATATCACGATATGGCACGGTTGTGACTTGAGATAAACTCGTTATAAATAAGGGAGATAAACAAGAGAAATATATTTCATAAAAAACACGCTTACACACTCAAACATACACCTCAAATGTGTCATTTGAGGTGTATTTATAGTACAAGTAAAATGCCCTAATGGGCTTGGCATGGGCTTGTTTTGGACTTGGATTGGATTGGATTAGATTACAATTTATATAAGGCTAGCTTTACATAACCACTAAGCTATTAACTTAGCCCAATCCACGAGTCCATTGACTATTCTATTACACTATGTAAGACATGTTACAAAGTTCCTATCGTGAATGATCATCACTTTCTATTAAGACTAACAATCTCCCCCTAAGGGTTGGTCATTCAAAAGATGCTTCACTTGATTAGGTCTTTAGTATTCTTGACATTGAACTTTGTGTGTCGACATAGAATAGTCTTGATGCTTTGTTCCTTCATGCTTTGTGATCTTTGATCATCGTCTTTTGATCTTTCTTGCCTTCGATCAACATCTTTGTTTCTGGTGTGTTATCTTCCTTTCCGACATGCTCATACTTCTTGATAACTTTGAATCATTATACTTGTGTAGTTCTCAACTTTTAAATTTGATCTTTGACTCTTAACTTTGCAGATTCTTGGACTTTGGTGTAGATTATTTATGAACATTGCTTTTGCGTAGATCTTTGATGAGAATATCTTTATGAAGTGGGTATGAGCATGCATAAATAGATGTTGATGATAATGGTGGTGGTAGTGGTCTCTGCTAGAACTCCGGGCCTTCATGAATACCTGCATGAAAATAATTAGCAACAAATTTCCCGATGTAAGTGTTTAGATATTTTGTACAAGTACACCCCAGATCGCTAGTGCGTTCTTTGACAAATCTGAGACCGGATGCTCACTAGCATATCCTCGTACTTAATATCATCACACTATAGTTGTGAGTCGCTTGAGTACACCAAGGTATCACTCCACGTTTGTAGAATGTTTGAAACCACCATGAACACTAAGCATAACCCGTAAAGAATTACTAAAGTGACCTGCTGTCAGGGTTGTTTGATGTTAACCCTGGCAGGAATTTCCATTCAATCACTGAGGATCACATTTGTAAATCCTCTCATAAATGTTCAGGCAAGATTACTAACATCTGTGAAGGACTCTAAAAATTAAAACTTGTGTTCTTATTGTTGAATAACAAGTGTAGAGATAATTAGTTTCCTAAGAGTTCTTTTGATGAATCTCATGGCTCTAGACTCGATTTGTGCATTTTGGTTTTAGTTGTCGAAGACTGGAGCAATGTCTCCTCTTTCAATATCAACACTTCTCGGAATGAGAGGTCGATATATTATGCAGGGTTCCCCGTGAGAATTAAACAAATCCTTTTAAGAGGAATTGAGTGGCTAGGAGGTGAAGTGTAGTGCGTCATTGGGTCCATGCCGTCTTTGTCTTTAATACCGGTGTCATCTTAGTGACAACTAGTAGCATATGAATTGAAATCGGTTTCTACCCTAGGTTAAGCTATTTCCTTTCACCCTTTTCTTTACCTTTTCTTTTTAATTCTTCAACCCCTTCATTCTCCTTTCTCACATTATGTAACACCCCCAAAATATCAACATAGCAGCGGAAGGCTAATTGGGGTGTTACTTGACGGATCACAGTCAATAATCATAGAAAACGACTCAAAAAGAGACGTTTTAATAAAAGTTGTTATCATTCAAGAAAAACTCATAGTTTTTTACAAAACACTTCCAAATAGTTTTTAATGGTACACAAAAGATAGATCATGAGTTTGTAGAAAAGGATAACTTTATGTTTACACCACGATAAAAAGGTCTTGCATGCCCACTCCGTGCCATAGAGATGATCTTTAATTATTACCTGAGATAACATGCTTAAAAGGTCAACAACAATGTTGAGTGAATCCATAGGTTTATAGTTAATCAGTTGAACACAGGAAAGATGATAATTGTAAACCAACAACTTATCATAGAAAATCACAGATTATTATGTGCTAAGCTCATGCAACCAATACTCAACTTCATACACCTAATTACCGGTGTACGTAACAGTTTGCCCCCAAGGAGCTAATAGCCAATTACCAAAATGCAATTCAAATATGGTGTGCCCCGGTTATTTCCGATAACCAAGACGGGGTCTTACACCCTATAGTACTATTTACGATATTTGCGTTCACTCGCAAGTGACTAATGGTTCATGATGCAGGGTTCTTTCGGATAATAACTTAGGCAATACCAATAATCAAGTAGCGAACAGTTGCAAAAACCTTGTGTTTTAGTTTAGAGCATGTATCTCCCTCGCGGGGTTTGTAAAGATAAGTAAAAGCGAGGCTATGAACTCACCTTAGCGATAGTGATAAAGCACAAAGAGATCAAGTGTGATATAGCAGTGGCTCCAACCCGGAACCTAAGTACGAGATGACAAGTCCCAGAATAATGATAAATGTTTGGTTGATGAGTATCTAAATACTCATCATTTTTGTACCATTTAAACTGCAAAAACATCCGAAACACTCTAAATGCATCAAATGATAAAATATCACAAATAAGTGTTTTATGTGTTTTAAATGCAAAATATCAAAACTCGTGAAAACGATCAAGTTTGCATAATTGGCGCTTTAGTCCTCCAAGTTTCAAAAGTTGTCAAAACAGTCCCTCGTAAATCAAAATAAAGAAAAATATCATTTCAAGTCCCTAGGGATTCTTGAGTTGTCAAAATTGGTCCTTGAGATTTAAAATTGCAAAATTACAACTTAGGTCCCTAAACTTTCAAAATGACAAGTTTGGTCCTTGGAATATTGAGATTGTCAAGTTTGGCCCTTGGATTATAATTTCGTAATGTACATGATTGGTCCTCGAAAATCGAACTGCAGCTTTGGTCCTCCATCTTCGTAAATTACAAATTGGTCCTTATGATTATTAAACCTAAACCCTTGAACCCTTTGGACCTTTTTGAACCCCTGCCATATGCCTTGACCCCAGCCAAATACCACTTGACCCCCCTTTCAATATTAAACTCCCCGGTCAAATATGGTCAAACTCCACCTCCTCTCCCGCCCACTCTTCTTCTTCACCACTTGCCTGCAACACTCTCCCATCAACCTTATCCCTCCAACCCTCACTCCATAATCATCACACCTACCTTATCCCTACCCTCCACCACCCCCAGTTGCAATTTCACAGAACCCCATTTGCAAAAATCTTTTCCCGCCAAAATGTCATCAAATGGCCAATATGCACTCAACTGATCCAATGGTCCTGGAAACAAGTGGGATTTGATCAGAAGTCAAGTGGGAGGACCTTTGTATAAAAAGAGAAGAAAGAGAAGCAAGAAAAGCAGTAGTTCTTAGTTTTAAAATTTCCTTTATGTAGTTTTTTATATCAATGTTTTAGTTTAAGTTAAAAGCTGTAATCTTTTGTTTCTATGTATTAAACTCAAGTTGTTTTATCATTATAATCTGTTTTTAAGTATCAATTCAAAGTTTGATCCAAGTTTCATGATTTTAAGTTTCCTGTCATAAAATCAGATTACATGTTCTTGAATTCAAGCTTAAACTAGCTTATTTCTAGTTCAAACAAGCTTACCTAAGCTACTCATAGCTTATGGTAAGCTCATAACTCAGATTCAAGTAAAATTGGTACTTGGTCAATGAAAGTCAAAGGAGAGGGGTAGCTTGTTCTTGGATAGTGATGCAGAGCTGGTTGTAGATTGGTATTGGTTTAGAATAGTGGTAGTTTGGTTTTGCTTAAGCTTCTCAATAGCTGGACTTCAAGTTAGTTCTCAATCTCTTTTCCTTTTAACTGTTTTGAATCTGCATAATTGTTTAAGTTGATATTGGCTAGTTGTGATTGCTTGAATTGATTTTCTTGAGCTTATAGGATAGTATTTGATCTCTCAAGCTTTGGTAATGATTACGATTGAATGTCTAGTTAAAGTAGTGGAAACTGCTTATTAACTAGTGTTTGGATTGGATAGTTATATTAAGTTTGAGAGTTGGTTTGTGCTAAAAGTCGCTTACTCGGCCTCAATTAGGTCCACTTGAGTCATTTTAGTAATTAGATTGCATCCTAGAATATATAAGTCAAATTCCACTTAAATCGCTTCCTAGTTATCATATCGTTGGAATTTGGAAGATCAAATGCTCAATTTAGGTTTAGAATTTGATATACTAGCTTATTACGTTGTTACTTTAGCTTAAAACATCATAATCAGTTCATTAAATTGGAATCAAATCTCAAAATAGTCAACTTTCAAACTCGCTCAAAGTAAAAAGTGAAAACCTCGCCACCCAACTGGTGATTTTTCATGGATTCAATTTTGAGTCAATTCAAGTAAAACTTTGGGTTTAGAAACTTCAACCATCAAGATTTGAAAAATTATTTTGTTAAATTTTAGTAATTTTGTACAAGCTCCAAAATGCCTTGTCAATCGGGTCATAAGTCCTTGTGCACACACTCAACAGTATATCGAGTGTGCACTGTGCTTTGTGCAGAACTTGTCAAGAGCTCAGTTTAGCTCATCTCGTGCTCATCTTTGGTTTATAAGTAGTCGCTGTGTCTAGTTTAGGTTCCAACATCTGGTTTCAACTTCCAGCTTATTGGGTAGCTTATTTTCAAGCTACAAAGTAGTAGCCAAAACTGTTTTTTTTGCACTAAAGTTTAAATCACCAAATCTTTGTAGATTGCATTTCATTAGTGTAGATTAGTTGAATTTAGTTCATTTCTAGTACTTTTAGCATATTATAGGTTCTGTGATAGTTTGGTGCTAATTTGTGGCCTTTTGCTTAATTCAAGTGCTTATTTATAAGCAGTTTGCACTGCAGCTTCATAATCCTACACATAAGCTACTGTTTTTATATTTTTCTTAGATTCAGAATATTAATTTAGACTTTTCCTGAATTTTTCATATTTTCTAGCACTGCTTGCTATTTTTCTTCATTTAAAACAGTTTCGTGCATTTTTAATTAGCTTTTAATACAATTAAATCGAAACACTTCAAAAAAAATAAGTTTTCATTTTCCTAGGTTAAGATAAATATAAAAAGCAAAAAATAGTTTTCCAGATTTTTGTTAGTTTAATTTGTAATTTTAGCCATTTAATTAGTTTTAAATAGTTTTAATTCATAGAAAATAGAAAATAATCAGAAAAATACAAAATTAGTTTTGAAAATTCTCTTTAGTTATTTTAGATTTTTCTAAGTCATAATTTCATTTTCTAGCTTTATTTCATATTTTCTTATATTTTTAGGTATTATTAAATAGGTAAAATAGTTTTAATTAATAATAATTAAATAAATAGTCATAAAAATAATTTTCTTTTTCTCAAAATTTTCTCTTATCATTAGGTTTGTAAAATATCATTTTATATTTTTAGGATTAATATTGCTTCGCTTCACATTTTCTTTTGTATGCTACGTAGTTTTTAAGTTAAATTTGTAAAAGGAAAATCAAAACATCATTTTAAAAATAGTGATAGCGCTTATTTAATATAATTTATCTTTTAATTTTCTTTAATTTGCATTTAAGCCCCGTAATTTATAAACTTTTTCTTTAGGTATAATCAATCATAACCCTTTCCCATTCAAATTCTCTCGATCACTATACGTTTGGTGATTCATCGCACTCGTTGGGACTTAACGACTGGAAAACACTATACTCCTCGGACTTCATTGCATTTGGTTCCGTGACTGTTTGAAGTTTGTTACGGTTGACCATTCACAAGTGGTCACATGTGACAAAACTCGACCG
>CM040242.1:166847099-167189005 GCA_022545495.1 Chrysanthemum lavandulifolium
TTAGATATGTATTTAGCCACGATTAGTCGATTAAAAGCCATGGATTTTTATATTACTATATACCGAACAATAATGTGATTTCATGCTTTATGAAGGTTCATGAGGAGTTCTATGCTATAGCTATGGATAGAACAATAAAAACTTATGACATCAAGGTCAGAATCAAATTGATTATTTTAGCTCGAACCGATTTATTAGTGTAAATAGATAAATGGCAATTGATTTTATAGTATCACAATGTATGTTCGATAAGGCTAGAGTCGTTGTTGCCATCACCCACCATAGAATGTGATTCGTTTTGAAATGAACGAATGCCACGTTCCCAAGCATCACCTCCTTACATCTTGAATGCCACCGCAAGCCAAAATGGAAAGATGAGATCGAGTTTCAAAAGACTGCTCACTACAAACGAACCAACATTCTTGCCAAAACTTATAGGTGACTATCTACCCATTTATTTATAAATAAGTGTCGCTTGTGGTGATGCTTTCACTCTAACGTCAAATAGGTTATGCTAAAGGATAAAAAGTAAAATATGTCAAATGGGTCAAACAGTTGATAGTTAACATAGCGTGAGATGGAATTTGAGGGTTTGATTGATACTAAAGTTGAGTTTTCTTCGATTTTCCTATTAAGGAGTGTAAACACGAGATAGCTATGCATCCTTGCATTTAAAAGGAGGTAAATGAGGCTTCAAATGATGATATATGTTCGAGGTTTTAAACCTCATCGATTCCACTTGATAATTCGAAGTTTCATTGTTAATAGCCAACCGTATGAGAAGCTCGTCATGAAAAATCAAGTTATTTGTAAAAGTACATCGGTCATTCTAGAAATTGAAGAGGAGGATGCTCCACCAGATGAAAAAGGTACGGGTTATTGTCACATGTTAGTTAACCACCGTCATGGTTTGGGAAAGATGCTCCGACAATTACCCTACATCGTTAAAAGCTTCATTAACGGAATTTTGATGGAGCAAAATTGAAATATATTTCGCCTTTAAGTTGCATTTTATATATTATTGTGGTGTTTCAAAAAAATCTTCATGTAACACTAATTGGGAATTGTACGTCCATTTGCATAAATCCAAAGTGAGCTTATTGGAATTGTCAAGGATGGTGGCTATTATGGGTTCGTGATACAAATTTTTCTAACGTAGTTTTTATGCGAGTAAAAATGTTCCATTTTGGTATCGGAATATGCTAAGAAAACAAATTGGATTATGCTCTTTCTCTTAATAATATTGTGGTGGTGATGCATCCTTTTGGCGACATATAAATATAAGGTGTTTTTTTGGGCGAGGTTTGATTCGCACTTTTTGTTCCGAGCGACATCGATGTTTTGAGTGTCCTAGAGTTGATGGTTGGCGAGTTGCATAATGGTCACTCACTGTTAATTCTTTATCGCTTTGTTGTCCCAAACACCCTCATCCGATATAGAAAAGTGGGGAGGAGAATATATAAAAAAAATAATAATGGATTCGCAGTGTGATTCCAATGGCGATATTTGATAGAGCGAAGAAGATGAAGAAGGTAATCTTCAAATGGAGACAATTGTCCTCCAAAGAAGCCGCTCATGTATTCGATCATGGATTGTATTAGATGATGTTGATGATGATGAATTTATTCCGTACAACAATGATTCAATTCTAGAGGATGAAGACGGTTGAGGCAGACCAGGTGGTGGATAATGGTGGAGAAATAGAGGTGCAAAATCGATGACTATTTTTCATCTCAAGATGAGGAGGAATTTGACAATGAGGTCGCAATTGTTGATATTGTGCTTATGATAGTAAGTACGATTGTCCATTTGTCCCAATCAATTATTTTCCTCTTTCCGGTATCTATCTAGCTACTTTTTTATTTTTCTATTGTACATCTTTATATATTTTCCGGGAGTGATGAGTGAGTTATATCGGAAGAAAAGAATAAGATATTTCGGCTTTGGATGAGGCATCACCTATTCACCGAATAATATAAAGTGGGGTAAAGGATTTACTCCTTCATAGTTGTTCTGACTGTATTTTAGGTTATTTACTAGGACCGATTAACACGATGTTTGAACAGTTAAGGTTTTGGGTCGATTATTTGAGTAATTTGTTTTGTCATACTTTGAGGTCAAATTATAAAATTATACCGGCTGAAAATCATTGAGTCGGTGTTTATATGATGGTGATTTTGGTCATTTTAAAATTAACATTCAAATTTATTCTCTAGAAACAAATAATTGGGTGTTAGTGGTCATCAATTTCCTTAAGGAGTGTTTAATATTTTAAGAATGGAAATATATTGGAATGACGCCATCCAAGAGAAACTAGAAAGTTGAGTTAGCATCTTAATGTTCCACGGTTTGTAATTTTCTTCCTTCTGAAAGTCTTTCATCAACTCTGTGGCCTTACTTTTATGAAAAAATTGAATTTATTTATTTTTGGAAAGTTATGATAATTGTAGCATAACTGAAGAGTTATCACATCCATATTTAAATGGCGAGTTTTGAGTGACCGGGTTATTTTTGGGTTAATCTATTGCACATACATTGTTTTTACTTGTGATCATTGATGGGCCATGGCTACCTCTAGCAAAATTTCCACTGCATATCCTCTTAATAACCTTTTCATGTTAGTATGGGTTCAGAATTTTTGTCTTTCCCTAGACTCTTACTTATAGAGCTTATTAAAAAACAATTTCAGATTACAACTATGTTAGATAAATAATACATAAATCTTAAGTGATCAATCTAACTCTTGATGGAAACCATTTGATGTACATGTTTGTGTAAATTGCCCTTCATTTCTCATCATCAATTATTTATCCTCGGACAATTTTTATTATATATTTCTATAGTGGTGAATAGCATCATGAATGAAGATATATACGGTTGCACTCACAAGCAAGCCGATTATTAATATTATCGAGATAAACTCTTCGGCAAATTGTTGTTTTACAATATAATCAATCAATAAGCACCTTATTCATTACATACCGTTCTCTACTCATGAGTTTGGGTAACCATTCTACGTAATTCCTTGACTGGTCGAAAGAGCCGGGTCAAGTAGATCTCAAACACATGTAAATTTTTATAGATATTTTGTGTATAGATACTTTTGAGTTAAGTGTGATAACTATATTTTCAAGAATAATCCAATATTTTTGTGGCAAACCGCATACCAAACAACCTTTAACTGCACCAAACACCCTAACTTGAACCAAACACCCTACGACTAAAGAATGTTCGTAAAAGATTCTGATGTGTCATGTTGGGGGTGTATGGTTATAAAACAACCTTCGCCATTTGGATGCTAAAATCCTCCTTAATGTAGTCGATGCGGCATTGGACACCGTATTTTCATTCCATTGCCATCTTGAGGTATTTATTTGCCTTATCATCATGATCTATGATTGAGGTGTTACGGATATAATTTAAAACATTATTGCATTGGTTTACTCAATTTATATGATTTGTGATTTTATCTTTAGGGTATATATTTTAATATTCTTTTTGCATTCCAAATAGTAAATATCTGTCTTTCTATTTAACAATTTGCACACAAGTTAACCAACAAATTGTTACATGGCGTGAATTTGAATATATTTTCCACGCTTGCCTAGAAACACGGTAAAATATATAATACATGTTGACTTCTATTTATGGTTCTTTAATCTCATTAAGTTAGATTGATGATCACATACATTTGCTTTAGTCAAGGCACAATTGTTGCCCATAATGATCTAAATGTCCCAAAAAACTTATCTTACAATGTCATCATTGTTAGTGACTAAATTTCACAAACTTTGATATTACTAACATTTCGATATATGTGTAGTTACATTTAATGGTGCGCCAAAGGGTTGCATTATCTTCCAAGTGCAAACCTACAACAATTTTTTTTTGAGGTGTTCACATCTTTGGATACGTGATGTCATGGCAATGGATAAAAGAACATAATGTCTCGCCTATAGCTAATGGCGACGTGATTATAACTTATTGTAGAGGTTTCAAGAGTAGAAGACTCGCACCGTGACATATCCTAAATTGTTAGCTAATTATCCAATAGGAATACATCTCTTGGAGAAGTTTATTAAATTTAGAGGCGCCTTCATGTAGCAAAGATCACCCGAGGCTATATACATGTTAGACAAATCAAGTTACAAGCATTTGTATCATATTTAAAATTTTAAAACCTTTGCTTAACGGGTATTAGCATAGTGTAAATAATGAAGTTGGCACAATTTAATGCAAGGACAAACCAAAGTGGTATCTTAAAGATAAGTGTATCTTGTCATCAAGTATTAATGGAGTACATCCGAGAACTAATATATTAGTCTATTCAGAATGCAAAATAAATTCAACTACAAAAGATAAACACGCTTAATGACTCAAGGAGCTTATGCTTATTGCGGTATTAATGGAGGACATCCTTGACTCAAGAAGAATGTACAAAGGACCATATAGCAGCTTGAAAGGAACCTATGACTATACTGGTATGATATAGTATGTTATTTGTATACTACAACATGAGCCATTGTTATAATCATATTTAGCATTGAAATTATCTATGACAAAACAAAATTTGAATATTTTAATTTAATTTTAATAACTTTTAGTATATATTTGTTCTAATAAATCTAAAAAAAAGCACAAATCAAAGTACTTACCTTTTAGCATTATAGATTATGGTAACATCAATTATAGTTCTTAACCGCTTCATTTAACTTTAATTACTTTTAGTATATAATTGTTCAACTAAACACTAAAAATAAAACCAAAATCAAAATACTTACCGCTTTTAGCCGCTTTTATGGATTATGATAAATCAATTATAGATCTTAGCCGCTTTATTTAACTTTTAATTACTTTTTAGTATATATTTGTTCTACTAAATGGTAAAATAAAACAAGTCATACCCGCTCATCGACGGGTTTTATAATACATAATTATATATAAAGAGGTAGCCAGTATAATGCCACTTGGCATCCCATAATCCCCATATTTCCACCTAAGCAATATAATGCCACATCAAAATTGAATTTTAAAAATTTGCCACTTGCAAGGATCAACCTAGGTATTGGTAACTTTATCAAGCAGATAACCACTAGACCAACACTTTTTTTATATCTTTCATATCCAAATCTATAAACCCATGCAAACAAATTATCCGATAACTATAAATCCTACAACAAGGAAACTAAATATTTTTCCTTAATTATCCCGATTCATTCATTATATCGTTTAATTTTACGGGTTTTTCCAAAAAATTTTATTTTTGGGTTTTTACAATTTTTTTTTTCACTTTTTTTTTGAAATTTAAAAAAGTTTTTTTAAATTTTCTTTGATATCAAATTTTTTCTTTTTAATTTTATTTTCTTTCTTTCAATTTTTTATTTTGAAAAAAAAGGGATTTTTTTTTAAAACCTTTTTAAATTTTAATTTTAAAAATATTTAAAATTTTTAATTTATTTTTAAAATTTTTTTCTTTTTAAATTTTTTTTAAAAATAAAACTAGGGTTTTTTGTTTTTATTTAAATTTTAAAAAAGGGAAAATTTTTAGGGTAAAAAAACTTTAATTTTTTTTTTTTTTTTTCCTTTTTTAAATTTTTTTTAAAATTTTTTTTTTTTCCCTTTATATTTAAAAAAATTAAAAACCTTTCCCTGAAATAAAACGGGTTTTTTTTAAAAGGTTTAATTTTAAATTTTTTTAAAACAATTAAATTTCCAAAAATTTTCCTTTTTTCTTTACGGGAAAAGGCCTTTAAGTTAAAATTTAAATTCAATTTTGAAAAAAAAGGGAAACTTGTTTGGTTTAAAAATTATAAAACCCTTTTTTTTTAAAACTAAGTTTTTAACCTTTTAAAATTTTTTTTAATTTTTAAAATTTTTTTAATTTTTTGGGGATATTTAAAAATTAAAAGTTTTGTTTTTTAAAATTTTAAAATTAAATTTTTGCTTTTTTGAAAAAAGTCCCTTTTTTTAAAAAAAAAAAACCCTTTTTTTTTTTTAAAGAGTTTAATAAAATTTTTAAGAAATTTGGGAAATCCTTTTAAAAATTTTACTTTTCCTTTTTTTTTAATCTTTTTAAAGTTTTTTGGACTTTTTAAAACTTTAAACGAAAAAATTTAGATTTTAAAAAAATTTTTTTTAAAAAATTTGGTCCTTTTTTTAAAAAATTAAATTTTTTTAATAAGTTTTAAACCAAAATTTTCCTTTCGAAATTTAACTTATTTAGAAATTTAAAAAAAATTTTAAAATTTAAAAACCCAAATTTAAAGAAATTGGCTTTTAAAATAAGGAGAAACTTAAAAATTTTAAAATTTATTAAAAATTTTCCCAAAAAAGGGTTAAATTTTAAAATTCCTAAATTTTGTTTAAATTTGCTTCTTTTAAAAAAAGTCTTTTGATTTTCCCCAAACCATTTGATTAAAATTTTTCCCCTTATTTTAAAAAGGTTAGAAAAACATAAATACCACTTTTTCAATCCAAAACAAGCTCAACCACGTTGATTCAAGCTTTCCAAATCAAAACCCAAGCACTTACAATGATTCTAAACACAAAAGTACACTCAAAATTCAAACTTTAACACAAGAAATGATCCAATGATGCAAAACCACTAAACTTTTCAAACCCAAAACCGTATAAAACCACTAGAAATCCAAGGATATGTAAGAAAGATGATCAAACCATGGCTCTTGATACCATTTGTAACATATTGGATTTCACAAACACATCAAACCATGATCAATAAGAGGCGCACACTATAAGGTTTTAGAGTTAGAAAGAGTTAGAGGTTTGGGAACTTAGTGAGAGAAAGTGAAAATCTTATTATGAGCTCCAACCCCACCTTGGGAGGTAGAGGGTATTTATAGTCTTACATAAAACGCCACCTATGGGTCATGGATCGTGCATACATTGGGTAAAGACCCATCCGTCCTCCACGGTGTTACTTAACTAAATACTACTTAACATTAAATAACTACGACTACGAGCTTTCTAACGATTACATATACTTGAGGAGATCGACACTTTAATAACTGGATTTACTAAATCCTAACAGATCAGGTTTCCCTTATTGTACATGGTTGTACTCATGTTCATGCTTGTGTCACCAACCAGACCTGGTCTGTCACCCATCCCCCCCTGATATGTCCACCTGTACCCGCACTACATTGTATCATTATCAACATTTGGATTTGTATTTCCTTGTGTGCAGAAAATAAATTCAAAGGGATGAGTGACTTGATTTGTATTTCCTTATGTGGAGGAGAAAACAATGAGAACTTATATGCTTTTATGTCTATACACGCACTCGGTTCTCTTCCTTCATGCACTTTTATGTATGTGCTAGACTCTTGGAAAGTGGCAACAATCCCGTCCACCCTTCCGGTTTAGCGGTGCAAAAGGTGCGTGACAACAGAGAAATGATATAAGGTACTTTAGGATTTAAGCATATGGGGTTGTGTTTATTTCAAATGGGTCAATTGGATTAAATACAAATAATTAGCTATGATAGGATTTAAGCATATTGTTTCAATGTTACTATTTGGCGACCACTTATACACAATAAGTTAGCTCCATCAACCAATTCATAAGTAACTTCAAGATTAAAATCTTGCAAACTACATTCTATAGAGAAACTTCATGAAAAAGCGCAAAGGTATATTCAAGTGCCACTACATTCGGGTTATTGTATTCACACATGGAATATGCCCACTGCTGATAACTAATTCGCTTTAACTACGTGCCTCTTCCTTCATCTTTTTATTTTTATTTTTATTTTGCCTTTTCTTCAAGACAAAATCTCCTACTCTTTCATATACACAATATTTTGTTGAAGCACTTGTTAGGATTTAGAAAATCCATAGTGAAGAGTCGGTCACCCCAACTCTAGTCTAGCATATGTTAGCTCAGACATTACGTTATTTATTAGTTATTTAGTTTAGAGCAACACCGTGGAGGACGGACGGTCTTTACCCATCAGATGCTCGATCCACAATCAAGGAGGACGGTAGTATGTAACTATAAATACCTCTACCTCCCAAGGTGGAGGTTAAACCTTTCATTTTCAATCTAACCTTTCTTTCTTTGTTTACTTTCTCTCTCTAGAAAGGCTCCCATCTTCCACTTTCTCTCTCTAAACTCTACTCATATTCGAACCATATTTGTGATTGTTTGTGTGTTTGTGAAATCCAATATATTACAAATGGTATCAAGAGCCATGGTTTGATCATCTCTCTTACATATCCTTGGATTTCTAGTGGTTTTAGATGGTTTTTGAGTTTGAAAAAGTTTAGTGGTTTTTGCATCATTTGGATCAATTCTTGTGTTAAAGTTTGAATTTTGAGTGTACTTTTGTGTTTAGAATCATTGTAAGTGCTTGGGTTTGGATTTGAAAAGCTTGAATCACTTTGGTTGAGCTTGTTTTGGATTGAAAAGTGTTGTTTTTAAGTTTTCAAGGTAGTGACTTGAGTCTCGCTGTGAATTTCTTCAGAGCGACTTGCTTCCTCGTAATTTCTAGCGAGTTGTAGTGTTAGTCATAGCGACTTGAGCTTAGCGACTTGTCTATTGAGACAAGTCGACAAACAGTACAAGTTAGTGGATTCTCCACTATGGCTAGCGACTTGGTGGGGTTAGCGACTTGCTTTCATTATTTCTAGCGACTTGTACTTGTTGTTCTCATCGACTTGACATTAGCGACTTGGATACTTAGCGAGTTGCTCTTTAGCGACTTGACTGCTTAGCGATTTGGTGCTTTAGCGACTTGTGTTCAGCGACTTGGGTCTTAGCGACTTGTGCTTAGCGACTTGGTTTATAGCGACTTGTGTTTAACGACTTGGTTACTTAGCGACTTATTGACTTTTCCCGACAAAACTTCAAACGGCCATAACTTTTATCCAGAACTCCGTTTTCAGTGTTCTACCCATCAAAACGACCGTGAGAACGAGAAGAATGGCACACCGAATCAACTAAATTTGATTCGGGTCAACCCTCGAGGCCTAAATCAAGTTTGAACTTACAATATCTATAAATTTTGTTTTATTATCATTCACGTAATTATTAGCCTGGAGTTTATTGAATAGTTTGTGAGTGTTCCGTGTCTAATACAAAGAATTCTATCGTAGTCTAATTTATTATACCGTTAAGTCACAAAGTGTCCAATAAGTCCAACGCCTAATATCACAAATCCAATAACAATCCAAATCCAATATGTCCACATAGCATCAATATCCAAACCGATATAAATCAATATCAAGTCACATATAAGCAAAGGTTTTGATAAGTATTTTGTCCGTTTATAATTTATTTTGTCCAAATGAATCAAATGGTTGATCCAAGCATTCAAACTTCCCAACATGACAAAATGAGATGAGATGAGTTAGTCCGATAGTAGCATAATCGATAAACAAGATAAATTCCCAAACACAACCTAATAAGAATCGGCTAACTCACTCATTCGATATTTGTAATTTCTCTATTTAACCAAAATGTCAACAATTACCCGACACGCATAAATGTCACTACCATGTTCAACTTTACCGAACAACTCCATGTTCTTTTTAAGTTTTAGAAATCAAAATACTATTTTGTTTCGTTATTCTTTTAACCCGTGACCACTCAATCTCATGACACATATGTGGTGTCAAGGTCGAGACGACATCAAACACCCTTCAAGCACACAACACACCCCAAATATGGTTAACACTCTAGCACCGGAGGAAAAGTTAAACACTATAACCCCTACGGCTTTATCAATTTCGTACACACGAGAAGTGAATAAGCTTGACACGAGCCCCGAGCACTGTTAACCATGACCACACGGGTCAGAACCCGACACCCTATGTAGGTACCTTTCCCAACCGAGACCAAATGAAGCAAAAATCAGCGCGAGGTCTAACGAATATCAAAACTAGAATCAAATCCAAGACACCAATCTAGTGAATAAGCCACTCTAACACTAATTCTAGATTTACACCTCTTGAAACACATTACCAACATATTTTAAAATTGATTTTCACCACACGAAACAAGTTTTATTATCATGCGAGATTAATTTAAAGACTCATTTTTAAATCTGCTTATTACCACGAAACTAACAGCCACACCTTATTTACGGTTTATAAACAATGAAGATTATAAGAACAAGAGTTTCATTCATGGCTTACCCATGAAGTGATAGAGAGAAAAAGAGAGATGATACGGAGGAAACATCCGTGAACCAAACGCAAACCAGTTCGAACCCAACGCACAAGCTTGATCTACACGAAGTCCAAACACCACCATGACATCAACGAGAGAGGTAGAGAGAATACCAGCAATTGTGGGGACTCGCGACTCCAAAACAGCCCAACACAATTAAGCTTACCCCGATCTAGAACTGAAAACCCTTAAGAAAACATCAACAAAACTCAAATTTAGACTTTAGATCTAGCACGCGTGAGGGCATCTCACCGCTGCAGGTCGCGAGAAAGGACCACAAGGCTCCGATCTATCATCCAATAGGGGCGTGTAATATGACGGTGGCCGGCGGTGGCGCGTGGCGACGGTTTCTGGCGACGGTGGTGGTGGCTGGCGGACAGTGGTGGTCAAATAGTTTAGAGAGAGAGAGGTTTTAAGAGAGAGAAAATGTGTGTTTATTATGAGAGGAAAGAGAGTGGTGGGGGTATATATACCCCTGGAGGGACCTAGCTTGCCAACTCCTCAAAATTTAGGGTAGGTTGAAATGAACATATCATAGGAACAAACTCGTAAATTTTCGGTAACTTTTATAAATATTAGATTCGGACACGCTCAAGGAGTAAACGTTCGATAAAATTACGAGACTTACGCCATCGCATTCGGAATAATTTTTCCAATAAGAATGAGTATTTACTCGACCACTTTCTCGCAAATAGAAATAATGACCAATTTGAATGTTTTAACGAATTTACAATTGCGCCGCAGACGTTGTGTCTAAGTTTTTACGCTTCACGAGATAACTTTCTCGCTTTCACATTAAATGAGCTCGAAAAGTTCGTAAATGAAAAAATGCATTTAATTTTCTTGGAAACGAATATCGGAAAAGTGCGAGTTGTTACAAAGATGTTCGTAGAGCTCTTCATATTTTTGAGGTATGATGTTGACAAATTATATTATAATATAACCTATGATCCTATATTTAAGTGATATTCTATGATGATTTAATGATACCAGATCACTGTTAATAAGAAGGTAGTTTATTAGCTATGTACATTGTCAGTTCATGTTGGTTAATTAGAAGGTAGTTTATTAGATATGTATGTTAGCGGCTACGATTAGTCGATTAAAAGCCATGGATTTCTTATATTACTATATACCGAACGAATAATGTGATTTCATGCTTTATGAAGGTTCATGAGGAGTTCTATGCTATAGCTATGGATAGAACAATAAAAACTTATGACATCAAGGTCAGTAATCAAATTGATTATTTTAGCTCTGAACCAGATTTATTAGTGTAAATAGATAAATGGCAATTGATTTTTATAGTATCACAATGTATGTTGCTGATAAGGCTAGGGAGTCGTTGTTGCCATCACCCACCATAGCAACTGTGATTCAGTCTTTTTGAAATGAACGAATGCCATCAGCTTTCCCAACAGGCATCACCTCTGCCCTTACATCTTGAATGCCAGCCTGCAAGCCAAAATGGAAAGATGAGATCGAGTTTCAAAAGACTGTTCACTACAAACGAACCAACATTCTTGCCAAATCCTATAGGTGACTATCTGACCCATTTATTTATAAATAACAGGTCGCTTGTGGTGATGCTTTCACTCTAACGCGTCAAATAGGTTATGCTAAAGGATAAAAAGTAAAATATGTCAAATGGGTCAAACAGTTGATAGTTAACATAGCGTGAGATGGAATTTGAGGGTTTGATTGATACTAAAGTTGAGTTTTCTTCGATTTTCCTATTAAGGAGTGTAAACACGAGATAGCTATGATCCTTGCATTTAAAAGGAGGTAAATGAGGCTTCAAATGATGATATATGTTCGAGGTTTTAAACCTCATCGATCTCCACTTGATAATTCGAGTTTTCAGATTGTTAATAGCCAACCGGATGAGAAGCTCGTCATGAAAAATCAAGTTATTTGTCAGTAAAAGTACATCGGTCATTCTAGAAATTCGAAAGGAGAGGATGCTCCACCAGATGAAAAAGGTACGGGTTATTGTCACATGTTAGTTAACCACCGTCATTGTTTCGGGGAAAGATGCTCCGACAATTACCCTACATCCGTTAAAAGCTTCATTAACCGGAATTCTTGATGGAGCAAAATTGAAATATATTTCTGCTTCGGTAAGTTGCATTTTTATATATTATTGTGGTGTTTCAGCAAAAAATCTTCATGTAACACTAATTGGGAATTGTACGTCCATTTGCATAAATCCAGGCGGAGCTTATTGGAATTGTCAAGGATGGTGGCTATTTATGTGGCTGTGATACATGCAATTTTTCTAACGTAGTTTCTTATGCGAGTTAAAAATGTTCCATTTTTGGTATCGGAATATGTGCTAAGAAAACAAATTGGATTATGCTCTTTTCTCTTAATAATATTGTGGTGGTGATGCATCCTTTTTGGCGACATATAAATATAAGGTGTTTTTTTGTGGCGAGGTTTGATGCCTGCACTTTTTGTTCTGAGCGACATCAGATGTTTTGAGTGTCCTAGAGTTGATGGTTGGCAGAGTTGCATAATGGCTGTTCACCAGTGTTAATTCTTTATCAGTTTTGTTGTCCCAAACACCCTCATCTGACATAGAAAAGTGTGGGAGGAGAGATATATAAAAAAAAAATAATAACGGATTCCGCAGTGTGATTCCAATGGCGATATTTGATATGAGCGAAGAAGATGAAGAAGAAGTAATCTTCAAATGGAGACAATTGTCCTCCAAAGAAGCCGCTCATGTATTCGATCATGGATTGTATTAGATGATGTTGATGATGATGAATTTATTCCGCATACAACAATCGATTCAATTCTAGAGGATGAAGACGTGTTTGAGGCCGAGACCGAGGTGGTGGATAATGGTGGAGAAATAGAGGTGCAAAATCGATGACTATTTTTCATCTCAAGATGAGGAGGAATTTGACAATGAGGTCGCAATTGTTGATATTGTGCTTATCGATAGTGAAGTATCGATTGTCCCATTTGTCCCAATCAATTATTTTCTCCTCTTTCCGGTATCTATCTAGCTACTTTTTATTTTTTCTATTGTACATCTTTATATATTTTCGGCAGAGTGACTGAGTGAGTTATATCGGAAGAAAAGAATAAGATATTTCGCTTTTGGATGAGGCATCACCTATTCACCGAATAATATAAAGTGTGGTAAAGGATTTACCCCTTCATAGTTGTTCTGTAATCAGTATTTTAGGTTATTTACTAGGACCGATTAACACGATGTTTGAACAGTTAAGGTTTTGGGTCGATTATTTGAGTAATTTGTTTTGTCATACTTTGAGGTCAAATTATAAAATTATACCGGCTGCAAAATCATTGAGTCGGTGTTTATATGATGGTGATTTTGGTCATTTTAAAATTAACATTCAAATTTATTCTCTAGAAACAAATAATTGGTGTGTTAGTGGTCATCAATTTCCTTAAGGAGTGTTTAATATTTTAAGAATGGAAATATATTGGAATGACGCCATCCACAAGAGAAACTAGAAAGTTGAGTTAGCATCTTAATGTTCCACCGGTTTGTAATTTTCTTCCTTCTTGAAAGTCTTTCATACAACTCCGTGGCCTTACTTTTATGAAAAAATTGAATTTATTTATTTTTGGAAAGTTATGATAATTGTAGCATAATCAAGAGTTATCACATCCATATTTAAATGGCGAGTTTTGAGGACCGGTTATTTTTGGGTTAATCTATTGCACATACATTGTTTTTACTTGTGATCATTGATGGGCCATGGCTACCTCTAGCAAAATTTCCACCGTGATATCCTCTTAATAACCTTTTCATGTTAGTATGGGTTCGTAATTTTGTCTTTCCTAGACTCTTACTTATAGAGCTTATTAAAAACAATTTCAGATTACAACTATGTTAGATAAATAATACATAAATCTTAAGTGATCAATCTAACTCTTGATGGAAACCATTTGATGTACATGTTTGTGTAAAATTGCCCTTCATTTCTCATCATCAATTATTTATCCTCAGTACAATTTTTATTATATATTTCTATAGTGGTGAATAGCATCATGAATGAAGAGTATATATACGGTGTGCACTCACTAAGCAAGCTGATTATTAATATTATTCTGAGATAAACTCCCTTCGGGCAAATTGTTGTTTTACAATATAATCAATCAATAAGCACCTTATTCATTACATACTCTGGTTCTCTACGCTCATGAGTTTGGGTAACCATTCTATCAGGTAATTCCTTGACATGGTCTGGAAAGAGCCGGGTCAAGTAGATCTGAAACACATGTAAATTTTTATAGATATTTTGTGTATAGATACTTTTGAGTTAAGTGTGATAACTATATTTTCAAGAATAATCCAATATTTTTGTGGTGCAAACCCATACCCAAACAACCTTTAACTCAGACCCAAACACCCCTTAACTTCGTAACCAAACAAATTTCTACGACTAAAGAATGTTCGTAAAAGATCTCTGATGTGTGCATGTTTGGCGGTGTGTAGGTGGTTATAAGAAACAACCTAATCGCCATTTGGATGCTAAAATCCTCCTTAAATGTAGTCGATGACGGCATGCCGCACACCGTATTTTCATTCAGCGCTATTGCCATCTTGAGGTATTTATTTGCCTTATCATCATGATCTATGATTGAGGTATGTGCTTACCGGATATAATTTAAAACATTATTGCATTGGTTTACTCAACTGTTATATGATTTGTGATTTTATCTTTTAGGAGCTGGTAATATATATTTCACGATATTCTTTGTATGTGCATTCCAAATAGTAAATATGCGTGTCTTTCTATTTAACAATTTGTGCACACAAAGTTACCAACCAACAAATTGTTACATGTGCGTGAATTTGAATATATTTTCCACGCTTTGCAGCTAGAAACACGGGTAAAATATATTCCGGATATACATGTATGACACTTCTATTTATGGTTCTTTTAATCTCATTAAGTTAGATTGATGATCATCCGTATACATTTGCTCTTAGTCAAGGCACAATTGTTGCCCATAATGATCTAAATGTCCCAAAAAACTTATCTTACAATGTCATCAGTTGTTAGTGACTAAATTTCACAAACTTTGATATTACTAACATTTCGATATATGTGTAGTTACATTTAATGGTGCAGCCAAAGGGTTGCATTATCTTCACAGAAGTGCAAACCGTACAACAATTTTTTTTTGAGGTGTTCATACATCTTTTTGGATACCGTGATGTCATTGGGCAATGGATAAAAGAACATAATGTCTCGCCTATAGCTAATGGCCGCACGTGATTATAACTTATTGTAGAGGTTTCAAGAGTAGAAGACTCTGGCACTGTGACATATCCTAAATTGTTAGCTAATTATCTGAATAGGAATACATCTCTTGGAGAAGTTTATTAAATTTAGAGGCGTCTTCATGTAGCAGCATCACTCTGAGGCTATATACATGTTAGACAAATCAAGTTACAAGCATTTGTATCATATTTAAAATTTTAAAACCTTTGCTTACGGGTACTTACAGCCATAGTGTGTAAATAATGAAGTTGTGCTCACAATTTAATGCAAGGACGAAAAACCAAAGTGGGTATCTTAAAGATAAGTGTATCTTGTCATCAATGTGTATTAATGGAGTACATCCCGAGAACTAATATATTAGTCTATTCAGTAATGCAAAATAAATTCAACTACAAAAGATAAAACACGTTTAATGACTCAAGGAGCTTATGCTTATTGCAGGTATTAATGGAGGACATCCTTGACTCAAGAAGAAGTGTAACAGTGACCATAGCTGCAGTTGTAAAGGAACCTATGACTATACTGGTATGATATAGTATGTTATTTGTATACTACAACATGAGCCATTGTTATAATCATATTTAGCATTGAAATTATCTATGACAAAAACAAAATTTGAATATTTTAATTTAATTTTTAATAACTTTTTAGTATATATTTGTTCTACTAAATCCTAAAAATAAAAAGCACAAATCAAAGTACTTACCTCCTTTTAGCAGTTTTATAGATTATGGTAACATCAATTATAGTTCTTAACCGTTTCATTTAACTTTTAATTACTTTTTAGTATATAATTGTTCAACTAAACACTAAAAATAAAAACCAAAAATCAAAATACTTACCTGCTTTTAGCCGTTTTATGGATTATGATAACATCAATTATAGATCTTAGCCGTTTTATTTAACTTTTAATTACTTTTTAGTATATATTTGTTCTACTAAATGGTAACAATAAAAACACAAGTCATACCCGTTCATCAGACGGGTTTTGCCATATATATCTATACATTATATATAAGAGGAGGTATGCCACGTCATAATGCCACTTGGCATCCCATAATGCCACGTCATATTTCCACCTAAGCAATATAATGCCACATCAAAATTCGGAATTTTTAAAAAAATTTGCCACTTGCAAGGATCGAACCTAGGGTATTGGTAACTTTATCAAGCATGATAACCACTAGACCAACACGTTTTTTGGATTATATCTTTCATATCCAAATCTATAAACCCATGCAAACAATTATTATCCGATAACTATAAATCCCTACAACTAAGGAAACTAAATATTTTTTCCTTAATTATCCCGATTCATTCATTATATCGTTTTAATTTAACTCAAAACCCTAATATTTGCATGATGGAATTGAACGAGGAAGAAAGTTTTTCTGTTTTCATATCTCGATGTTTATGTGTATACAGGCACAATTATAACAGTTGGTAAGTCTCTTTGTTTGAAATTACTCAACTATTTTAAATGACTTTAATATTTTACATTGTGTTTCGCGTTGCTATCTCCATCCCAAGTGTCAGAGGAGTTTCGTGAAGGTGTTATCAGGTGTTTTAAGGCCCTGCTTAATGGTTTATGTTTCTACTCCAACGCGTCTTATGAATGCAAGCAACTTAAATCTGTATCTATGTTTATAGACAATAGATATACACAATCGTCATTCCTGCATATGAGATGACATTGAGGAATGTTTACTTGCATTCCTTCGATCTCGACCATCATTACATTATTGGACACCGCTATCGCTTCTACTCAAAGTATGTCTTCGCTAAAGTAGTGATTTTTACTTGCTCGTCCGAATATTATATAAAGATAAAACCCATTTATTGGAATTGGATTGTTTTATGTAGGTCGCAGATGTTGAGGCGCACGGGGCATATAGGCGCTCTAAGATTCTTCATGACCCTTCGTGTGCTTCTTTAAAGGTAACTTAAAATTAGCCGTAAGAGTCTATAGTTGTTAAAATAGGTGTATTTACATTGTATATGTTGTTGCAGGTTGGTACGCAGATAAACTAGCGCTCTTTTACCCGTGTCATTAGTCAAATTGGAAAAGTTTTGCATGTGTCCAAAACAATGATTAGTGGGTTCTTTGGAAGTATGGAAGCGATGGACCAAGCACTTAGAGCTTTAACCGAGTTTAAGTTTTAAAACTTTGACCGATCGTCTTGCAATTATTGTATTAGGAAACTGAGCTTCTCTCCATTGCAATAATATAGGTGGAATGATGGGTCACTTGAGCTTCTCTTGACCGCAATAAGTCGACAATTACATCACGGTATTACTATTGCAATAGTGGTTGTCAGATACGCCGGTACTAACACGCTACAACTTTGCAACCATAGATAATCAATAGCCTTACGGAACCGCAATTTTTGGTTAGTGTGAGTGAAGCTTTTAATTATGTTACATTTGTGGAAGAAAACCTCAATGCTACCAAAGACTATGTAAGCATTCAAAGGACGACTAAAACTCGCAATTTATGTTACATTTGCACATGCAGACAAATGGCGAAATCTGAGTAAAAGTTTGATGTGCCGATAGCGCTTTGAAATGGACGATCAAGAAGAGGAAGCATTGCGTCTTTGGTGTTGGAAAGTGGATGGATATTCTTATCGATTCCCGCTTGCCTCTTCCCTATATAGTCGATCGAACATCACGCTTAAGGTCCTTTTCACAAAGTAGTTATCTTTTCTACATTTCTGCTCCAACTTCTTTCTTGCAACTTGCAAGACCCGGTATATCGTCACAATAAATATGATTTTGTGTGCTTTTATGTTTCCTATATCAATACGAATCTTGATATACGCAGTACGCTTTACATTTGAATTTACTACCATTTGCTTGTGTAGGACAAATGGAAAAGCGACTAAAAGCTCGATGTGTCAAACAATGAAAGAAAGTTAGAACTCATAGGTTAGGATTTACCACCGACCCACTCTTAAGTTCTCCAAAACCTTTGAAATGATTTCGTGTTTATATGTTGCTCAACGCGTCTTTATATTACCGTATATAGTTTGTTGAGTTAAAATGAGGAGGCGCTTTTAGTTTTACTATCTTACCGCGCTTTCTCGGTTCCTTAATGACATGTTTACCCTTAGTCTGTTGGTTTTATAACTCGTAGACTTTTTATCCGATGAACTTCAGAATTAGAATCCAAACTTAGCGAGGAGAAAATAGTAGTTTTATATAAGAACTAATATTGGCTACGATTGCTAAATAATTAGTTTATAGAGAGTTAGAGACTCAACGGATGTTTTAATGGTGATTGTCAGCTATAACAGGTGAAATGCTTCTTGGTTCTCACTTCATTAAGTTGTGTATATTTACCATACAATTTACTTGCAGGATACACGACCAGATGCATCCACGTCCACATTCAACTAGAAAAAGTAAAATAAAACATAAAAAAGGAGTGGTTGAAGAGTTAAGTGACTCTCAAGATTACTCAGTTGAGAAGGTTAGGGGCTCTTCAACTAATAAGAGAAGTAAGAAAAGAGTCGTTGAAGAGGTTAGCGACTCACAATTACTCGCTTGAAGAGGTTAGCGACTCACGATTACACAAATTGAAGAGGTTAGCGACTCACGATTACTCGATTGAAGTGGTCGACTCTCACGACACTCACTTGAGAAGGCTAGGACTCTTTAACTAAAAAATAAGTAAGAAAAGAGTCGTTGAAGAGGTTAATTAGCGACTCTCACGATTACTCATTTGAAGAGGTTAACGACTCTCGATTGCTCGCTTGAAGAGGTTAGAAACTCCCACGATTACTCAAATTGTAGAGGTTAGCGACTCACAATTACCGAGTTGAAGAGGTTAGCAACTCTCATGATTACCCGATTGACAATGCTAGCGAAATTTACCCGCTTGAAGAGGTTAGAGACTCTCAAGTTTACCATCATCAATGCACCATTACTTGACAAAGAAGAGGGACCCAAAGAACATGTCGAACTATGCTAGAAGTTGAACTCGAGAAAGTCCACGCTTACTTGGAGTGAGCTACACTTTTATTTCTTTAAACTCAAATAAGTCGCTTTATGATTTTGTCATTTATACAATTTTTCAAATTGTGTAGGAAATTATGGCTCACTTTTCAAAAGATAAAAGAGTTCACTCGCATACCTTGATCCAATATGGTATAATATGTACTCGACGGCTCCAACAAAGAAAAAGTGTGAAGTGGATCAAGAAGAAGGACATCTTTCACGAAATACGTGTTTTTCCTATTGTTCAGGTGGTGGGTAATTATGTTTATCATATGTATGAGTTTTTGTTGGCGCATGGTGATATAAAGATGTCATTTTGGCGTCGTTTGTGACAACTCGCAATTTCGTGTCATTTCTCAAGTTCATGCACTATTTCATCATTTATCGTAAACTAGGTTTACGTGTTCCAAATTGCGAACCTTTATGGTTTAGCGCTTAATTCATGATCATATCATCACGAACATTTTATTTGGACTAAGTCTAGTCTACATTTCATTAGCATCATTTGCATTATGATAGTTCATTCATGATTTTACATTTCACCTTAAACGCGAATTTTATATTAAATAAACGTTATCGCGTGAGTTATTATTTTGAATATTTAATCCATTACTTCCAAAATGATCCCGACATATTTTTATATTTACATTTAGTTTATAAAACTATATTTTGAGTTTACCTAGTGTTTTAAATATATTTTGTATATAAATTGTTAGATTTATATTATTACGACGCTTTTCTTTAAATTCAACCCGATAAATATTTATTCACTCAAATCTTTCAAGAAATGTATTTTACAATTTTTATGACCTCAATATATTTTACTTTGATACATTAAAATTTCTTTTAGCCAATACTACCCTAATTACTCAAGTGTATATAAAGGTTACAAGTTACCTCAACTTATATTTATATTACTTACACCTTTTACTTACCCATTTATATACAATATAAAAAAAAAAAAAAAAAAAAAAATTGAAAAACACTCCCAAAAATCCGCCCTGGGGGAGGGTGGATACATTTATGGCTTGATGACTTATTTTCTACAAAAGCTAGATCCATACTCCAAAAATATCACACTTCATTCATTTACACAACAATAATTCAAGATCACTTAAAACATTTTCTCTTGTTTCTCTCTTCATAACCGGTTCTACATCAAGAGCTACAAGGGATCACAAAATTTTCAAGTTCAAGATATATCAATCTAGAATCACACTCTTTATTAGGTTTTGAAATAAAACCAAGAGTGTTTAGGCTAAACCTTGTTCCTTGCACCTCATCATATTAACTTGTAAGCATATCATTTATATTTTCATCTTTCCTTTTCATTTCATATGTATCTCTTCATTTTTGGAGCAAGCATGCATGATTTGTGTTGTTTATACCATTTTACATGATTTTAGAAATATATATATATATGGTCATCCTATAATTATCCCTTGGTATACTTTGGTCTTGATGATGTTTAGGAACCCATGACACCCTAAGAAGGTGTATGGTAGGATTAGATTAGCTTTGGAGTTGATTTGAAGGGATTAGAATAGGTTTGGTACGAGAAAACTATTTTCGATACGTATAAAATATGTTCTGTCCTTGTTTTGATTTTCTGGAAAATCCGACAAGAGGCACGAAATTTTGGCCTTGATATTTAGAAAATATACTTTAAAACGAATCCGTGTCCGCTTGAACGGATAAAAACGGAGTTATAACGAAGAAGTTATGAATTTTAAAGTTTGACGACTAAATATATATTTTTCGGAAATTTCAGAACATGTTTTTACTTTATTCGAGTCAAAACGAGCCTTAAGCTTCATAAATTATTTCGACTTGTCAAAATATATTAGTATACTTTGATACGAAGCTAAGGACATATAATACGAGAAAACGGATTTGAAACGACTAAGATATGCACGCTTTTCATAAACTTGCCGTAACTATTATTTTTAGAAAACTATATTATTTTTACGAGATAAGTGTTACGGTAACTAAAATGACCATGTTGACGGGTTGTTTTAACTATGATGTAGAACTTTTGAAACGAAATGTCTTCTAGTAAAATCAAGATCACCAAGCATATTTTCTAAAACGACCAACCGCTTGTATAGCGGAGTTTTAATAAGTTATTTACGGATGCTTAAACTTGGCGAAACTCACTTTTTACACAACAATTAGACTAAATCACCATCTTTAACCCTTATTATCTTTATGTTCGAGACCTTTATGTCGAAAACTCAAGAACTGAAACTTTTAGATTTTGATACAAACTTTCCAAAACCGTCGAGTTCGTTTCCTAACGATCGACGTACACCATTTTACGACTAGTCTTTCAAAGCCATTTTGTCACTTTCAAGAAATTTCCGACGACTTTATTTTACTACGAAAAGTGAAAATTTCACCATAAATCATTACAAAACCATTGTAGGATGACATTTTGACGTAAATACTTGTAAAGTGATTTAAGGATGGTCAAGACGTCAAAAGAGTATTTTTCGACGATTAGTATTATTTTCAAAACTCACAAATGGTATAAATAACATACTAAATGCATGCATAACATTACATCGTAACTCATTACGTATCATATCATTCATAATAGGTCATTTTCTAGATTCACGCTACATTTCGGTGTATCCACTTTTGCCATCGCATTATTATCAAGTGAGTTTTCATAGCCCCATTTTCAATTGTTTGGAACTATTTTGGGGAGATACATGCTTAACTAGTTTTCACAAGTACTTTAGATTTTAAGGCTAAATTCTATCATGATCATCATTGTTTCAAAATCAAGTGTTATACTATATCAATTGTTCTCATTTATGCTATAGTTATATCGTCGAATACAAGATTATATCGCTTGACTATCGATACATTGAGTCATGTATTATTGATTATGTGCTACAGCTTCACGTCAGATAATGTTCTAAATCGCTTGACTATCGATACATCGAGTCTAGTCCTATTGATTAAGTGCTATTGTTCTACGTCGAGTTAGATACTATTGTGAATTCATTTGACATCAAGTGTTTGAACATAAACTATACACATTTTGGCAAGGGGTTGTGAACACACAAAGTTGCAAGTTTTGTATGGGCGAAACTTGAACTGGGTGGATTTACAATGCCTTTGTCGCATAAACGATTTTGAAAGGCTTTACATTTCAACACAAACTCTATGAACTCACTCAACCTTTGTGTTGACACTTTTAGCATGTTTTATCTCGTATCTAAGGTATTCACTTCATGGCATGCATTTGGACACATCATGGAGTCGCGATGACGACGCGTCCCACTGGGTTTTACGTATTTAAAACATCGCTTGAATTGTAACAAACTTATTTCCGCACAAGTTGATTTTCATTTGGGACCTACTTTGTAAACTCGATTGTTTTATTAAATCAAACGATGTTCTTTTCAAACGACACTTTAGGTCGCTCAATATAATCGATTGTGATGCTATGACAACAACCCCAGAATTCCATTCCACGCAAAAAATGTAATTTGGGGTGTGATGATTGGCATCGAGCTTCTTATAGAGAACTAGGTTGCATCATTGACCCTAGACTATAACTACATCATCATAGCATCTCATCATTTCATTATAAGTGCACGTTCACTTTACATGCGGTTTATACGCACATTTTTCGAGTTATTTACTTTCATTTCATATCGATTGTCACATGGATGCCCTTAAATACCCATCCCATTATTTTTTCTCATACTCTAACGTGGAGAATTCCTTGTCATTCCTATCAAAATTTTTTACATCAATTGACTCATCACCGATAACGTCGAATGCCGAGATAAACCTTTATATAGGGCGGTCACTCTCACTCCTTTGTTTCACCACTAACATGTCGAGTTACACTTTATTCACACATTTAGTCACTAAACCATTATACATTTGAAGCACTTACAACATCTCATAACCCATCTTTTGGGGAAACCGTCGATCATTTTGAAAAATAACCTCAAACTTATCATTTCTTATCACATCTCTTTGGAGCCTTTATTATTGACATCGGACTTTGCTACATCTCACCTTTACTTTTATTTTGAAGAAGATATGGCGCCGAAGAAAGCTGCACCCGAATTGACACTAGCGGCTATTCAAAAGTTGATAAGGGATAGCATAGCCGATGCTCTAAGGATTGAAAGGAAACGGCGGTCAGCCGCCGAAGCCGCTAGGCTTTGCCGCAGGAAAATGCAGGAGGGTCCGGAGTTAAAAGTCGTTCAGATAAGGATTTCAAAAGTGGAGATCCCACTAAGTTTAGAGGTACCAAGGAGCCACCGCCATGGTTAGATGGTTCGAGAAATTGAGTCCGTGTTTTGTTATGTAATTGCCGGATGATAGCAAGGTCAAGTTTGCTACGAGTACCCTACTTGATGGAGCTTTGTCGGTGGTGGAACTCATATGCTCAACCGATGGGAATGGAGAATGCTTTCAAGCTTACTTGGGAGCAATTCAAGGGTTTGGTGACTAAGAAGTTTTGTCCTCGCACGGAAGTGAAAAGTTGGAGATGTAATTCTATGAACTAGTAACAATTGGGTATGATATTGATACTTACATTCAAGGTTTCAAGAATTGGCCGTGTTATGCCCATCTATGGTTTCGGATAATGAGAAGCTACTGGAAGCTTTCATTGAAGGACTTCCCGAGATTATTCAAGGCGATGTGACTTCTTTTGACCCGCAAACGATTGAGGAAGCTATTCGATTGTCTCAAAAGCTAATGGCACAAGTAGTAAAGAGGGGCAACATCACCAACATCAACCGTAACAACAATACAAACAACCGCACCAACTACAACAATAACCAAAACAACCACAACAACGACGATAACCAAATCAACAACAACAAAAGGAAATGGGAAAACGACCAAGGAGGTTATAACAACAACAACCAAAACCGTAACACTAACCATCATCGACAATGAATAGAAGACAAGAAGTCGCTGTGGTCTATGTTGTCGCACCAACAAAGGGAAGAGCTTATGCAGAAACTTACCATGATGCCACCAATGCACGCTACATCATAATGGTCCATGTGGTATATGCTTTAGTCACAAAGTAGGACACCTTGCTAAGGACTCGCAGGGCAAGGCCATAGTCACGTGCTTCGGATGTGGGGAGCAAGGACACTATCGGAATCAATGTCCTCAAAACCAAGGTCAACCAGTTGAAGGTGCTCATGGAATGCATACATGTTAGGAGGAGGAGAAGCTCGTCATGGTCACAACAACGCTGAAGACTAAGAAGTTTGGAAACTAATGTCTTAATTTTCCTTATGTACTATGTTGTACTAAGTTATGTCTTTCATCGTATCCGAATCTTATAACTTAAAGATGTACTACTTTTGATAAACCACTCATTGTAAAATATTCTCATCTATCTTACTTTATTTTCTTTCCGATTTGTTATTACTACGAGAATTTTACTTCTTTTTACTTCATCGACCATTTTAACGACACGGTTTAAATCCTTGTAAGCATCGAGAGTTATAACAACTAAACCGAACGTCACGTCATCGTTCCTTAATTATACATAGCCTAGCTAACTATGTCTAATTCGAGGATCACGTTATGTTGGGAGCGTTTATTTATAAATCTTAGTGCAAGCAAAATCCTCACATATTTCAAAGTCAAAGTGTTACTTATGAGAGATTCATCCGATATTTTCTTTACTACGATGTTTTATACGCCTCAATCATCGATAACCGTAACGACACTTCTCCATGTCTTTTTCCTCGGTATTCATCACAAACTCACAAATTGATAGACTAACACGAACCGAATTCGTGGACTGAATTCCTTTTTGATGGGCGAATGTGACAACTCGCAATTTCGTGTCATTTCTCAAGTTCACAATTTCAACATTTATCGTAAACTAGGTTTACGTGTTCCAAATTCGCGAACCTTTATGGTTTAGCGGCTAATTCATGATCATATCATCACGAACATTTCATTTGGACTAAGTCTAGTCTACATTTCATTAGCATCATTTGCATTATGATAGTTCATTCATGATTTTACATTTCACCTTAAACGCGTGAATTTTATATTAAATAAACGTTATCGCGTGAGTTATTATTTTGAATATTTAATCCATTACTTCCAAAATGATCCCGACATATTTTTATATTTACATTTAGTTTATAAAACTATATTTTGAGTTTACCTAGTGTTTTAAATTTATTTTGTATATAAATTGTTAGATTTATATTATTACGACGTTTCTTTAAATTCAACCCGATAAATATTTATATCACTCAAATCTTTCAAGGAATGTATTTTTACAATTTTATGACCTCAATATATTTTACTTTGATACATTAAAAATTTCTTTTAGCCAATACTACCATAATTACTCAAGTGTATATAAAGGTTACAAGTTACCTCAACTTATATTTATATTACTTACACCTTTTACTTACCCATTTATATACAATATAAAAAAAAAAAAAAAATTTTGTTGAAAAACACTCCCCAAAATCCGCCCTAGGGGAGGTGGATACATTTATGGCTTGATTGACTTATTTTCTACAAAAGCTAGATCCATATCACACTTCATTCATTTACACAACAATAATTCAAGATCACTTAAAACATTTTCTCTTGTTTCTCTCTTCATAACCGGTTCTACATCAAGAGCTACAAGGGATCACAAAATTTCTCAAGTTCAAGATATATCAATCTAGAATCACACTCTTTATTAGGTTTTGAAATAAAACCAAGAGTGTTTAGGCTAAACCTTGTTCCTTGCACCTCATCATATTAACTTGTAAGCATATCATTTATATTTTTCATCTTTCCTTTTCATTTCATATGTATCTCTTCATTTTTGGAGCAAGCATGCATGATTTGTGTTGTTTATACCATTTTTACATGATTTTTAGAAATATATATATATATGGTCATCCTATAATTATCCCCTTGGTATACTTTGGTCTTGATGATGTTTAGGAACCCATGACACCCTAAGAAGGTGTATGGTAGGATTAGATTAGCTTTGGAGTTGATTTGAAGGGATTAGAATAGGTTTGGTACGAGAAAACTATTTTCGATACGTATAAAATATGTTCTGTCCTTGTTTTGATTTTCTGAAAATCCGACAGAGGCACGAAATTTTGGCCTTGATATTTAGAAAATATACTTTAAAACGAATCCGTGGCGCTTGAACGGATAAAACGGAGTTATAACGAAGAAGTTATGAATTTTTAAAGTTTGACGACGAAATATATATTTTTCTAAATTTCAAAGAACATGTTTTTACTTTATTCGAGTCAAAACGAGCCTTAAGCTTCACAAATTATTTCGACTTGTCATAAATATATTAGTATACTTTGATACGGGCTAAGGACGATATAATACGAGAAAACGGATTTGAAACGACTAAGATATGCACGCTTTTCATAAACTTGCCGTAACTATTATTTTTAGAAAACTATATTATTTTTACGAGATAAGTGTTACGGTAACTAAAATGACCATGTTGACGGTTGTTTTTAACTATGATTAAAACTTTTGAAACGAAATGTCTTCTAGTAAAATCAAGATCACCAAGCATATTTTCTAAAACGACCAACCGCTTGTATAGCGGAGTTTTAATAAGTTATTTACGGATGCTTAAACTTGGCGAAACTCACTTTTACACAACAATTAGACAAAATCACCATCTTTAACCCTTATTATCTTTATGTTCGAGACCTTTATGTCGAAAACTCAAGAACTGAAACTTTAGATTTTGATACAACTTTCCAAAACCGCCGAGTTCGCTTTCCTAACGATCGACGACACCATTTTACGACTAGTCTTTCAAAGCCATTTTTGTCACTTTCAAGAAATTTCCGACGACTTTATTTTACTTACTAAAAGTGAAAATTTCACCATAAATCATTACAAAACCATTGTAGGATGACATTTTGACGTAAATACTTGTAAAGTGATTTAAGGATGGTCAAGACGTCAAAAGAGTATTTTTCGACGATAAGTATTATTTTCAAAACTCACAAATGGTATAAATAACATACTAAATGCATGCATAACATTACATCGTAACTCATTACGTATCATATCATTCATAATAGGTCATTTTGAGATTCACGCTACATTTCGAGGTATCCACTTTTGCCATCGCATTATTATCAAGTGAGTTTTCATAGCCCCATTTTCAATTGTTTGGAACTATTTTGGGGAGATACATGCTTAACTAGTTTTCACAAGTACTTTAGATTTTAAGGCTAAATTCTATCATGATCATCATTGTTTCAAAATCAAGTGTTATACTATATCAATTGTTCTCATTTGTGCGCTATAGTTATACGTCGAATACAAGATTATATCGCTTGACTAATCGATACATTGAGTCATGTATTATTGATTATGTGCTACAGCTTCTACGTCAGATAATGTTCTAAATCACTGACTCACCGATACATTGAGTCTAGTCCTATTGATTAAGTGCTATTGTTCTACGTCGAGTTAGATACTATTGTGAATTCATTTGACATCAAGTGTTTGAACATAAACTATACACATTTTGGCAAATGGTGGTGAACACACAGTTTGCAAGTTTTGTATGGGCGGAACTTGAACCGGGTGGATTTACAATGCCTTTGCTGATAAACGATTTTGAAAGGCTTTACATTTCAACACAAACTCTATGAACTCACTCAACCTTTGTGTTGACACTTTTAGCATGTTTTATCTCGTATCTAAGGTATTCACTTCATGGCATGCATTTGGACACATCATGGAGTCGCGATGACGACGCCGTCCCACTTGGGTTTTACGTACTTTAAAACATCGCTTGAATTGTAACAAACTTATTTCCGCACAAGTTGATTTTCATTTGGGACCTACTTTGTAAACTCGATTGTTTTATTAAATCAAACGATGTTCTTTTCAAACGACACTTTAGGTCGCTCAATATAACTGTGATTGTGATGCTATGACAACAATCCCTGTGAATTCCATTCCACGCAAAATGTAATTGGGGTGTGACATCGTTGGAGTGTCTTGATATTCTCGTCACTTTGGTGAAAGTTTAGAGTCAAAAGTGTAGAGGTCATTGGAGTGTCTTGATATTCGTCCTCCAACATATCATAGTGATAACGATATCACTTATAAATAAAGAGTTTCTAATATTTTTGCGCCTTCAAAACATGGTACTTTATGGGATCCATACTTTGCCCGCTTATAAAAAGAATGTTGAAGTTGTCATGATACATACTTTTGCCCTTTTAGTGTTGATACATACTTTATGGGATCCATACTTTTGCCCTTTAGCTCATAGTTTGTGTGTATGCAGCATTTCACTAAAATGGAAAAGTTTCATGTGATCATAAATCCGAAAAGCTATCTCGTTGTTATACAACGGCTTAATTTTACCAAATTTACACTTCTAAACTTTTACATGAGTACTTATAACTTTTATGTGTCATTGAAGCATATACTTCTTCCAATATTTAACTAGCTTTTGTGGAGATGTGAAGTGTCTTTTGAATGAGAAAATATATGTAGTAAATGTTTTAGGTATATCTCACACAACCTTATCTATGAAAAACTTTCAAATAAGCATTATATCAAGTACTAACTACCCACTTTTGGATGGTTTTGTAGGTTATATTTCATACTATTTTGGCATAGGAGCTTACTCATACCAGTGGACCAAATGTCGGTTATAGCATATATAACGAGCATAGCTAAATTAATGTTTGGTGAGTTGCACTCTAATGGAGAATCACGAGTATAACTAAAGGAGATTGAAGTGGTTGTATAGTTCCCGCTATTTGTTGTAGTTTCAAGAATAGCCAAAGAATGCCATATTGCAAGATCGCATAAATCATAAGGGTAATCGAACATCCTCCATTGTTTGAATCGTTGCTTTTTTCACTATTTAGAAGTAAAATATTCATTATTATGTCAAACTCAATGATTTTTAGATATAATCTCAAGTATATCCGAGAAGTATTTAAGAGGTCGGTGAAAAGTATGATGTTGCATTTATAATGTTATCAACATGGTAAAAAGTTTTCATAGGCCCTTGATGCTTTACCCGCCATACATGCATTCCATGAGGTATTTCTTGAAATTAATATATGTAGCCTTAAATTTGATAAAGAACTTGCATTCTCTCGTTATTCATTACAATGTTCATTCTTCATTTACTATATTTTGACATTATAATTGTAAAAATTTCAACATTTACATTTTGGGTAGAAGACGCCAACTTAGTGAATTGAGGTTTATGCCGCTTTTGCGACGGCACATATCGCTGAGTTGGTTGCAATCACCGTCATTCCATCCCTTCGACTATGTGGTTGTCGTGACCGCTACAACCCACAAATCACTACGCGGCCGACGTGGTGGCATGATTTTTCCAAAACGATGCATACCTAAATACTATTTTTCTTTAAATGGGTTTTAATGATTTGTGAAAAGATTAAATCTTGGTGTTTAAATTGAGTGAGTATGATTTACGCTTATAAATTTGAAATTTGATGTTTCACAATAGTACTAATTATAATGTGTTGGATACAAGTGAAGAAGTTGGCTGCTCAAGCTACTTCATAGTAACCTTCAAGTTTTATGATGTAGATGTGTCATAAAGAGATGTTCCAAGTTTTTAACATGCTGCCATATTTGAATGCTAATATAGTGTTTTCTATCACTTGTTTTCAACTACTTTATGTAATAACAATCGGAGTTGCATATTATAATGATGGACTGATGGAGCGAAGGAAAAAGTGGTTGGTATTCATTACTCTTTTCTGCAATCGGATGGCTTTCACTCTTTAGCCACACTTTGCAGCATTACTTTTATGGAGTAATTGAGAGAAAGCGATGACAAATCTTCGACAAGCTTTGTATTCGTGCAACGTGATTCATACCATTCACTTTTACATGAATGCTCGATTCAAAGTTATGCATTAAAATGTCCTAAGTCAAGATCAAGAATTAGATTATTATTAAAAGAAAACAAATTTTGGAAACATATCCGAGACATTAACTAAAAATCCGAAAAACTCAAATATGGAACAAATTGTTTAAGTTAACTCGACCCGATCAGCACCAAAACATACCATCGTAACCGCTTTGACACTATTAATCTTTAAAATGAGGTATTAGAACTTCGGTGATATGCTCGCATTGCAAAGAAACAAAGAGAGACCAAAAATAATAAAGGGCGGTTAATGGAGAGTTTTGGCTAATCATGACTTGGTTATTGGGCCAAATTGGGTTATTCATTGCAATAGATTAACATGAAAATTATGGATGGTTTAGGTAATGCAAACCAAAAAAACATTGGTTTATAATATTGCTACATCTTTGTTAGGTAAGGAGGTGTGTCTACTTGAAATATGCTTTTAAAATATTCTTAAACGTGAATTGTGATGCATTTTCCTTGAGTTTAACTCGACGAACAAGGGAGTAGTTAATAAGAAAATTGTAAAAGAATCAAAATTTTGTTTTGGTTGTTAAATAGAACACTCTATGATTATAGACTTCATGAAGGAGGATTTCCAAGCGCCTCCGCTTAAGATTAATGGGTCAATACATATATTGATATCTTAGTGTGTATAAAGTTGTGAGCCAAATTAAAGAAGGGATATTACGCTTTACTCAAGAATTTATGTGAGCGCCCATTTTATTCATTTTTAGTATATTGTGAACTCGATTTCAATACTTTAACTTACAAGAATTTCTATTAGTTATTATATTTCTGATTTTTCTCTTTAGGTGTGTGATCCAGAACTTGACCACAAATGTTGGGATAGACCTGAAGTTATGATGGAGAAAAAACATCTTATACAAATGCACAATTCTAATCCTGGAACAGAATTTGAAGCCGAGACTACAACAAATTGCCCCTCAAGCATGCTAAAGAGTTGTTAACATTTGTGAACCAGCATAGAGGAACTTACAGTAAGAACAACCCTGAAGTTCGGATATGCTACAATTCAACCGGTTATTGGGATGAATTTTTTAGGTGGCCCTGTCTCTATCATGCAATAATTGGTCATTCATAATCGATCATAAAAGCCAAAGAAGAGGCTCTCAGAGAAAAGATATTTTGGACAAGTTTGAGAAGTGTATAAAACATGCTATACACGTTACTATAACGGTATGAAAATTCTACGCTTTCATAGAGATTTATTAGCTTCGATCCCTTACAATATCTAATATCTAATATCTAATTTGTGTATGGTAAATATATACGATTCAACGACACACGTTGTGTATAAAGAAGATTTATTTCGAATTCAACTAAAAGCATATACTTTGTAATGGCGGATAATTTATTAAGTTTTATTTCCTAATTGGATTACCATTCATTTCTTTTTGTTCTTTATTCATTGTATAGTTCGTAAATCATTAACCGCTGCTTAATTTATTCCTTGACACTTTTCCCACCATTTTTACCCACCTCCTTTCGAATTGTAAAATATGTCAACGATATTCATAAGTTATGCCCACCCATCACTCATTAACTTTATTTTCTCATACTGGATGAAAATTTATTTATTTTCATTCTTAATACATTTGAGGTATGTTTTTACCCTTTTCTATTCTGCTGATATGACCACCTCTAATAAAACTTACGAATTTCTATAGGTTATGTGTTGGGTCAGTTAGAAGCGGAAAAAACAATACAGTTTCTACGAACCTTCATTAGGAATCTACTTATTAGTGTTCAAATTAATAATGGACATCCTAAAGGACATCTTGGAGATTAGGTTGATACGGGAAGATATTTTCCCACTGTATCGACAAAAATAACATAAACACATTGTAGATTTTCTTTAATAAACAAAAAAATTAACAACAAAAATAAAAAACTTATATTATCCTATTATAGATTTTAACCGTTTCATTTGACTTTTAATTACTTTTAAGTATATATTTGTTCTACTAAATCTTAAAATAAAAACAACAGTCATACCCGTCCATCGGACGGTTTTGCTACTAGTATATATATATAAAATATATATAGAACCGGATCGATTGAGAAGGTTTTTATTTTGAGAAGATTGAGAAGGTTTTCAAAAACGATGGATTTTAACTTTGATTCATGTTTTTCAAGCGTAAAACTCATTTTAATGTGATTAAAATTCAAAATGTGTAAAAAAATTTGAATCAATGTTAAAAATCTCTCGATTTTGCGATATATGTAGAATATTGAATCATCTATACAAATTTAATGAATCATCATCATAACTCGATTTTAACAATGATTTGTGAATCAAATTTGTGATTTATAGACTCGATTAACCATAAAATGATGTTTACTTGTGAATCAAATAAAAACATGAATCAATTTACTCGAACGAAGATTTCTCAATATTCTCAAAATAAAACCTTCTCAATGGAACCGAGCCTATATATAATTTCATGGGTTGTAATTTGAGCCGAGTCGAGTCGAGTATTGACAAGCTGAGCTCGGCTCGACATATATACTCGAGCTCGAAACTCGACTGAGCCCGACCGAGCCTCAAAATTCAAGCTCGAGCTCTGCTCGATCACTAAAACTCGAGCTCAAACTCGACTCGACTCGCTCGTATATATTAAATAAAATCAAGCTTATGAAAATCACTATCAAAAACACAAAACTAGAAAACTAACGGAATGTTTCTTTGTATAAGTCATTAAGATCTATTTCTTGAATGTCTGCTTTGTAAAATGACTTCGCTTTGAGTTGGTGTTATGTAACCAAACAGACTACATCTAACTTACATACTATAAACATGATACCAAAACAATCATCAACAACAACAAACCGAATCTAACCTATAACCCATCTCCTTCCAAACCTCATGTCAACACAAACCCAACTCCTACCAGATTCGACAACAAAATAAAAAGAAAAGAACAACAAGATCTCGCTTTTGTTCACTATTTGTTCCAATCTTTAAGATTTTCGAAGCAAACATCATCGATCTATAAGAAGTCTCAACTTCTTTTAACTATCCGAAAATTTTAAAGATATAACAAAACTAAACTGCTTCATTCTTCTTTTTCGGTTAAACAAAACGCGAAAAACACATAAGAAGAACCTACCGAGACCTCCAAAGGATCTAGATGCCGAACTCAAATGAGCAATGATTCAACCAAGCGTAATCCGATAACAAGGTTGAGGTACGGTTTTGATTTGTTGTGGGTTAGTAGCAGCCTTGTAAGAATAAGGAAGAAGGTGGATTTGTTGTTCGTTGTTTTTACTACATCTTTGATGGGAAAGATAAAGAAGAGAGGCGTTAAGTTTAAGGATGCTGTGTAGGTTAGGGTAATGTGAAAATGATATTAGGTTTCAACACATAACCTAGTAATATATGTAAATAAAGGGTATATATGTAATTTTAGAAAAGCTCGTTTAAGGCTCGCGAGCTTCACGAGCCGAGTAACTTAGAACTCAAACTCGACTCGACATTTTATACGAGTAGCTCGAGCTCAAGCTCGACTTGTTCTAAATCGAGTCGAATCGAATATTTTTCGAGTCGATCTCGAGTTGTCATGAAGTTGTCCCTACCGGTTACACCCCTAATTTATGTAACCTACCAAGATAAAAGACAAATGTGTGAAAAAGGATTGACTCCTGTCATATGGATATTCCCAAAACTAAATTCGTAATTCGTAATTCACTCGCCACAAACAATATGCAGTTTCAAAACTCCTATTCTAAATAGGAGAAGAACTATTCCAATGTATTAGAAGGCATTTGAAACAACTATGTGGTTTAATAAAACCATTCCAATAATAATTGTCCACTTTGACCTTTTTAAGTATTTTTATTCAACTTTTACCATAAATAATTTTATTTGTGTAATATGATACTTGATAAAAAATATATAAATAGATTGGGTTTTAAATGTATTTTCATTTGGTATAATTTTATCAAGTATTTTATAACACAAATAAAAATATTAATTGGCCAAAGTTAAATAAAAAAGACTCAAAAATCAAAATAGATAATTATCATAATTTAGAAGTAGCTTTTTGGGCAGTTTGGATATGCTGCAAGCAAACCCTACAATAATCATTTTTATCGTGTTTAGATAATAGCAGTCTAGTTCTAATTTCATATGTTTATAGACCAAAATTTTAAAATAGGAAACAAGCATTTACAACAAATCGATATGATCACTTGTTGCATACTTGCATAGAATTATGTAATTGTGATTCTTGATCATGACAATAATTACTTTAAGAAACACATCCACGCAACCCCTTAGTCAAAATTTGTCAATATGTTACTATTTGCATCATCACTAGCTACAAACAAACCAATTTTAAAGAACACAAAAACATGATGAAGGTTTTGCAATGACTATGGTAATCAAACAATTGGAAGCAAATGTACAAACAATATGGAGATTTACCATAATCAAGTTATCGTAAATTGAACTTGTTATGACGCTAAGAAAGTCATGTAACATAACCATTTTAAACATCTATGATACTCGTGTCCATCTTTCTAACCATTACAAATGGAGATAGACAATCTACCGTTTTCTAAGAACATAGATATTGGTTTCAATTTCATCAAAAGAAATTAAACTTGATCCCAACCATCTTCCTTGTTAATTTGTTGCATCCATTTGGTAATTACTTTTGTAAAATCTTTTCTTTAAATTTTATTCTCGAGAAGAAGCTGGCAACTTCTTCAACCGCCTAATTTCATTTGATAACTCATCTTTTAGAATCTCCAAAACTTTAGACTTTATGGTTTTAAGAGACAGAGCAGGTGGCTTAATTCGATCTCGTAATTCAATGCCATCGATATCACATCCTCACCGCTACTTAGATTCGACGACTTCAACACCATCAATACCATATCATCTACCTTCACCGAGATTCGTGTACTACTTTAAGATTCTTGAAGAAAATGCACTTCAATGATAACAAAATACTTTTATTACTTCAAACAATATTACAAAACCAAATCTTCTATTCTCAAATAGAATGAAACAACAACCAAGATTTGATCTCAATCAAACAACAACAAATCAAGAATAATGAGTAACAAAGTATTTTGATCAAGGAAATCAAAATACAAATTAGGGTTTTATTTTGAGAGAGAGAGTAATTTTGATATCACTTTTGAGAGAGAATGATCGATGAGTTATGAGAAAGTCTCGAGACTTTCTCAATATATAGCCCCAGATGTAACACTTTAGCCCTTCATCTTTAGAAACTGTTATATGACATCCAAAAGCTATTTCCAGCTATAATACTTTAACACTTCAAGTCCCTCTAGATACAACTCTTCAATACTCAGCACCAACTCTTTCTATCAACATGTATAACTAAAACACAACAAGAAATGTCTTAGATACAATATCATATTAGACAATAAGCAATAGACCATAAATCTCAACACCCCTTTAACTGATAATTGATATATATCAAACATGCCAAGATTTTTATCAAAAATGATGTCAGAATGTATCCAAACCCTTAGTAAGGATGTCCGAATTTGATTTGCGTAATCCACTTTAACAGCTTTTAACAACACCATTTAAAATCTTCTCTAACAAAATGCAAATCAATTTCAAGATGTTTTGTCCTTTCATGAAAATAGGTTGTTCGCTATTTTAATAGTGATTTATCGATCACAATGAAGAGGAACAGTAAAAGACCGTAAATGTTAAGATCTTTTAAAAATTTAATATCCAAATTACTTGATCGGTTATCAAGCAAGAGCTCTATACTCGCTTCAGTTGAGCTTTTAGAGAGTAGGTTGTTTTTACTTTTCCAAGATACTAATGACCCATTCAAAAACACAATATCCAAGAATGACCTCCTTGTTACAATACATTTAGCCCAATCAAGATCGAATAAGCAAAAGAGACATACCGAATTCTTGGTAATATGAATACCCAAACTGGAGCTCCTTTAAGATACCTTAGTATCTTTAAAGCTATTCTAAGATGAGACTTAAGAGGAGAATGCATGAACCGACTTAAACAAGGAACAAGATATGAAATATCGTGTCTAGTATTTGTCAAGTAGATAAGCTTTTCCATAAGCTCGATAATCGTGAATATTATCAAGTAAAGGATCATTATCAATTGCTTCATTAGATATAACAAGTTTAGATCAAAGGATTTTAGAAGGTTTACAACGAAGCATACCATACTCACTTAACAAATCTAAACAATACTTCCTTTGATTTAAACAAATCCCTTTATCGGCCTCAAAGAACTTCAATACCAAGAAAATATTGAAACTTTCCTAAATCCTTAATCATGAACTTAGTTTTAAGGAAGGTTTTGAAATTGTTAATTTCATCAATATTATTCCCAAGAATAATAATATCATCAACATAGACAAGTAATGCAATAAACACATCATCTTTAGACTTTGTATATAAAGAATAATCACTTTTCTTTGAACAAAGCCATTTTCAATAAGAGCAGATAAGTTTAGCATTCCATTGCCTAGAAGCTTGTTTTAAACCATACAAAGACTTTTTAAGTCCAGATACTCTATTATCACCTTTAGGAAAGAATCCTCGTAACTTCATATAAACAATTCTCTCAAGATCACCATACAAGAAAGCATTATTAACATCAAGTTGAAAAATAGGCCAATTATTCTCGAATAGCAATATTAAGCAAGCATCTAACGGTGACAATTTTAACAACAGAGAGAATGTTTCATAATCTATACCTTCCTTTTGATTATACCCTTTAGCAACAACTCTAGCTTTATATCTATCTATTTCTCCATCGACTTATACTTAATTTTGAACACCCATTTACTTCCTATAGCTTTTCTACCAGAGGTAAAACAAATGACTTCAAAGGTATCATTTCTATATAAAGCCTCAATCTCATTATTCATAGCATCATCCAATAAATAGATTTAACAACTTTAAAATAATTTCTAGGTTCATGACTTTTGTTCAACTGAACAGTAAAACAATAGTTTCTAGAGTTAAGTTTAGAATAATTCACAAACTTTTCAATCCCATACTTAACTTTAGATTCAACAACAAAATCATTATAATTTCTAGGAAAAACATAGGTGTAGAAGACCTTCTCAAAGGTACTTCCTCGAATCGACCATTTGAATCAAGATTCAAATTACCCTCGAATTAATATTATCTTCAAGTGTAGTTACCAACTCATCCTCATCGCCAAAACACCGATGTCACTGTTATGATCGGTGACATGGTCTCTACAGAGAGAGAGTAGCTACCTTCACTTGGTGACTCAATGTCACTATTCAGATTAGGGTCTACTCTCTCTTCATCATTGGGTACTTCAGGGGTTTCACCATCAAAAAAGTTCAACTAATTTAAGTCTCGAAAAATATTTTCAGAAATAGTATTGTTCTTATCAGTAGTTGATTCCTTAAAAGGAAAAATAGACTCAAAAAATTTAACATCTCTAGAAAAGATGAATTGATGTTTATCAAGACTATATAACCTATATCCCTTTTAGAATTAGAATACCCCATCATAACACATTTCTCGATCCGCTACTAAGTTTATCATGATTATTAACAATGTGAGCAAAGCACAAACAACCAAACATTCTTAAATTGCAGAGAGTAGGCTTTTGTTATATATCATCTCAAAAGGAGATTTTCCATTAAGCATGTAAGAAGGCAACTGTTAATAAGAAAAGTAGCAGAAGAACACACTCATCAAAAACTTAAGAGGAATTCCCCAAATGTAAGGGATCTAGCAACATTCAAAAGATGCCTATGTTTCCTTTCAAAGAATACCATTTTGTGTGGAGTATATGCAGGAAGTCGATGGGTAATACCTTTTCTTCACATAATTTTGAAAAGAATGATTAACAAATTCAAGACCATTATCACTTCTAAAACTCTTAATTTTTTTATTAAACTGAGTTTCAATCATGTTGTAAAAAAATAGTGATATAATAAATAGTTCCATCCTTAGTTTTAAGCAAGTATACCAATACAGCCCTAGTGTAATCATCCACAATAGTCAAGAAATACTTGTAACCTTCCTTACTAGCAACCTTATAAGGCCTCCAAATATCTAAATGAACAAGTTCACCTAAAATAGTAGAAGTATGATCACTTAAAGGAAAAGGTTCTCTAGTTTGTTTAGCTCTTTGACAAGTTTCACAAATTGTTTTGATCCTTTGAAGTAAACTTCAAATCGTGTTTTAACACATTTAGAACAGGTCTCAGGGTGACCAAGTTCAGAAGGCTACCATAATAAGAAATAGAGTTGCAACTTTGAAAAGAGGTACCTCCATAATTGAAATAATATAAACCACCACATTGATTACCACCCCAGAACATTTCCAGATTCAAATCCTAATTCAAGAAGTAACATTTATTCTCATCAAAGGCAACTACAATTTTATTATCTTTAGCCAATTTATGAACATATATTAAGTAACACAATATTCGAATAACCGTAACATCATATAATATTAAAGAATCAAAGAAGTTTAAGATTCCCAATTTTAGTAATCAAAGCTTCGCCCATTTGGATGACCAACTTTTATTTGAAGATGAGAATATCGAAAACATTTACCAAGTTCCCGCGAATGTGTCATATGTCGGTTTGCACCGTAATCCACAATCTTTCCATCGAACTAAGTTTGGATTTCAAATTGGTATTTGTGGAAAAGAACTTGTGAAAATTTTGATTAAAACCTTACTAGTATTAAAATAAGTACTTGCCATATCGGCTCGCACACTATTTCCTTTTACAGAGTTATCTTTGATGAGAGAGATAGGAGTAGAAAGTTGTTCATCCCAGAAACCGTAAGATGAACCTGACCCTATGTAATTGTTATTAGAAGATCTTTTTGAGTAGTCCGAGGTATGTTATTGTTACCATTTTTCCAAAATTTGGAGGATACCCAATCAACTTAAAACATCCGTCCCGAGTATGTCCATTAAAACCACAAAAGGATCACAAATAAGAGTAGAACTAGAATTTCTCCTATTATTATATACTTTATTAAAATTAGCAATATTGGGGCAAATCCCTTTGTTTTTTAAATACATTTTGTTAAAATTTTTAATTGGGCCCCTAAACCCCTTTTTAACTTTTTTGAAAAATTAAACCCATTTCACCCAAAAGGGGGGAAATTCAATTTGAAAAATTAAATTTTTTTAAAAACTTTAACCCTTATTATCTTTATGTTCGAGACCTTTATGTCGAAAACTCAAGAACTCAAACTTTAGATTTTGATACAAACTTTCCAAAACCGTCGAGTTCGTTTCCTAACGATCGACGTGACACCATTTTACGACTAGTCTTTCAAAGCCATTTTTGTCACTTTCAAGAAATTTCCGACGACTTTATTTTACTTACGAAAAGTGAAAATTTCACCATAAATCATTACAAAACCATTGTGGATGACATTTTGACGTAAATACTTGTAAAGTGATTTAAGGATGGTCAAGACGTCAAAAGAGTATTTTTCGACGATAAGTATTATTTTCAAAACTCACAAATGGTATAAATAACATACTAAATGCATGCATAACATTACATCGTAACTCATTACGTATCATATCATTCATAATAGGTCATTTTAGATTCACGCTACATTTCGATGTATCCACTTTTGCCATCGCATTATTATCAAGTGAGTTTTCATAGCCCCATTTTCAATTGTTTGGAACTATTTTGGGGAGATACATGCTTAACTAGTTTTCACAAGTACTTTAGATTTTAAGGCTAAATTCTATCATGATCATCATTGTTTCAAAATCAAGTGTTATACTATATCAATTGTTCTCATTTGCGTGCTATAGTTATACGTCGAATACAAGATTATATCGCTTGACTAACGATACATTGAGTCATGTATTATTGATTATGTGCTACGCCTATCAGATAATGTTCTAAATCGATTGACTCTTGATACATTGAGTCTAGTCCTATTGATTAAGTGCTATTGTTCTACGTCGAGTTAGATACTATTGTGAATTCATTTGACATCAAGTGTTTGAACATAAACTATACACATTTTGGCGATGGGTTGTGAACACACGGGTTGCAAGTTTTGTATGGGCGGAACTTGGGCGGGTGGATTTACAATGCCTTTGCTTGCATAAACGATTTTGAAAGGCTTTACATTTCAACACAAACTCTATGAACTCACTCAACCTTTGTGTTGACACTTTTAGCATGTTTTATCTCGTATCTAAGGTATTCACTTCATGGCATGCATTTGGACACATCATGGAGCCGCGATGACGACGCGTCCCACTGGGTTTTACGTGCTTTAAAACATCGCTTGAATTGTAACAAACTTATTTCCGCAAGTTGATTTTCATTTGGGACCTACTTTGTAAACTCGATTGTTTTATTAAATCAAACGATGTTCTTTTCAAACGACACTTTAGGTCGCTCAATATAACTGTGATTGTGATGCTATGACAACAACCCCTGTGAATTCCATTCACGCAAAATGTAATTTGGGGTGTGACATCGTTGAGTGTCTTGATATTCCGTCACTTTGGTGAAAGTTTAGAGTCAAAAGTGTAGAGGTCATTGGAGTGTCTTGATATTCGTCCTCCAACATATCATAGTGATAACGATATCGACTTATAAATAAAGAGTTTCTAATATTTTTGCGACTTCAAAACATGGTACTTTATGGGATCCATACTTTTGCCCGCTTATAAAAAGAATGTTGAAGTTGTTGTTGATACATACTTTTGCCCTTTTAGTCGTTGATACATACTTTATGGGATCCATACTTTTGCCCTTTTAGCTCATAGTTTGTGTGTATGCGGCATTTCATTAAAATGGAAAAGTTTCATGATCATAAATCCGAAAAAGCTATCCGTTGTTATACAACGGCTTTCTAATTTTACCAAATTTACACTTCTAAACTTTTACATGAGTACTTATAACTTTTGTGGGTGTCGGTTGAAGCATATACTTCTTCCAATATTTAACTAGCTTTTGTGGAGATGTGAAGTGTCTTTTGAATGAGAAAATATATGTAGTAAATGTTTTAGGTATATCTCACACAACCTTATCTATGAAAAACTTTCAAATAAGCATTATATCAAGTACTAACTACCCACTTTGGATGGTTTTGTAGGTTATATTTCATACTATTTTGGCATAGGAGCTTACTCATACCAGTGGACCAAATGTTTGGTTATAGCATATATAACGAGCATAGCTAAATTAATGTTTGGTGAGTTGCACTCTAATGGAGAATCACGGTATAACTAAAGGAGATTGAAGTGGTTGTATAGTTCCCGCTATTTGTTGTAGTTTCAAAGAATAGCCAAAGACCGCCATATTGCAAGATCGCATAAATCGCATAAGAATAATCGAACATCCTCCACTGTTTGAATCGTTGCTTTTTTCACTATTTAGAAGTAAAATATTCATTATTATGTCAAACTCAATGATTTTTAGATATAATCTCAAGTATATCTGAGAAGTATTTAAGAGGCTGGTGAAAAGTATGATGTTGCATTTATAATGTTATCAACATGGTAAAAAAGTTTTCATAGGCCCTTGATGCTTTACCTGCCATACATGCATTCCATGAGGTATTTCTTGAAATTAATATATGTAGCCTTAAATTTGACAGCAACTTGCATTCTCTGTTATTCATTACAATGTTCATTCTTCATTTACTATATTTTGACATTATAATTGTAAAAATTTCAACATTTACATTTTGGGTAGAAGACGTCAACTTAGTGAATTGAGGTTTATGCCGCTTTTTTGCGGTTGGCACATATCGATGAGTTGGTTGCAACTACGTCATTCCATCCCCTTCCGACTATGTGGTTGTCGTGACCGCTACAACCCACAAATCACTACGCCGCCGACGTGGTGGCATGATTTTTCCGAAAAAGCATGCATACGAAATACTATTTTTCTTTAAATGGGTTTTAATGATTTGTGAAAAGATTAAATCTTGGTGTTTAAATTGAGTGAGTATGATTTACGCTTATAAATTTGAAATTTGATGTTTCACAATAGTACTAATTATACGTGTTGGATACGATGAAGTGAAGAAGTTGGTCGCTCAAGCTACTTCATAGTAACCTTCAAGTTTTATGATGTAGATGTGTCATAAAGAGATGTTCCAAGTTTTAACATGCTGCCATATTTGAATGCTAATATAGTGTTTTCTATCACCTGTTTTCAACTACTTTATGTAATAACAATCGGAGTTGCATATTATAATGATGGACTGATGGAGCGAAGGAAAAAGTGGTTGGTATTCATTACTCTTTTCTGCAATCGGATGGCTTTCACTCTTTAGCCACACTTTGCAGCATTACTTTTATGGAGTAATTGAGGAGAAAGCGATGACAAATCTTCGACAAGCTTTGTATTCGTGCGCATTCATACCATTCACTTTTACATGAATGCTCGATTCAGTTATGCATTAAAATGTCCTAAGTCAGATCAAGAATTAGATTATTATTAAAAGAAAACAAATTTTGGAAACATATCCGAGACATTAACTAAAAATCCGGAAAAAACTCAAATATGGAAAGAAATTGTTTAAGTTAACCTGACCCGATCAGTACCAAAACATACCATCAGAACCAGTTTTGACACTATTAATCTTTAAAATGAGGTATTAGAACTTCTGGTGATATGCTCTGCATTGCAGTAAAACAAAGAGAGACCAAAAATAATAAAGGGCGGTTAATGGAGAGTTTTTGGCTAATCATGACTTGGTTATTGGGCCAAATTGGGTTATTCATTGCAATAGATTAACATGAAAATTATGGATGGTTTAGGTAATGCAACCAAAAAAAAACATTGGTTTATAATATTGCTACATCTTTGTTAGGGTAAGGAGGTGTGTCTACTTGAAATATGCTTTTTAAAATATTCTTAAACGTGAATTGTGATGCATTTTCCTTGAGTTTAACTCGACGAACAAGTGGAGTAGTTAATAAGAAAATTGTAAAAGAATCAAAATTTTGTTTTGGTTGTTAAATAGAACACTCTATGATTATAGACTTCATGAAGGAGGATTTCCATAAGCGTCTCCGTTTAAGATTAATGGGTCAATACATATATTGATATCTTAGTGTGTATAAAGTTGTGAGCCAAATTAAAGAAGGGATATTACGCTTCTTACTCAAGAATTTATGTGAGCGCCATTTTTATTCATTTTTAGTATATTGTGAACTCGATTTCAATACTTTAACTTACAAGAATTTCTATTAGTTATTATATTTCTGATTTTTCTCTTTAGGTGTGTGATCCAGAACTTGACCACAAATGTTGGGATAGACCTGAAGTTATGATGGAGAAAAAACATCTTATACAAATGCACAATTCTAATCCTGGAACAGAATTTGAAGCCGAGACTACAACAAATTGCCCCTCAAGCATGCTAAAGAGTTGTTAACATTTGTGAACCAGCATAGAGGAACTTACAGTAAGAACAACCCTGAAGTTCGGATATGCTACAATTCAACCGGTTATTGGGATGAATTTTTTTAGGTGGCCCTGTCTCTATCATGCAATAATTGGTCATTCATAATCAGATCATAAAAGCCAAAGAAGAGGCTCTCGGTAGAAAAGATATTTTGGACAAGTTTGAGAAGTGTATAAAAACATGCTATACACGTTACTATAACGGTATGAAAATTCTACGTTTTCATAGAGATTTATTAGCTTCGATCCCTTACAATATCTAATATCTAATATCTAATTTGGGTATGGTAAATATACGTATTCAACGACACGTTGTGTATAAAGAAGATTTATTTGAATTCAACTAAAAGCATATACTTTGTAATGGCGGATAATTTATTAAGTTTTATTTCCTCTAATCGGATTACCATTCATTTCTTTTTGTTCTTTATTCATTGTATAGTTCGTAAATCATTAACCGTTGCTTAATTTATTCCTTGGACACTTTTCCCACCATTTTTTACCCACCTCCTTTCGCAATTGTAAAATATGTCAACGATATTCATAAGTTATGCCCACCCATCACTCATTAACTTTATTTTCTCATACTGGATGAAAATTTATTTATTTTCATTCTTAATACATTTGAGGTATGTTTTTACCCTTTTCTATTCTGCTGATATGACCACCTCTAATAAAACTTACGAATTTCTATAGGTTATGTGTTGGGTCAGTTAGAAGCGGAAAAACAATACGCTTTCTCTGAACCTTCATTAGGAATCTACTTATTAGTGTTCAAATTAATAATGGACATCCTAAAGGACATCTTGGAGATTAGGTTGATACGGAAGATATTTTCCCACCGTATCGACAAAAATAACATAAACACATTGTAGATTTTCTTTAATAAACAAAAAATTAACAACAAAAATAAAAACTTATATTATCCTATTATAGATTTTAACTGTTTCATTTGACTTTTAATTACTTTTAAGTATATATTTGTTCTACTAAATCTTAAAATAAAAACAACAAGTCATACCGTCCATCGGACGGTTTTGCTACTAGTATATATATATATAAATATATATATAGAATCCGGATCGATTGAGAAAGTTTTTATTTTGAGAAGATTGAGAGGTTTTCAAAACGATGGATTTTAACTTTGATTCATGTTTTTCAAGCGTAAAACTCATTTTAATGTGATTAAAATTCAAAATGTGTAAAAAAATTTGAATCAATGTTAAAATCTCTCGATTTTGCGATATATGTAGAATCTTGAATCATCTATACAAATTTAATGAATCATCATCATAACTCGATTTTAACAATGATTTGTGAATCAAATTTGTGATTTATAGACTCGATTAACCATAAAATGATGTTTACTTGTGAATCAAATAAAAAACATGAATCAATTTACTCGAACGAAGATTTCTCAATATTCTCAAAATAAAAACCTTCTCAATGGAACCGGAGCCTATATATATAATTTCTGTTAGGGTTGTAATCGAGCCGAGTCGAGTCGAGTATTGACAAGCTAGAGCTCGGCTCGATATAATACTCGAGCTCGAACTCGACTCGAGCTCGACCGAGCCTCAAAATTCAAGCTCGAGCTCGGCTCGATCACTAAAACTCGAGCTCGAACTCGACTCGACTCGGCTCGTATATATTAAATAAAATCAAGCTTATGAAAATCACTATCAAAAACACAAAACTAGAAAACTAACGGAATGTTTCTTTGTATAAGTCATTAAGATCTATTTCTTGAATGTGTCTCGTTTGTAAAATGACTGCTTTGAGTTGGTGTTATGTAACCAAACAGACTACATCTAACTTACATACTATAAACATGATACCAAAACAATCATCAACAACAACAAACCGAATCTAACCTATAACCCATCTCCTTCCAAACCTCATGTCAACACAAACCCAACTCCTACCAGATTCGACAACAAAATAAAAAGAAAAGAACAACAAGATCTCGCTTTTGTTCACTATTTGTTCCAATCTTTAAGATTTTCGTGAAGCAAACATCATCGATCTATAAGAAGTCTCAACTTCTTTTTAACTATCCAAAATTTTAAAGATATAACAAAACTAAATCCGTTTCATTCTTCTTTTTCGGTTAAAACAAAACGCGAAAAACACATAAGAAGAACCTACCGAGACCTCCAAAGGATCTAGATGCCGAACTCGGTGAGCAATGATTCGAACCAAGCGTAATCGATAACAAGGTTGAGGTACGGTTTTGATTTGTTGTGGGTTAGTAGCGACCTTAGAAGAATAAGGAAGAAGGTGGATTTGTTGTTCGGTTGTTTTTACTACATCTTTTGATGGGAAAGATAAAGAAGAGAGGCGTTAAGTTTAAGGATGTGTGTGTAGGGTTAGGGTAATGTGAAAATGATATTAGGTTTCAACACATAACCTAGTAATATATGTGTAAATAAAGGGTATATATGTAATTTTAGAAAAGCTCGTTTAAGGCTCATGAGCTTCACGAGCCGAGTAACTTAGAACTCAAACTCGACTCGACATTTTATACGAGTAGCTCGAGCTCAAGCTCGACTTGTTCTAAATCGAGTCGAATCGAATATTTTTCGAGTCGATCTCGAGTTGCTTTGAGTTGTCTCGGCTCGGTTACACCCCTAATTTATGTAACCTACCAAGATAAAAGACAAAATGTGTGAAAAGGATTGACTCCCTGTCATATGGATATTCCCAAAACTAAATTCGTAATTCGTAATTCACTCGCCACAAACAATATGCAGTTTCAAAACTCCTATTCTAAATAGGAGAAGAACTATTCCCAATGTATTAGAAGGTGCATTTGAAACAACTATGTGGTTTAATAAAACCATTCCAATAATAATTGTCCACTTTGACCTTTTTAAGTATTTTTATTCAACTTTACCATAAATAATTTTATTTGTGTAATATGATACTTGATAAAAAATATATAAATAGATTGGGTTTTAAATGTATTTTCATTTGGTATAATTTTATCAAGTATTTTATAACACAAATAAAAATATTAATGGTCAAAGTTAAATAAAAAAGACTCAAAAAATCAAAATAGATAATTATCATAAGACGGAGAAGTAGCTTTTGGGCAGTTTGGATATGCTGCAAGCAAACCCTACAATAATCATTTTTATCGTGTTTAGATAATAGCAGTCTAGTTCTAATTTCATATGTTTATAGACCAAAATTTTAAAATAGGAAACAAGCATTTACAACAAATCGATATGATCACTTGGTTGCATACTTGCATAGAATTATGTAATTGTGATTCTTGATCATGACAATAATTACTTTAAGAAACACATCCACGCAACCCCTTAGTCAAAATTTGTCAATATGTTACTATTTGCATCATCACTAGCTACAAACAAACCAATTTTAAAGAACACAAAAACATGATGAAGGTTTTGCAATGACTATGGTAATCAAACAATTGGAAGCAAATGTACAAACAATATGGAGATTTACCATAATCAAGTTATCGTAAATTGAACTTGTTATGACGCTAAGAAAGTCATGTAACATAACCATTTTAAACATCTATGATACTCGTGTCCATCTTTCTAACCATTACAAATGGAGATAGACAATCTACCGTTTTCTAAGAACATAGATATTGGTTTCAATTTCATCAAAAAGAAATTAAACTTGATCCCAACCATCTTCCTTGTTAATTTGTTGCATCCATTTGGTAATTACTTTTGTAAAATCTTTTCTTTAAATTCTTATTCTCGAGAAGAAGCTGGCAACTTCTTCAACCGTCTAATTTCATTTGATAACTCATCTTTTAGAATCTCCAAAACTTTAGACTTTATGGTTTTAAGAGACAGAAAGTGGCTTAATTCGATCTCGAATTCAATGCCATCGATATCACATCCTCTACCTGCTTACGAGATTCGACGACTTCAACACCATCAATACCATATCATCTACCTTCTTACTGAGATTCAGGTACTACTTTAAGATTCTTGAAGAAAAACAGACTTCAATGATAACAAAATACTTTTATTACTTCTGAAACAATATTACAAAACCAAATCTTCTATTCTCAAATAGAATGAAACAACAACCAGTATTTGATCTCAATCAAACAACAACAAATCAGTAACAATGAGTAACAAAGTATTTTGATCAAGGAAATCAAAATACAAATTAGGGTTTTATTTTGAGAGAGAGAGTAATTTTGATATCACTTTTAGAGAGAGAATGATCGACAGAAGTTATGAGAAAGTCTGTAGACTTTCTCAATATATAGCCCCAGATGTAACACTTTAGCCCTTCATCTTTAGAAACTGTTATATGACATCCAAAAGCTATTTCCAGCTATAATACTTTAACACTTCAAGTCCCTCTAGATACAACTCTTCAATACTCAGCACCAACTCTTTCTATCAACATGTATAACTAAAACACAACAAGAAATGTCTTAGATACAATATCATATTAGACAATAAGCAATAGACCATAAATCTCAACACCCCCTTTAATCTGATAATTGATATATATCAAACATGCCAAGATTTTTTTATCAAAAAATGATGCTGTAATGTATCCAAACCCTTAGTAAGGATGTCTGCAATTTGATTTGCAGAATCCACTTTAACAGTTTTAACAACACCATTTAAAATCTTCTCTCTAACAAAATGCAAATCAATTTCAAGATGTTTTGTCCTTTCATGAAAAACAGGGTTGTCTGCTATTTTAATAGCAGATTTACTGTCACAATGAAGAGGAAGTAAAAGACCGAAATGTTAAGATCTTTTAAAAATTTAATATCCAAATTACTTCATCGGTTATCAAGCAAGAGCTCTATACTCGCTCAAGTTGAGCTTTTAGAGAGTAGGTTGTTTTTACTTTTCCAAGATACTAATGACCCATTCAAAAACACAATATCCAATGAATGCACCTCCTTGTTACAATACATTTAGCCCAATCAAGATCGAATAAGCAAAAGAGACATACCAATTCTTGGTAATATGAATACCCAAACTGGAGCTCCTTTAAGATACCTTAGTATCTTTAAAGCTATTCTAAGATGAGACTTAAGAGGAGAATGCATGAACCGACTTAAACAAGGAACAATATATGAAATATCGTGTCTAGTATTTGTCAAGTAGATAAGCTTTTCCATAAGCTTCGATAATCGATAATATTATCAAGTAAAGGATCATTATCAATTGCTTCATTAGATATAACAAGTTTAGACGCAAAGGATTTTAGAAGGTTTACAACCAAGCATACCATACTCACTTAACAAATCTAAACAATACTTCCTTTGATTTAAACAAATCCCTTTATCGGCCTCAAAGAACTTCAATACCAAGAAAATATTGAAACTTTCCTAAATCCTTAATCATGAACTTAGTTTTAAGGAAGGTTTTGAAATTGTTAATTTCATCAATATTATTCCCAAGAATAATAATATCATCAACATAGACAAGTAATGCAATAAACACATCATCTTTAGACTTTGTATATAAAGAATAATCACTTTTTCTTTGAACAAAGCCATTTTCAATAAGAGCAGATGTAAGTTTAGCATTCCATTGCCTAGAAGCTTGTTTTAAACCATACAAAGACTTTTTAAGTCTGCATACTCTATTATCACCTTTAGGAAAGAATCCCTCAGGTAACTTCATATAAACAGTCTCCTCAAGATCACCATACAAGAAAGCATTATTAACATCAAGTTGAAAAATAGGCCAATTATTCTGAACAGCAATATTAAGCAAGCATCTAACAGTGACAATTTTAACAACAGGAGAGAATGTTTCCTCATAATCTATACCTTCCTTTTGATTATACCCTTTAGCAACAACTCTAGCTTTATATCTATCTATTTCTCCATCAGACTTATACTTAATTTTGAACACCCATTTACTTCCTATAGCTTTTCTACCAGAGGTAAAACAAGTGACTTCAAAGGTATCATTTCTATATAAAGCCTCAATCTCATTATTCATAGCATCATCCAATAAATAGATTTAATGACTTTAAAATAATTTCTTGGTTCATGACTTTTGTTCAATGAACAAGAAACAATAGTTTCTAGAGTTAAGTTTAGAATAATTCACAAACTTTTCAATCCCATACTTAACTTTAGATTCAACAACAAAATCATTATAATTTCTAGGAAAAACATAAGGTGTAGAAGACCTTCTCAAAGGTACTTCTTCCTGAACTGGAGAATTTGAATCAAGATTCAAATTACCCTCAGAATTAATATTATCTTCAAGTGTAGTTACCAACTCATCCTCATCAGCAAAAACACTGATGTCACTGTTATGATCAGTGACATGGTCTCTACCAGATAGAGGAGAGTAGCTACCTTCACTTGGTGACTCAATGTCACTATTCAGATTAGGGTCTACTCTCTCTTCATCATTGGGTACTTCAGGGGTTTCACCATCAAAAAAGTTCAACTAATTTAAGTCTCGAAAAATATTTTCGAAATAGTATTGTTCTTATCAAGAGTTGATTCCTTAAAAGGAAAAATAGACTCAAAAAATTTAACATCTCTAGAAAAGATGAATTGATGTTTATCAAGACTATATAACCTATATCCCTTTTTAGAATTAGAATACCCCATCATAACACATTTCTCAGATCTGCTACTAAGTTTATCATGATTATTAACAACAGTAGCAAAGCACAAACAACCAAACATTCTTAAATTGCAGAGAGTAGGCTTTTTGTTATATATCATCTCAAAAGGAGATTTTCCATTAAGCACAGAAGAAGGCAATCTGTTAATAAGAAAAGTAGCAGTAAGAACACACTCAGTCAAAAACTTAAGAGGAATTCCCCCCTGAAACAGAAGGGATCTAGCAACATTCAAAAGATGCCTATGTTTCCTTTCAGCAATACCATTTTGCTGTGGAGTATATGCACAGGAAGTCTGATGGGTAATACCTTTTTCTTCACATAATTTTGAAAAAGAATGATTAACAAATTCAGTACCATTATCACTTCTAAAACTCTTAATTTTTTTATTAAACTGAGTTTCAATCATGTTGTAAAAAAATAGTGATATAATGAATAGTTCCATCCTTAGTTTTAAGTAAGTATACCAATACTGACCCTAGTGTAATCATCCACAATAGTCAAGAAATACTTGTAACCTTCCTTACTAGCAACCTTATAAGGCCTCCAAATATCTAAATGAACAAGTTCACCTAAAACAGTAGAAGTATGATCACTTAAAGGAAAAGGTTCTCTAGTTTGTTTAGCTCTTTGACAAGTTTCACAAATTAAGTTTTGATCCTTTGAAGTAAACTTCAAATCGTGTTTTAACACATTTAGAACAGGTCTCTCATGGTGACCAAGTCTGCAGTGCCAGTCATAATAAGAAAGAGAGTTATTACTTTGAAAAGAGGTACCTCCATAATTGAAATAATATAAACCACCATATTGATTACCAGTCCCCAGAACATTTCCCAGATTCAAATCCTAATTCAAGAAGTAACATTTATTCTCATCAAAGGCAACTACAATTTTATTATCTTTAGCCAATTTATGAACATATATTAAGGTAACACAATATTCTGGAATAACCAGAACATCATATAATATTAAAGAATCAGCAAGTTTAAGATTCCCAATTTTAGTAATCAAAGCTTCAGCCCATTTGGATGACCAACTTTATTTGAAGATGAGAAATATCGAAAACATTTACCAAGTCCCCGCCGAATGTGTCATATGTTGGTTTGCACCGTAATCCACAATCTTTCCATCGAACTAAGTTTGGATTTCAAATTGGTATTTGTGGAAAAGAACTTGTGAAAATTTTGATTAAAAACCTTACTAGTATTAAAATAAGTACTTGCCATATTGGCCTGCACACTATTTCCTTTTACAGAGTTATCTTTGATGAGAGAGATAGGAGTAGAAAGTTGTTCATCTGTAAAACCAGAAGATGAACTGGACCCCATGTAATTGTTATTAGAAGATCTTTTTTGAGTAGTCTGAGGTATGTTATTGTTACCATTTTTTCCAAAATTTGGAGGATACCCAATCAACTTAAAACATCTGTCCTGAGTATGTCCATTAAAACCACAGTGATCACAAATAAGAGTAGAACTAGAATTTCTCCTATTATTATATACTTTATTAAAATTAGCAATAGGAGGATTAGCCTGAGTATTCTGATTAATAGTCTAGCATTTTGACTAGTTTGATTATTAACTTGATTCACAACTCTAGTAGCAAAAGCAAAATTATGATTTCTACTAGAACTACCAGACACAGCATTTCTATGATTCTCTTCACTACTGATAATAGCATAAGCACCTTTAACATCAGGCAAAGGGTCTCTAGAGAGAATATTACTCCTTATTTGCATGTAAGTATCATCCAGACCCATTAAAAAATGCATAAGTTTCATAAGTTGATTATTCTTTTTAAAATCATCAGCAGCATGACAAGTACATCTAGGTAATTGAACCATAGCATCAAATTGTTTCCACACAGTACTTAGCTTATTAAATTATTCAGAGATAGTAGTGCCATTCTGAGTTAAAGAATTAATTTTATGATGCAAGTTAAAAGTAACTGAACCATCAACCTGTCAAAAGTATCTTTCAACTCATGTCGACACTAGAAGCACTTTTAGAAAAAATTGACCAAGAAACAGTTCTTGAAATGGAATTTAGAATCCATCCCAAAACAATAGCATTAACCCCGTCCCATTGTCTTCCCAAAACTTCATCAAGATTAGACCTTCTACAAGTGTCATCAATAAAACCAGTTTATTTTTCCTTCTAATGCTAACATCATAGCACAAGACCGGACATTATAATTCTCGTTCCTTTTAGTTTAATTGAAACCACAGTTAAAGAAGTGAATCATTTGGGTGTAAATGTAAAGGATGACTCAAATCCAATTTACTTATTAAAGTGACAGGGTTATCGTGTTCATACTTATCATCAATATAACCATGAATAGAATTATGAACAAACATGATTCAAGAACGATAAACAAGCACACGAAAAGAGAAAGTAGTTCCTGTGTTTTCCTTGCCACTAAAGTGGTAGGTCAAGGCACACAAGCACACAAGAATGTAATCAAGAACAAAAATAAATAAATAATCTCAACCACAACCAATCACAACTTCCAATAATCCCAAATCCTATCCTCCGGCAATCTAGACAGAAAAATAAGAACAGAAATTAAAGAGAGAGTGCGAGAGGTGTTACAGAGCACGCAATAATAATCAGCAACGGAATAACAAACCTACTATACTCTAGATTCACTTAGTCTAGAGATATAGCAGATATAAAGCAAGAACCCAGTACCAAGATCCAAGAACCAACAAACCCTAATTTTCAAAATTAGGGAAAATCACCAGAACCACTTCCAATCTTTACCAAACACCAGATCTTATCGATTAACCAATCTTAATCGATTCCAAAAGCCTTTAATCACAAAAGCCCCAAAATATACCAAACCCTAATTTTTCAGAAATTAGGGTTTTTCAAAAACCTTCAAGATTAACCAAATTCACCATTAAGATCTATCAATTAACACAAGTTAATTGACCAAGAACCAACCAATTTAAAAAAAAAAAAAAAAAAAAAAAAAATCCAATTTTATCAAGAAACCCTAATTTTCAAAATCGATATTCGAGCAACCTTGCTCTGATACCATGAAGAAAAACATACTTCAATGATAACAAAATACTTTTATTACTTCTGAAACAATATTACAAAACCAAATCTTCTATTCTCAAATAGAATGAAACAACAACCAATATTTGATCTCAATCAAACAACAAAAATCAGTAACAATGAGTAACAAAGTATTTTGATCAAGGAAATCAAAATACAAATTAGGGTTTTATTTTGAGAGAGAGAGTAATTTTGATATCACTTTTAGAGAGAGAATGATCGACAGAAGTTATGAGAAAGTCTGTAGACTTTCTCAATATATAGCCCCAGATGTAACACTTTAGCCCTTCATCTTTAGAAACTGTTATATGACATCCAAAAGCTATTTCCAGCTATAATACTTTAACACTTCAAGTCCCTCTAGATACAACTCTTCAATACTCAGCACCAACTCTTTCTATCAACATGTTTAACTAAAACACAACAAGAAATGTCTTAGATACAATATCATATTAGCCAATAAGCAATAGACCATAAATCTCAACACCCCTTTTATCGATAATTGATATATATCAAACATGCCAAGATTTTTTATCAAAAATGATGTTGTAATGTATCCAACCCCTTAGTAAGGATGTCTTCTTTGTAAAATCTTTTCTTTAAATTCTTATTCTAGAAGAAGCTAGCAACTTCTTCAATCGCCTAATTTCATTTGATAACTCATCTTTTAGAATCTCCAAAACTTTAGACTTTGTGGTTTTAAGAGAGCAGCGGTGGCTTAATTCGATCTCGAAATTCAATGCCATCGATATCACATCCTCTACACGCTACGAGATTCAATGACTTCAACACCATAAAGACCATATCATCTACCTTCTTCGAGATTCGGTACTACTTTAAGATTCTTGAAAAAACAGACTTCAATGATAACAAAATACTTTTATTACTTCAAACAATATTACAAAACCAAATCTTCTATTCTCAAATTGAATGAAACAACAACCAAGATTTGATCTCAATCAAACAACAACAAATCAGTAACAATGAGTAACAAAGTATTTTGATCAAGGAAATCAAAATACAAATTAGGGTTTTATTTTGAGAGAGAGAGTAATTTTGATATCACTTTTATAGAGAATGATCGACAGAAGTTATGAGAAAGTCTGTAGACTTTCTCAATATATAGCCCTAGATGTAACACTTTAGCCCTTCATCTTTAGAAACTTGTTATATGACATCCAGAAGCTATTTCAAGCTATAATACTTTAACACTTCAAGTCCCTCTAGATACAACTCTTCAATACTCAGCACCAACTCTTTCTATCAACATGTATAACTAAAACACAACAAGAAATGTCTTAGATACAATATCAGATTAGACAATAAGCAATAGACCATAAATCTCAATAATTCTTAATACTCTCCATTGTCAGTCTGAGTTCTTACTTCCACAGATCCTTTCTTCGAAAAAAAAACAAATTAAAAAGGTTTTGTTTTATAACTTTAAAAAAATTAACTGATACATAGAATCTTATGAGCTTTTGAACGAACCCCACAATATAGGCATGTTTGGCAGAGGTTTTTGAAGCTTGATGTTCTTTAAAGAAACAATTCTCAAAAGCGATTATCCAAATTCCAAAACAAACGATAGTAACAAGTCTAATCCACCAACACTCAAAACCGATTCAACACATTCATTTTTCAAATTAGCTAACCCGCAATCAAATATCGACTATACGGGTCTATTAGCATGTTAATGAATATTCCATACTCTCTCTATACAACTTATATATGTCTTGTTCGTTTCGCCATACCAATATACCATGGTATCTACACAATGTCAAACATTTCGCCATACCAATATACCATGGTAGCTACACAATGTCAAACATGTCCAGCGATCATTCTTACGAAAAATTTTTGCTTCCATTCTATATAATTTGAGTTATGGCTTCATATAGTAAGCATAAATTTGAACCACCATTAAGTCACCTATATAACCTATGTTAGAAAAGTGACTTAAACTTTAAGAGTTGTTTGGTAAATTTGATAATTTGTATGACTTGTATGTCCTACAAGTTTGTTTTAAATTTGGAAACTAATCTATAGAGGTTCGTTTGCCTATAAATAGGGATTATTAGCATTATAATTCTTTGTACCTTTTGAATTTGTGTTTGGTACCTTTGGAATTAGAATTTGATACCATTGAATTGAAAATTGGTATTTGGTATCTTTGAATTTAGTTTTGTATTTGGTTTCCTAATTTGAATAGCAATGTTACGACACCTAAATCTACAAACGTAGTTTTTAAAAGAATTGACTTTGCAATTCAAAAAGGTTAGCGGCGCAGCTTGTTGCTCGTTTTCCTTGCACCTCTATATAAATCGAAAGAATATATAATAATTATTTATATTAGGAAGCTAAATATGTTTATGTTGGGCAAAACAAAAAATTTGAATGGCGCAGTGATTGAAAGTTAAAACAGCTAACAGATGATACATTTTTTAAGATGATTTAAAACGCAGAAAGAAACACGTAAAACATATAGGGTGCGTTTAGTTGGAGGAAAATACTCTTGTTTTTCACAAAATGTTTAGTGGAAAACAAGGAAAATAACAGTAAAAAAAAAACCTAAAGTTCTCTCTCCCTGAGGAGAAATCCGGCCGCCAACCCCTCTATTTTCCGGCCAAAATTCGCCTAATCCGTCTCTCTACCTTTCTTGCAAGGGTATGCACACGTTTTGGGTTTGGATTTTCTTTCAAGGGTGGTTGGCGGTCATATTTATGATTTATATTCGATTTCTTCTTTTATATCCTTGATCAAAACCATAAATATTATATCTATCGGTATTTTGTTTTAGGGTTTTGATTTCGATCGCTTGTGGTGGTGTGCAATCTTAACGCTAAACGGAACCCCGGTTTAGGGTTTCGTTTTATCTTGTTTTATCATGGATGTGGTGTTCATATGGTTTTGACACCTTGTGATGCGATGTGTTATCCATGTACGTGGGTTTGGGAGAGTGGAAGTCAAGTTGTTGATGGTTCTTGTTCAAAACCACTATTTTTATTCTCGATCCGAACTCCCGGTATTCAATCCAATATGGTGTATCTTGAGAGTTTATTTGGTACGTTAGGGTTGCTTTGAAGAACCCTATGGCTCGTTTGTTCTCGATTTGTATGGTGGTTTTCATTCGATTTGGTGGATCTCGAGAACTTATTTTGTGGGATGTTAGGGTTGCTTTGATGAACCCTATTTCTTGTTTACTTATGTTCATATCGCATTTATTCGCGGATCTTGGATCGTGGGTGTGCAAGGTTTGGTCGTTTTGTGGTGGCTTATGGAGTTTAGGTTTTGCATAATCCTAATAGTTAGGGTTTTAAACCCTATTCCTTGTCTATGGCAATTCACAGTCGTTTGGTGTTCGTGGTCACATCGTTGTAATGATTCATGCCATTGTGGTTTTGAGGGTGGATATGGTGATCGCATGTTGGTGGGTTTGATGTTACTTTGATGTATTTTAATATCTTCATCTTGATTTCATGGTGTCCATTCGAATTGTATGCGACGAAGTCAAGTTGGGGTATTCTTGTTAAAAACCTCGGTATTCATAGAACTACTTGGTTGTTTTGGTGGTTCGACATCTATAGTCTATGATACGATGGTTGGGAAGTTATGTTGTGTAGTATTCGCTGATACTACCAACATAGTACAGTTGAAGATGCATTTATCACCGCTATCGTTATGTTTTATTGAGGCGTTATTACTAAGATCGGTGTTGGATGCATGTTTGATTGGGGTATTGTGACAATTCGTTGTCACATTCGGTTTTATGTATGTTCGGCTCTATGTTGATGTCAATCGTATCCTATGTTGATGGGTGTTTCTTTGGATCACATGGAAGTCGAATTGGATTACATGTGCGTTTGTTCTTTTCTTAGCCAAGTGTGGAGGCGGCATTCTTATCTTCTCGGGCTATGGATAATGAACAATATTGGTACGCAAGGTATCGTTGTTCCTTACTAATCAAGTTCACTTTGTGGCTACTTTTGCATTTGGTTCACTATACATAATTGCGTTTGGACGTTTGAGTAAGTTGGAGGATTCTTCATGGAAGTAGGTGGACCGCCATAGTGTTTTAGAAGGCTCAAGTACATTTCTTGAGTAGTAATGTAATGTTTTATTTACTTTTGTCATTATTGGTAGGTTCATTTGGTAAGTTATAAGAATGGTTTGTCATTCTTATATAAGAGTCTGTAAGTTGCACTTGATGTGCATTTTTCGTCGCCCTGATCGGGCTTTGGGCATGGGATTCACCCATGTCATTTGTACTTCAATGTTTTTGGTGTAATAGTATTTTGCCAGGGTGTATTAACCCTTTTACCCAAAAAAAAAAAACAAGGAAAATAGAGATCGCGTTCAAATCAATGTTTTCCAACAAAATGTTTTGCAAAACAGAATTCCCCTATTTCCTAATTTAACAAGGAAAATTACAAGACAAATTTTAGTTGTTTCCTTTTTTCCTTTTAACCCACAACCTCCCTCCCTTCTTCAAAATAGAATATCAAACATCACTTAAACGCGTTTCTATATTTTCAGTGTTTTGTGAAGATAAATTTCCTTCCAAATTTTTACAAAACTATAGATAAAAACACAATAATTGTTTCTCCAACTAAACGCACCCATGACATTGCATGCATAAAAACAACTTGATAAAACATAGTAGCTGCAAATGTGGTATAGTTTTGAGGACTATTAGATAAATAAGAACTAATGGATCACATTAAATAAGGAGGATTGATTATTGTGAAATTGTTACGGATATGATTTACGTATCGGTTAAAAGTTTGTCTAACAAGCATTTGAAACTTCGCAGTCGTTTCTTTTGTGGTGATACGGGTGTGATTGTGTGAAGCATAAAATGCATTTCGGTAACTGGAACAAAGTTATTTGTGGAAAAAATGGGAGAATTTGCCCTTCTTATGGGGTTGTTGTTTTCCTTACCAAACGTACAGAATACTTTATATTCTTTTCATAAGGACCACACAGGATTTGATGCCACAAGTTACATTCGAACCCGTGTAATGAACGATCATGATACGTGTAAGTTCTTAGCAAAGACAATCAATCTATGGTCCCTCTGAATTTCAGCAGTTGACCCGTCCAGTAGACTTAAGCTGAAACTAATTCCATATTTCCATACCAATTATCTAGATTTGATCTTCGATTATGTGTACATGAACACGAATGAATAGTCGTTAAAATTATAATGCATAGTTCCATATATTGATGTGTGTTCGTAAATGTATACTCTATGAGACAGCTAGCGCATTTGTATCACTTCTCAAGAGAACGTACATTGCAGCAATTCATTAATAGTGCATGTAACACACAAAATAGTATGCAAATAAATATACTCAAACAAGTAAACCCCAGGGACCGTATGTAATTTTTATGAACAATGTTTGTAATAGCAAGTAAACCTAGCTGGCTATATGGAGCGCAAGAAACCGCTTATATGATAACTAATATGACGATTAACTATACATGTTGTAAAGATCTAGCTTTAATTTTATGAGTTTTTTTATCAACCCCGCCCACTTGAAGTTAAGGTTAACCAATATTTAGAACAAAATCATATATCACCATTTTGGTGCGGAAATAAATTTTGATGCCACAAATATATAAAGAGACACAAAATCTTTTAAGACTTTGGGTCGTTAAGAAGACACCTTCGCACTCTCGTATCTGACTTTGACCTCAAACACCATTTTGGGTGAAGTTTAATGTTTGATGAATAGTAAACATTTAGACAAGTGTTTATATTTAAAATTAAAATTAAAATACCCTTAATGTTTTATCTTACTTGTTGGGTCCTGTAACAAACCTCTGATACATTTACAGCTTGATAAACAGAACCATCTTGATTATCAAAGGGTACAAATTATTTATTTTACAACACGAATCTGCTACAAAGTGATATTTGTCATAGTGTAGGGCCAGGTGGAACAGTTGGAAACAGATTAGAAGCAGGGGAATGATCGAGTGGTGGTGAATAGAAGGACTGTAATACACGAAGTCATGTAGCGAGCTTCACTTGACTTACGTCTTGATAACAAGTCATTAGGGGTGAACTGTAATTCTTTTTTCTTTAAATAGCAATAATTTCCGGTTGATGATGCAAGTCATCAGTTTAAGAAACTTCAGTCGTAGTCTTTATTCCTCAACTCTTTCTTTCTCTTGTTTGTCTATTTTATACAGTTGAAGTTTCTTGTTACTATATACCACTTAATCACCTTTTTTCTACTTCCAATATGAAGGATTTTTCCATGTTCCTCACCATTAAGATTATATTATTCACTTGTTATATCCTATCGTCTCTCCCTTTACTAGACTCTGGTCGAGAAGTTCCAGTACTGCTACGCACCACAAGTGATGCCTCTGCTCTTTTGAAATGGAAAGCTAGCCTTGATAAACAAAGCCAGTCACGTCTTTCATCGTGGGTTGGAAGCAACCCATGTCATGGTTGGATGGGAATTGTTTGCAGTAACGCGACCGCAAATGCACAAAGTGTTGTGACAAGAATCCAACTTCGTAATTTAAGCTTAGTAGGTACACTTCTTCATCTTGATGCATGGTCATTACAGAATCTTGAATCCTTGGATCTTGCATTTAACACACTCTATAGCAACATTCCACCCAATCTTGTGAACATGACTCGCCTCCAAAACCTCGACCTTTCCAATAATAACTTTTCAGGAATAATTCCACCAGAGATCGGAATGCTAAAATATATGAGTAAGCTTCGTCTGAACAGTAACCGTCTTGAGGGTCATATCCCAGATAGTATAGGAAACTTTACAAACTTAACTGTGCTTTATTTGGCTAGTAACGGTCTGACTGGTCGCATCCCAAATAGCATAGGTAACCTAGTAAAGTTATCTGAGCTTTACTTATTTGGTAATAACCTTACGGACACATCCTCCAGAAATCGGGCACTGAAATTAGTTTATATCTGTGACCTTCAGAATAATCTTCTTACTGGAGTCATTCCTTCCACAATAGGAAATTTGACCAATCTTTATCACATGTATCTGAACAATAATGAACTTTCGGGTTCCATTCCACCGAAATAGCTGGTGCTCGTGATCTCATAGATCTCGATATTGGTGAGAATTTTATTAATGGTACCATTCCAATTTCCTTTAGAAATTTCACAAGGCTAGGAGATTTGGACATGGGTGATAACCTTATATCTGGCTCCATTCCAGATTATTTTACAAATTACACAAGGCTTGAAGAATTAGACTTAAGTAGTAACCAATTCACTGGCCTCATACCACCAGAATTAGGGAAGAGAACAGCCTTTGTTGAATTTTTAGTGCTTGAAATAATAGTCTCAGCGGTTCCATTCCACAAGATATGAATTGTACAAGGATGGAAGACTTTCAAGTAGGTTACAACATGCTCTCAAGTCCTTTGCCAAACGAAATTTGTGCTTCGGACTTATTCAATATATTGAGCGAACAACAATTTCTTCTCAGCTCCTATACCCAAGAGCTTAAAAAACTGTAGCAGTTTAATAAGACTTAGGCTTGATAGCAACCAACTGACTGGAAACATCTCCAATGATTTTGGGATATATCCAGAGTTGAATTATATCAATCTGAGCGAGAATAAACTGTATGGTGAGGTGTCGAGCAACTGGGGGTTGTGTCCTAAGTTAGCTAGCTTAGAGATATCAAACAACAATTTGTCAGGGAAGATAGCAACAGAGATAGGAGGAGCAACAAAATTAACTAGGCTTTATCTCACATCAAATCACTTGGTTGGTGAAATCCCCAAGAGCTTTGGAAGGTTGGACTCATTAACATATTTGCACTTGGACGACAATAAGCTGGTACAATTCCTTCCGAAATAGGAAATTTGTACAAGCTGGAAGAAGTTAACTTGGCAAAAATTCTCTTACTGGTCCAATCAATGGAAAGTTAGGAGAATGCTTAAAGTTAAGGATTTTAAATCTAAGCAGTAACCAATTAAAGGAAGTTATTCCCGTACAAATATCCAAGTTGGACAAGTTAGAAACTCTTGACCTTAGTGAAAATAGTCTGGTTGGGGAGCTACCACCACAGTTTGGGGACCTCGAGTATGTACAAACATTGAACCTGTCTTACAATAACCTCACAGGCTCCATTCCTTCAACTTTCACGCAAATGCTGAGTTTAACCACAGTTGATGTGTCTTACAATCAGCTAGAGGGGCCACTTCCGAGGATGCGAGCATTTGAAGAGGCTCCAATGGAGGCACTTCAAATAACAAGCACTTATGTGGAAATAGCACAGGGTTCGAATGCCCCATCCAACTAAGAAATCAAGCACACGTAAAGAAGTTTCCAATGGTGATTATAATCATACTGCCTATAGTGGGATTCATGTTGCTCGTGGTTATTATTCTTGGCACATCATGTTATCTCCATAAAAGAAATCCAAATGAAACAAATAGGCCGCAAGAGAGACAGAGGGAAACCCTTTTAGCATCTGGAGCTATGATGGGAATATGGTCTATGATAGTATTATTGAATCCTAGATGACTTTGATTCCAAGCATATCGTTGGGGTTGGGGACACGGAACGGTGTATAAAGCACAACTGTTAAAGGAGCTTTTGCAGTGAAAAGAATCCATCCCTAGAAGACGGCGAGATGCAAAATCTTAAGAGTTTTGAGAACGAGATCCGCGCATTGACAGAAATACGTCATCAGAATATTGTAAAGCTCTATGGGTTTTGTTCTCATTCACGACACTCATTTTTGGTATACGAGTTCTTGGCAGGAGGAAGCTTAAGGAATGTCCTGAATGACCTGGAACAAGCAATTGTGTTTGATTGGAAAAAGAGGGTGATTGCAGTTAAAGGCATTGCAAAAGCCTTATCCTATATGCACCATGATTGTTCACAACTAATTATTCACAGGGATTTGTCAAGCTCCAATGTTCTACTGGATTCAGATTGGGTAGCTCATGTATCAGATTTTGCCACAGCCAGGATATTAAATCCAGACTCTTCCAACTGGACTTCGTTTGCTGGAACTTTTGGTTACGTTGCTCCAGGTACTTGAATAAGCATGAGTAACTATGTAAAATTAAAATTTGCAACAAGTATTAGCTACTGACCTTTTATTCTTCTTCTTTTTGCAGAACTCGCATACACAATGGAAGTGACTGAAAAGTGCGATGTTTACAGCTTCGGGGTACTCACACTAGAAATTATAATGGGAAAGCATCCAGGAGACTTCTTAACTTCCTCGCATGACATGAACTTCGAATCTCTGACTGAAATTCTGGACCATCGCTTGCCTCCACCAGTGCAACAAATTGCAAAACAAGTGAAATTACTAGTCGAGATTGCATTTTCATGCCTGGGACAGAGCCCGCACTCTAGGCCATCAATGAGAGAAGTCACTCTAAGTTTGTGTAAATAGGGGTGTGTACTGCAAAAATGTTGTAAAACTTCGAGAGGAATGCTTACTTGAGAATTGAGATCTTTACTACCTAGCTACTTGAATACTGATTGTGATAGTTTCATTTTCCTATATAAGTTGTTGTACTATGTTCTTTGTAATCTGTTTCATACAGAATTCCTATATATGCTTAAGTTATTGAAAACAAACTTGATAAGACAACAACGTTTGGGGCCCATTATCTAGACAACAAAATAACTAGACGTTTTATAAATAATTGTACAATGTGATTATGAAAAGTTAACACCCAAATACAAGCAATCGACATATTTGTCATGTATATTTTCAACCATTATGGATTCAAGTTCATTTCACCCATTTTGGGTTATGTTTGATCTCTAACGGGTCAAATGGCTAATATAGAAAGTAAGTAAACAGGAAGAGGTCCAAAGTCTCTCAAATTGGACCTTCGTTTGTCTAATTTAAAGCAAAATTATCGACTACCAATTGTAACTAAGAAATACAACCAGAGCATCTACTCGTTTCAAATCTTTTATATAATAAAAGAAAATCTTTAGTGGAGACTTTTGTATTTCAAAAAAAAAAAAAAATTCTTTTTAGGTAATATTTTTTCTAATATGTTTTTTTTATTTATTTAAATGTAAAAAATAATAAAAGCTGATTATTTTTTAATTTGGCTAAAAAAATTTTAAAAACCTTATTGCATTTGGATGTATAAAAACCCAAAATGGGCCTCAATGATGCTTTTTATAATTTTAGACTAAAATGTAAATTTTAAAATAGAAGGAGTCACATACCATTCAATCACCGTATGAAGAATATGTCCTTCCAAATCAAATTTGGTACTATTCAATTCCCAATAAAAAGAATCTGCAACTTTGGATCAGGGTATGTTTGTGTGATTGAGGCGCTTTCACGCCGCTTGAGAACTTAAAAACTACGCTTTTATTATAAGTCAGTTGAAATTTGATTTTTTAGACTTTATGATGAATCATAAGCGCAAAGGCTTAAAACTTTAAATTTCATAAAATGGGCTTAAAAACTTTAGAGAGAACTTATGAACCATAAATTACATATTTACCTACAAAAATATCTAACATACACTATAAAACTCATTTAATTATTGTAAAACATACATCAAACATAATTGTAAAACAAAAGTAAGAAACATGATAAAAACAAAATTAAGAAACATGATGAATAGTGCAAACTACGATAATAAATAGTAACTATTTTTGAAAATGAAAAGTGAATATCTGAGTTGAATAATGACCAGAAAATACTATTTGTGACATATATGTTTCATAAAAATGGTTTTGCTTTTATATAAACTATTAACTAAACATATTGATGGTTTATTTGTTTAGTGAAATGAGTTAGTATACTATTGGCTCAAAACTTATGTATTTTATTTATCTCTTTAAAATGATTTTACTATTGTTATCGATAAAATATAAGAAGATCATAAATATAAATAAACGCTTACGGTTTATTTATATTAACATGTAAGATACATATAAAATCACAAAAAGTCATTTTCCTATGAACAATCTAAACATCCATTGAAGACATTTCTTCGTGCTTCTGATTCGGTCGGGTCTTGTACAGATGCATTGCAGACGTCATTTTTTGGTAATAGTTTTCTACCTGTGAAGTGATTACACAATGGCTATGTTATTCATCTAGTCAAGCCACGCTATATTCGAAAGAAACAAAATACTGCAATTTTTTCAGATAAACAATAAACAACATACCTTCAATCTCGATGATCATGATGACATCAAAATCACCAGCAAAAACCTCATACGCATCGGTATAAGCTTAAAGCTATATACATCGAAGCCTAAGATTTTATCGATGACTCAAATACTCGTCGATAATTTTCAGATTCCTTAGTATTTTCATATTTATGACCTATTAAAACGTGGACGATTGATTGTGTTTAAGAAACATATGTCCATAGAGAAAACTCATGAGTCTCACATGCGTTAAAATATAAATGTGTTCCGCCATTTCCTAACCCCATGTTAGAATATAAATGTGTTCCACCATACAAATGCTTGACTTTATGGAGTCAAGATTCATTACAATACACTAATGTTGGGTTCAAGAAATACCCAAACCCCAATCTAGGATTTGAATATAAAATAGCCCAAGTATTTATTCCGTTAACACAAACAGTCAATTGAGTGCATAGTCTCGATGAGTCGTCTTCGAGGATACTCGATGAAGAGCAAAGAAGAAGTCTCTCCACCCGAAGTGCGAACTTAAAGGGTGAAGATCGAGTCAAGAAGAAGATGATGGATTCGGTGGTGATGACAATAACTCATGAATCCCTAAGATTCCTCTCCAACTTCTTACATCAAGACAAACTGGTAAGATCAAGGATGTAAAGATCAAGAAAGAAGCGGGACAAGGCGGGAAAGGTTGAATCGGATAAGATGAAGTCCTTATCAACCAAAGTCAACTTTCCCTGAATAGCAAAGATCGTGCTCGGTGTCATCCGAACTTAGGAAAGTAGTCTTGTCTCTTACCTAGAATAGTCTTTAGAAATGAGACAAAATACATCGATATTTTGTCTTACGTATGATGTCGCTTGTCACTTAGGAAAGAGTCAATATCATACATGTATAAATAGCATAGAGATGGAGTGAAAAGGTTAAGCTTGTGAATTGTAAAAACACATACACGCAGCCATCTTTCACTCCTCCAAATACAACTTAGTTCCCGAGATAGCTCAAATGAGCTCTAAGAGTTGTGCTCGACATAGCTGAGCTTAGAGAGAATCACCCAACTTTGTCATTTCAATCCCAAGTACTATTCGCAAGTACTTGGGTAACGATTCTTTGTTGATTTATTTCTAATAAGAATATGATGTTGAAAATTACTTAGTGTGTTTTCTTTATGTTAATTTCATCATAGTTCACTTTTAACTTGTTTTATAAACTTAAACTGTTTTAAACGATAGTGAACGGGGAACAACAAGTGGTATCGAGCAAGGCTAATTATAAAACTCGTTTTAGGCCGCTCTAAAAGTTTTTAAATTAGGATCCTAAATGGTGAAATTGATGTACCCCAACTAGTCGATAAAAGGGTGGAGCTTATTCAATTGTTGCCCTAGACTTGAAGTTGGCAAATTCAACAAATGGAAAAGCGAATGCTTTGCTATTTGATTGGATGGAACCTTATTATGTCAAGTGCATAAATGAAGGTCCATTTGTCCCAAAGATGGCAAGGGTTGCCCAAACACAAGCTCGGTGGACCTGGGATGAAAGGAGAGTGGTCAACCAGACCAAAGACTCAAAAGTATCATAATATCTTGTCTTCCCGACGATATTATGGAGTCATTATAAAATTGAGTAATTGCTAAACAAACACAGGATGACCTAGTTCATAGTCATGAAGGACCATCCGATACCAAGGAAAACAGGATAATGGACACGAAACTTGAGTATAACACCTTCAAGGCTAAGGACTCGAAACTCTCTCAAACTTACACCGGATACAAAACTCTTTTAAATGAACTTTCAAATGATGGTGTTAAGTTGTCTAAGCATGAAATCAATGTTGGTTTTGTAAACAGTCTCCACGAGAAGTGGTTGAATTTCTCTTAGGGACTCGGGAATGCTAATCATATCCAAAATCTTGAGCTTCACGAAATTTATGGAAATTGTCTATGAGGAAAACCTCATCATCAGATGATACCACGACTTAAAAAGTCTCGTGAAGTCAAGAAGTCCTCGACCACTACCTCATCACCAATATCAACCGCTTTCTTTTCTAACAATGTAGTTCAAGATTTCCAAGAAAACTCGGATGATGAGCACGATGAGATATCAAGTGAGGAGTACCTAAGTGACTGAATCTTTGAATTTCAGAGAGGGCACTCTCGCTAACTCTCGAAGGTTTATAAAAGAAACAAAGGTTTTCAACTGCTAAAACAACTCAAGACACTAAATGCTACAAGTGTCATAAAAGAGGCCATTTTGCAAAAGACTGTTTTCAAAACAATTTCGAACCTCTTACAAACCATCGTGGATCTAATCGGTCTTGAGCTTTAGCAAATTTCAACCAAAAATCTATCGGTCTCATAAAAATGTTCAAAACAAATATGATCTTAAAAACCATTGATTATGAAGCTAAGTATAAGAAAGCAAAAGCTAAGCTTGCATTGCTTGAGGCAGTCCTCGAAACAACAAAAATGTTCAATATGTGCAGGGTAAGAACAAAGGCCTTGTTCTTGAAACCTTTGATCGGATGAAGAGCCAATCTCATCGGATGATGAAATGGTACATGTCGGTGCTCTAATGGCTCTCTCGAGAAGAAGACAAGCTAGCTTGGGAAGAATCATGCTAGGAGCGGGAATGGGTCAACATCACAATGAAGAAGGTAAACACTTTACTTTCTATGGATGATGACTCGATTGGCGATCTTATATGAATTATCTAAATGTTGACCTTAAGTTTGTAGAAGAACAAAGATCAATCTTTTTCTAAGTACAACAAGTTAAGTTTTGAATTGAATAAGTGTAGGATGAATTGCTTATTTTAAAACAAGCTAAGCTTGAGGTCGCCACTTTGCAAATTCAAAACACCGAACTAGTTAAAAGAAATCGAGAATCTTCAAGATGAACTTAAAAGGCAAATGATATTCTCAATAGTTGGATGCTAAGAATCCGAGTGGTCTTTGATCTTGTGGGAGCCCCAAGTAGCAAGAAGAGAGTCATAGGTGAAGATCATCTCACGACTCTCTCAACAAAGACCTGTCTCTAAGCCATTTGTGTGCGGTGGCATGATTACAAGTATATTGGTGATTCAAATTCCGGTGAATGGATTGAGCGAGTTAATCCCGAGAGTAAGCTTCCAAACTTCGATTCTAGAAGGATTCTAGAGCTCGAAAGTCAAGCTCTAAATAGCATGCTTGGACTCTGATGTGCCCGGTTGTCGAACACATCTCGAGTGCAAGCGAATCTCAAGCACCGCTTCCACCACCGAAACCTCTTGTGGTGCCGCTCCAAGCTCGAGCTTACTCCACTACAATTCAATCCTCATTCACCAAAAGAAAGGTCCGGACGTGGTAGAACTATCCTACAAAACAAGCAAAATTAATCCAACAAGAGTCTACTCCTCACGAGACTTCATCATCCTCTCGTCCCCAGCTGAAGCGACCAAATCCAAAGAATCGATCGAACTTGTGAGGAAGCTTCTTGAAAAAATGGAATCCATTGAAAAGGTCCCTGAACCAATCAAGGAGACAAAGTCGACTTCCTCCGGTTCCTCAATGTCTAAGTCAACCTCAAAACAAACAAAAGTGTGAAATGTGTCATTACACCACCCATACCATCGACAATCGCTATAGAATCCTTTTTGCATGATGCGCAAAAGGACGATCACAGATCGCAGATCATCTATAGTATGTCACCAAGCAAACTATACCAAAGTTGGTCATCGGTATGCTTCATCCTCCAAAACTCCTCCAAAGAATAGAGCAAAACCTTTTCTCTCGCCTTCATCGCGGGTTCAATGATCATCATCGGGATGATTGTCTCATGAATACATCTTTGTGATATATGCGATAATCCACTCATGAGACATCCCAACATGACAAGATTATTCATGCAAGGAGAAATTCCAAACAACCAGAGTCACCGATGAGTGTCTAAATACTCATCATTTTTGTCTTCGCTTAGAATGCCAAAACATCCGAAAACACCTTAAATGCATCAAAATGATAAAAATATCACAAATAAGTGTTTTATGTGTTTAAATGCAAAAATATCAAAATCGGTGAAAACGTATCAAGTTTGCATAATTGGCGTTTTAGTCCCCAAGTTTCAAAAGTTGTCAAAAACAGTCCCTGGTAAATCTAAATAAAGAAAAATATCATTTTATGTCCCTAGGGATTCTTAAGTTGTCAAAATTGATCCTTGAGATCAAAAATTGCAAAATTACAACTTTAGTCCCTCAAGTTTTGAAATTGTCACAAATAGTCCTTGGAAAATTGAAAATGTCAAAACTAGTCCTTGTACTATTGGAACTTGTCAGTTTTGGTCCTTGTGACAACTTTGGAATAATGGCAGAAATGGTCCTTCAAGAATCAGAAAATTACAAATTGGTCCTTGTTATAATAACCAAGCCTTGTCAAAATGGAATTGGACCCCTGCCATTATACACATTTTGGACCCCTGTCATTACCTATTTTTGGACTGCCAGGTCAAACACCAGTCAAACCCTTCTCCTTTCCCTCCACCTTATCCTGTATATCTTCCCCACTTGACTGCAACACACAGGCCACCCTCCCATCACCTTTTCTCCTCAAACCTCCCCCTCATCATCACAACCCACCACAATTAATGCCACCCCCCCTAGTTGCTAAATCAGAGCCCCACTGTCAAAACCAGCTTTTCCCGCCAAAAACGCGTGACTTAGATCACTCAAAACTCATCCATTGGCAAGATTATTAGTGGGATTTGCTCGGATGACACGTGGAAGTCATTTGGTGCATAAAAGAGGAAGAGAGGCAAGAGAAGAAAGTAGTAGTTAATTTTTAAATTTCATGTATTTCGTTTTTAATCTCAATGTTTTATCTTAAGTTCAAAATTGTAATTTCCTGTTTCTAAGCACTAAACATAAGTTATTTTGTCAGTTTGATCTACTCTCAAGTCTCAATTCAAAGTACTATTATGGTTTCAAATTTTATGCTCACTGTTTAAGAATTGGTTTTAAACTCTTATGTCCAAGCCTTAAATAGCTTATTTTAAGATCAAACAAGCTTATTTAAGCTCATTATAGCTTTTGTAAGCTTGAATTGGGTTTCAATCAAGTTTCATTGTTGGTCAACAAAAGTCAAGCGAGAAGGCAAATGGACTTGGGTATGGAATTTGGGTGATGCAGAGCTTGGATGGGTTGAAATAGACTAGGTTAGAATAGTTTGGGTTTGGTTTAAGCCGCACAAATAAGTTTGGTCCCTGTATCAGGTATTCTCATTTTCATTTTTACTCTTTTAGGTTTGTGTTTATGTTGGAACCTCGTGATCATTAAATGGCTTAAACCTGTTCAAATAATTGTAATTAGGATGTTAGATTTAGTTTAAGTGGTTGAATGAGTTAAATCGTTGATTGGCTTAGATTAAAAGTTCAAAACAATTTCTAAAAGAGTGTTTGGATCAAGTGTACATTGGGTTTGAGTCTTTGTTTGAACTTGACAGCTGTATACCTCGGCCTCAATATAAGTAATTAGACTTATTGGAGTCGATTATTGGAGCATTAGAACAACCAAAGTCAAATCTTCTAAAACATCCTTATAAGCTTAACTGTTGTAATTTAGTGAAACCAAAATCTTGTATTGTGTTTGGATATCGTTAGCATAGCTTGTAATAGTTTCATTTCATCATTAAACATCAATATCGGTTAATAAATTTGAATCAAAGTTCAATAAAGTCAAAAACATCAAACCGTCAAAAGTCAAAACTTGCAATTCTCGGTTTAACCCAACTAGAGAGATTTTCACGGGTTCATTTCGGGTCAAATCAAGTGAGACTTTTGGTCTTTAAAAGTTCAACAGTTTATTTTCTTATTGTCATTTTTGCATTTTAGAAATTTTCTATAAGCCTCAAAAGGGCTTGTCAAACAGGCTTATATGTTCTGCTCACAAAACTCATCAATATCGAGTTTTCTCGATGTCTTCAGAGGGCTTGTCCCAAACTCAATAGAGCTTGTCTAGTCTGGATTTTGGTTTGAAGGAAGCTAGCCAGTCTAGTATAGGTTCCAACTTGTTTTGACATCCGACTTATTGAGAAACTTGTGCCTGTCGCAAAGTAGGCATAGAAATCATTTTGCACTTAAGCTAAATCATCAAATCATAAGCGGTTTGCATATTAGAGGTTAAAGCTTGTTGTAATTTGTTGTTTTAGAGTACTTTTAGCATATTAGAGCTTATGTGATGTTTGGTGCTTATTTGGTAACATTGGCTTAAGCAGTCTTATTATAAGCGATTTCCATTCGATCCTATTTTCTTACACACAAGCCACTGATTTTATATTTTTCTTAGATTCAAGATATTATTTTAGACTTTTCTTGAATTTTCACATTTTTCTAGAGTCGGTTGCTATTTTCTTAATTTAAAAAGCGCTTTTAGGCTTATTTAATTAGCTTTTAATACAATTAAATCGAAAAAGTTCAAAAATAAGTTTTCATTTTCCTAGGTTAAGATAAATATAAAAGTCAAAAAATATTTTTCAGATTTTCTTAGTTTAATTTGTAATTTTAGCAATTTAATTAGTTAAAATAGTTTTTAATTCATAGAAAATAGAAAATTAATCGTAAAATATAAAATTAGTTTTGAAAATTCTATTTAGTTATTTTAGATTTTCTAAATCATAATTTTATTTTTCTAGCTTTATTTCATATTTTCTTGTATTTTAGGTTATTATTAAATAGTTAAAAATGGTTTTTAATTAATAATAATTAATTAAATAGTTATAAAAATAATTTTCTTTTTCTTAAAATTTTCTAATATCATTAGGTTTGTAAAAATGTCATTTTCATATTTTTAGGATTAATATTGTTTCAGTTTCACATTTTCTTTTGTACGTCACGTAGTTTTTAAGTTAAATTTGTAATCTAAAACATCAGTTTAAATATAGTGATAACATTTATTTAATATATTTTATCTTTTAATTTCCTTTAATTTGCATTTAAGCCTGTAATTTACAAAACTTTTCTTTAGGTATAAATATTCCAAAATCCTTCGAAAGCACTATCCTTGTGATTATTCGACATATATCATGTTAAACACCAATTCATCCTCCGTGGGACTTAACGACCGAGAATCCACTATATTCCTCCGATCTAAATTGCATTTTGTGTTTGCAATTGTTTTAAGTTTCTTACTGGTTAGCCATTCACAAGTTGGCTACCTTGTGTGAGATAACTCGACGGTTTAGCACGAATCGATCACCGAATCATCCTCGACCTCTAAATGCAAAACACGTGGTAGCACCTTGACACAACCAACGACCATGAGTCGATTGCAAATTTCAAAGAGACCTTGAGATCCAAGCCCACTAGTAAGTGGGTCGCGAAGAGAACTAATTCGGTTTACTACTTGTGCGAGACATGCCAGGAGCCTATTGGCATCTAGACAGTGGATGCTCAGAAGCATGACGGTGTGAAGGAATATCTGACAAGTATGTAAAGGAACCAGGCCCAAGGTAGTATTTGGTGATAACTCATCATGTCCCAAGAGAAGGTTATGGTTCAAGAAATCGCAATGGAATAGTTTTCTAGAATAGCCTATGTCAACGGTCTCAAATACAATCTCATCGATTAATAGGTCAACTATGTGATGCAAAATTCATTGTACAATTCAATGATAAACAAGGTACCATTTTAATGCCAACAAGGAAGTTGTGTTGATAGCTCTAGGAGAGATGATGTTTATGTGCTTGACATGTCAACTCTCTCCCAAGATGGAACGTGTCTCTTTGCTAAAGCCATCGAAACTATCAATCGGGCCGTGGCATAAGAGACTTTCACACCCAAACTTCAAAACCTCAACAATCGGCAAAACAAAACAAGGTCCTTGCTTACCATCACCGGTCTTTGCAAAATACAAACCATGCTCGCTCGTGAAAAGGGTAAACACCACGAGCATCATTCAAGACCAAACAAAATTTCTCCATCAAAGCCGCCTTCACCTCCTCGCACATGGATCTCTTTGGACCCGTCGGTCCCGCATCAATCCAAAGATGAGAAGTATACACTTGTCATTGTTGATGAATTCTCAAGATACACTTGGGTATACTTTCTTTCCAAAAGAGTCGGCGGTGATACAATAATGTCATTCATCGGGAAGATTGAAAACCGAATGACATTATCATTAAACAACCGAATCGACAATGGCAGAGTTCAAATCAAGAACTTGAGAGTTTCGTGATGAAAAAGGAATTTCTCAAAATTTCTCATCTCCTTATACCCCGAACAAAATGGGGTTCTTTGAAGGAAAAGAACTCTCATTGAGGTCGCTAGAACTATGTTAAATGGCTCACCCTCTCAAAACATTTCGGATCAAGGTATCAAACTCACTGTTACACTCAAAACAGGTCAATCATTGTCAAAAGACATAATAAAACCCCATATGAGATCTTCAAGTAGACTTCCACATCGCCTATTTTCATGTGTTTGGATGTCACGTGTTCATTCACAACCACAAGGATCATCTAGGCAAGTTTGATGCAAAAGTCGATGATGGATACTTTTAGGCTACTCACCGATCTCCAAAGCCTTCGTGGTTTTAACACAAGGAGACAACAAGTTGAGAAACCTTTCATGTCACCTTTGATGAAAGTACTTAAAGCATCGTGTTCACCAACACCTCGAGAGGAAATAGGAATTGATAACTCATCAAGATATCCTCCCGATGAGTACAACACCGAACTCGATTCCTCATATCAAGCGATCGACATCTCATATTATGTCTTACCCCACAACATACCCCAACCAACCATCAATGAGTTCATTGAAAATCGATCATCCCTCGCTTGGGATATGCAACAATGATCCTAACGATCGGGAACCAGAACTCATGATCCTCAACTCGATCAAGACATCTCTACGGATGTTCTAACTAATTCGTGGCTCTTGCACTGAACTCACATCCGAACTCCTAGTGACATCTTCAAGCTCGGATCCCGGATCACAAAGTAAGTGGACAAGATCTCGGGACATTGAGCTTGTAAACATCATTGGTGAACCCACCGAGGCATGCTCACTAGAAGCATGGTCGCTAGTCTAATCGCAGCACTTGACCAATGAATGTCTATATCTTGATTACCTATCGGACATTGAACCCAAAAGTGTCATCAAGCTCTAAAACACCCAAGCCGGGTTCGGGCTATGCAAGAAGAATTGCAACAGCTTGATAAAACAAGGTCATGACCTTGATCAAATGTCCTCGAATGTAGTAGTCATAGGAATGAAGTGGGTTTTCGAAACAAACCGATGAAAACGACGTCATTAAAAACAAAGCCGGACTTGTAGCCAAGGTTCGCATCAACAAGAAGGCATTGACTATGATGAGACATTTGCTCTGTTGCAAGAATGGAAGCCATCGGGATCTTCCTTGCATATACAACATACATGAACTTGTGGTCTACCAAATGGATGTTAAAAGTGCATTCTTAAATGGTGATCTCAAGGAAGATGTGTATGTTCAAGAACCTCCGTGCTTTGAGAGTAGTGAATTCACGATTATGTCCGCAGCTTGACAAAGCCCTTTATGGACTTAAACAAGCTCCTGGGGCATGGTATGAAACTCTCTCGGCTTTCCCGATACAAAACAAGTTTGTCGAGGAAAGATAGACAACACACTGTTTGTCTATAGAACCCAACAGGATGTGATACTAGTCCAAGTGTATGTTGATGATATCATCTTTGGCTCAACAAACTACAAACTTTGCAAACAGTTTGAAAAACTAATGACAAAGAAGTTTGAAATGAGCATGATGGGGAACTTACTTACTTTCTTGGACTTCAAATCGTGCAAACCGATAAAGGTATATCCATCACCAAGAGAAATACACCGAAATCTCTTGAAGAAATATGAGATATTTGACTATGCCTCGGTGAAGACACCAATGGTTCCACCTAACAACCTTGGACCCGATCTCACCGGCAAATCAATCAATCAAACTCATTTCGGAGGGATTGTTGGCTCATCGATGTATCTAACCGCTACTAGACCGGACATACAATTTTCGATCGTCTAATAGCAAGATATCGCCCAATCCCAAAGAATCCCACCTCACTGCAGCTAAAAGAATACTCGGTGTACGAAAGGAACCCCAAACCTTGGACTATATTATCCAATATGCTCGGGGTTTGATCTCGCGGTTACTCGATTTCGATTATGTTTGGTGCAACATGGACGTAAAAGTACCTCGTGGTCTGTCAATTTCTTGAGGAAAACGGTGTGTTGGAGTGCAAAGAAGCAACAATCGGTGGCTATGTCCTCACCGGTCGAATATGTAGTCATAGCAGATGTTGTGCCAATGTATTATGGATGAAAAGTCAACTCGGTGACTATGACATCCATTACAAAATGGTGCCCATCTTCCGTGATAACACTAGTGCAATTGCAATCTCCAACAACCCCGCCCTCCACCGTAGAACCAAACATATTGATATCGATATCACTTCATCGGGGATCACATAATGAAAGGAGACATAGAACTTCATTTCATCCCTACCGAATATCAATGGCCGATATCTTCACCAAACCCTTGGATGAACCTACCTTCGTGAGACCGAAAGTCGAATTGGGAATGCTTGACATTGAAAGTCAAGTATCTCGAAAATCAATCTCGAGAAGTTCTCCGAAATGGTTCATCCTCCCCGAAAATCCAAAATAAACCTCTCACCGAATGAGTAAGACTCATTCAGGTCCCCGACACTTGACAAAGAGCATTGAATGAGTAACTAAATGGTCAAGTATCGCTTACTTTAATGTCCTAGGTTGGTAACTATGCCAATTTAATAAAGGAATATATGTCTCTTTGTCTTATCGTCATCCCACTTGCATTTAATGCTCTCACAAAAATATCAAATTGATATTTTATCTCTCGCAAAAGTGCAATTTTACCGCACCGCAACTGCTCTCTTGAAAACGGATTTTTACTACGGGTAATGGAGTGGTAGCATTAAATGGGGAAATTCAAAAGTCTTTCAAAACCTACTCTTAGTTTTTCCATTTGTGCACAAAACACCCTCTTATCACTCTATAAATACACTCTTCTCCAACACAATCAACACACACAAATCTTTTCTCGCAACTAAACTCACAAAATCATTTCAAAAAAATTCAAAAACATTTGTGTGTGCTCAAAATCTCTTTTGGAAAACCTTCCTTGTAAACATTTACAAAAGATTTTTCATCACAAACTAGAGAGATCTAAACATTTTGATTGTTCTTGCCAGACGTCTTTTTTAAACCCTAAAAACTTCTTTAGACATGGCTAGAACACAATCTCTCCAGTTTGCTTCTCAGTGGGTAGGGGATCTCACAAACGTTGAATTCAAAACAAACAATGTCATAGGTAATTTTGAATACCCTGAAAATGTCCCAACCTATAAAGACATTGTAAAATTTTTATTCAACTGCCCACTCAAACGGCCTTTGTAAATGTCCTCGGTGGTGTACCCAAACTACCTCGTGGAGTTTTGGGCAACTGCTAAAGCCTTTGACCCGACACCTTCAACTCGATGAGAATAACCTTAGACCACTCGGGGAGTATCTCATCGTTCGGTCTTAATGGGGGCAACAATATACCTGGATTACAAAACTTTTGCACTTCAACAGGTTAGATTACAACAAAGGTGTTTATGTCGCCCATCCCTAACCTTCCACGAATGAAGGATGGGTTAAAACAAATCGCTTTTGGATCCCACATTTTTGGACAAGACCCCGGTCACTAAAAGTTCATTCCCGTGGCTTGGAGGATCCTTTTCACTTTTGTGATTCGGGTCCTCTATGGAACCACTCATCCACCGAACAAGTTAACTCTATTCAGTTGATGATGGCATACCGCCTGATGAATGGGGTCATCACGACATAGGGAGATCATTTACAGTGATCTTGTAATCTAAGCTACGAGCAAAACTAGGACTAAGTATATTTCGTATCCTAGGTTTGTCTCTTGTGCTTCACAATAATCACATCGGTGCCAATTATACTCGGGATGAAAATTTTGGAATTTACCGGCATCCCGAGTCCTTCAAATTTCAAAAGGACCCATCCCTTGTCACACCTATTGAATTGACCCCATATGGTTGTCAGAACAACTGTGAGGATCGTCTCCAAACCCCGCTCTTAAAAGAAAAAGGGAAGTCTCGATCGACTAAGACTAAACCAAAGTCTCAGGCCCCGAGGCTTCGTGAGCACCGCCTAAAAGGCACAAAAGGCCCGAGACCAAAAAGACACCCACCGACTGTGCAACAACCACCCGTGACAACGAAGGACACCGATACATCACAACGGTGCCTTTGGTCAAACCTACTACTCCCAAGATCCGTAGGAAACAAACAACCCACTGGTAGGGGCGCCTTCCACTGCCCGGTGATGACATTAGCAAATCCAAGCCTTTGTCTCGAGGGCACACCGATCGATCCCAAAGACTCGGGGAAACAAACAACCCACCGATAGGATACAACATTCATCGACTACGCTAAAGGCACTGGAAATACCAACCAATGGTCTCTCAGGGTCACTGGGGACAAAGACTGGGAGGAAAGAAACAACCCACCGACACGGAACCCAAAACCAATCCCGACTCCGAGAAGACACTGGAAACTCCCACCGTGTCCGAGGGGTCCACGGGACAAAGACTCGAGGGATCAATACCACCGGCGATATGGAACCCATTCCCACTCCCTTGTTAATCGCTTTGAGGTTACCGAGTTGCTACACTCGATGATGACCTTGCCGAAAGTGATGAAGAAATCTTATCGGCAGGAGAAGAAGTGGACGCCGAGGTTCAAACCGAACAAGAGCCTCACCGATCCATGAATCGGATCGAGTCACCTTTTCAACTCAAGACAATGACTCACCTCATCCTCCAACTCGATGAATTCAAAAGTTTGACAATGTTCTTCCGCCACCGAAAGACAACCGTTGCTGGATCAAGAGGGCTTCAAGGAGGCCGCTTTTCGGGGTTACCGAACAGCTTTTGGGATCAACACATCAAGCCGCCGCCGCCACGCCGACCTTAGATCCGATGTGCTCACCTTCAACAAAAATGTTCATGAGCACGAGATCTTATGTACCACCATCTTGTCAACTGGATGAACACATGGTTAAGTTCCTCAAGCATCTTCGACAGTTGGGGTACGATTGATGAAATCGGGGACGCCACAAAGAAGACCCAACAATGCCAAAGTGCCGGAAGCCAATCGAGGCATATGCAAAAATTCATCCAGCTCACCGATCTTATAGAGATGCTCAAGTCTCCAAATGTTCGTGGTCTTCAAACTTCGCTCAGACTCTTCAAACCACCATGGACTCACTCAACACTGTGTAGCCACCTTGACTCAGCCTCGTCCTCTATGGCTTGGAATCTTGGTCCACGATTGACCGCCTTGGAGTTATCTCATGCGAACTTGGATGCAAAGGTCACCGGTCTTCAAGCAGATACTTCAAATCAAGGCCATGATGATCAAATCTATCAGCCTTCAAAGGACAAGTCAGTCAGTCCCCTCAAGACCTACTCCAACTCTTGCCCTCACCGACGCTACTAACAATAGTTGAGGGGAGAATCTTCAAGAAACTCCTCTTCACACCGAGGGGAGCAAACACCACCGGCCTCGGCTCAAACATCATCATCATCGCACCACCCTGCAGCACCAATCTCATCACTTCCACCTCAAGCAACAACAACAACACCGGCGCCTTAACACCAATCATGACAACACCACCTCCCATTATTGCATCATCTTCCTCAGACAAGACAAGGGCAAAGGCATACCGACAACCACCGAGCCCGAGAGGATTCCTTACAAAATCGGTGACATCGAATACCTCTTCACTCCTCAACAGCCTAACCAAACACCTTGCTAAAGAAGAGAGAAATTGAAACAAGTCGAGGATGAAAAGAAGACTAAGGAGGCATTGACCAAAGTGATTGCCAAGAAGTCGAAAATGGGAATAGATGCAAGCAAGCTCAAAAAGGGTCAGCAGACAAAAGTTCATGGAAGCTCAGTCGTCAATGGGTTTGCAATGAGAGCTCAGATGAAGAAAAGAGAAAGAAAATCAAGCTCTCGTGCAAAGCGAATTAAAGAATACAATCGACAATGACCACCAAGGCTTCTCGAAAAATCATCGATGTCAAAATCATTCCCAACACCAAACCATTGGCTATGAATGTTTACGCAGGAGATGACAAAAGACACTTTGAGGTTCATGATCCTTAAAATTCGGTGACTTTGGGATCAATGAACTTGATGAACTTGGTCCAATCATTGAAAAGAAGAAGAATGCGGTGGTTAAGGACCCGATGAAGATGCTTAGCAAAAGATATGAAAGGTCGAGGGAAGCACCACCAACGAGAATTCAAATGCCTTAACTGCACCTCAAGGATCTCAACCACAAACTTCCACCGGCAAAAGGAAAAGAGTTGATTTCAACCCGAGATCAAAGTGCCGCCTTGAATGCAACAGAGAGCTACCAAGGTGTAAATTTTGTGAACTGCCTAGTGATTGAAGAGCACGAAGAGGGCTATTCCACATTGATGTCTATGGAACCCCGCATTTCAAAGATGGAGTGACATTGACCAGCCGAGTGGCCGCAATGATCACTATATTCCCGTGGCCTCTCGGATCCAATCCTCAAAGAACATCGTGTTTTGTCAAGACCGAATGCTAAGATCGAGACCATCCCGACAGTGGAAACACTCATCACCAAGAAAGTGAAGCTTGAAGCACTGAATCCATCCGGATTGACATCATTTTGTTTTATCTTTTGTACTAGTGATAGGAACTATGTAATCGATCAATAAACGATGTATGTTTTATTCATTTACTCGTTCCTTTTGTATTCATTAGTACATTTGAAAGTAAGAAGCCTCTTGCTCACTTACATCGATCAACCACTTAGGCTATTTGTATATCCAAATAGGGAGACCTTGGTTCAAGAATACCCAAACCCCTTAATCTAGGATTTGAATAGAAAATAGCCCAAGTATTTATTCCGTTAACACAAACAGTCACCGAGTGCATAGTCTCTCGATGAGTCGTCTTCGTGATACTCGAGAAGAGGCAAAGAAGAAGTCTCTCCACAAGAAGGCGGAACTTAAAGGGTGAAGACCGAGTCAAGAAGAAGATGATGGATTCGGTGAGTGATGACAATAACTCACCGAATCCCTAAGATTCTCTCCAACTTCTTACATCAAGACAAATCAAGTAGAAGACCAAGGATGTAAAGATCAAGAAAGAGCGGGACAAGGCGGGAAAGGTTGAATCGATAAGATGAAGTCCTTATCAACCAAATTCAACTTTCCTAAATAGCAAAAGATCGTGCTCAAGTCATCACCGAACTTAGGAAAGTAGTCTTGTCTCTTACCTAGAATAGTCTTTAGAAATGAGACAAAATACATCAAGATTTTGTCTTCTCAGATGATGTCGCTTGTCACTTAGGAAAGAGTCAAATATCATACATGTATAAATAGCATAAGAGATGGAGTGAAAAGGTTAAGCTTGTGAATTGTAAAACACATACACGCAGCCATCTTTTCACTCCTCCAAATACAACTTAGTTCCCAGATAGCTCAATGAGCTCTAGAGTTGTGCTCGGACATAGCCCGAGCTTAGAGAGAATCACCCAACTTTGTCATTTCAATCCCAAGTACTATTCCGCAAGTACTTGGGTAACGATTCTTTGTTGATTTATTTCTAATAAGAATATGATGTTGAAAATTACTTAGTGTGTTTTCTTTATGTTAATTTCACCATAGTTCACTTTTAACTTGTTTTATAAACTTAAACTGCTTTAAACGATAGTGAACGGGAACAACAACTAAAAACACAAATAACTACATCAAGCTATATCGCTACCTAAGTTCATACCAAATACAACACAAAGGACTAACAAAATTCTAATCAAAATGAGGAAAATCACATAAAGAACTAACTTTGACTTTGTGCAAGTCAACCTTCAATCAACCTTTTCTCTCCATAGTTAGAACAACAATGTGTTCTTTCATCTCATTCTTTGGTTCCTTTCTAGACCCTTGTATGCAAATCATATACCAAGTCTCTATAATAATCACTTGGTAAATCATCATAATAACCACACTTACTCTTTTTTGTCTTGTAATTAACAAAATAAATTAGTTAACTTTACTTATCAATCAAAGACCCAAGCAAATTCAACACCTTCAAATAATGGCTTATATAAAAAAGGACACTCAATAAAACATTTGCCCGGATTCTCTTTTGTCCATGTCGCTTTGATCGTTAAAGGATGTCCACAACCACATAATGGTCGAATGTACTTCCTAATTACTCGTGGAGTGCCACGAATACCAAGACATGTTTTAGGTTTTTGTAAAAGTGTGATAATATGTGTGTTTCGCTGAGACCGTGGATGTTTTATGGGATGACGGTTTATTAACGCTGAATAAGATAAAGACCACCAACATGGATGAGCGTGGTTAAGTAGAAACGGAAAAATACTTAATCACCCGTCAGGTTGAGATTGGTAGAATTAGCAAGATTTGCACTTTGTTAAGAAGAAATAATAATAATAATAATAATAATAATAATAATAATAATAATAATAATAATAATAATAATAATAATAATAATAATAATAATAATAATAATAATAATAATAATAATAATAATAATAATAATAAGTAAAATAAATTGTGGCAATTTTGATACATAAAGGAACAATTATATAAACAAAATTTAATAAAAAATAATAATAAAAAAAATCTTACTATTTAATAATCTGTGATGCATTTAGGACTTCCTATAAAAGAAAGTCTTAGTAATACTCCTCCGTCTCAAAATTATTGTCCCTATTGATTTTTAGTCTTTTTCTTCAACTTTGACTATAATTATTTTTGTTTGTGTTATATAATACTTGATGAAAAATATATGAATGTATTGGGTTTTAAATGTATTTTCATTGGTATAATTTTCATCAAGTATTATATAACACAAATAAATATATTAATGGTCAAAGTTGAACAAGAAAGACCGGTCAAAGTCAAAGGAGACAATAAAATGGGACTGAGGGAGTATAAGCCAACACACTTGCTAATATAAGGAAGTCTCACATTGCAATATAAGTCCTTTTGTAAAAGCCCTTTATATGTTACTAATGACTTTATGGCTATTAAAAGCCCTTTTGTAACAAAGACATTAACTTCCATTAACTTGTGATCACAACAAAAAGGATATAAATCCTCCCCACACAATTAATCATCATACCGTAAACCCCAACTCCCTCAGATCCGGTTTCAAACGGTGTTCTAACGAAGAAAGGCACTCCATAATCATTCTTCAATATCGATCAACACCAAAATCATCAACAACCCAAAACCAATCCCCACAAACTCGACCTCACTTATCACTCCCCAACTCTCAAACACCAAAAGATTTGAAATACCATAAGAAACATAAAAGTTAAAACACACAAAAACAAGACCATATTCAATATAACCAACCAAAGAAAACAACCTCACCGTCCAAATCCGAACAACCAACGACCTACAACATCATCCGACCACAACATATAAATCCTTACAAAACAAGATAACAACTTCAAAACAAACCTCTAGCCTACATCTAGACAAAAACAACCTCACTTTCACAATCAACAACTCTTATCTAAAACAAAACCACAAACATGACTAAAACAAAGAACCAAAGATCTCGCCGTGTTCTAGATTAACAAAATATTTAAAAGATTTATAACGCGAGAAACATCACGGATCTCCTAGAAACAACCACTTCTCTTAAATATCCGAAAGTTTAAAGAAAAGACAATAACAAACCGTTATTATCCTTCTTTTTTCGTTAAAAGATAAACAAAAACATTAAAAGGTACCTACCCGAGATCTTTAAAAGACCTTGAAGTCAATAATGGGAAACACGAACCATGATGAAAGAAAGATATAGTGTGTTTAGTGTTAGGTTTTCGACAATGTAAAATCAATAAAAGGGTTTTTATTTGTGTTTGTTATGAGCACAAAGAAAGCAAACACAGCTTGTGGCTTTGATTGGCCTTTGATTAAAAGAAAGGAAAAGTGTTTAAATGGTTATGCTTGAGTAATGTATAAGTGACCGGAAAAGTTTTTTTGTTTGTGTCATTCAAAGAGCTGCACTCGAGAGAAGAAAATGTGGTCACAGATTCTAGATAGAGGAATATTAGGGTTTGTGTGAGATCGCAATTAGGGATAGCTATTACGAAGATAAAGTAAGATATGAAGTGTTATGTTAATCGGTGATGGGCTATCTATTAATTTCATAATTTGGGCCTAAATTTCTTTTGCTATCCAAGTTTCATTGGGCTCATTGGGTTACAAATTTCTTTGCAATCCAAGTGTCATTGATCGCTACAAATAATACATATTTACAAAACAATACCACTTTAAGAGTTAAAATTGCACAAAATATTGATCATCGATGATTTTAGTTGTGGTATCCGCCACACAACGCCATGGGTACCCAAATTAGTAAAAGGTAATATTCGTTAAACTTATTATACACGTTGCAGTGCGGTGCATCATCATCATTACGCTCCAATTGCTTCAATATCCAACTCTCCGTATTAAATCGTAAAATATTTACATTTTGACACCTTCAACTTTATACTCTAAAATACAACCCTTGGTGCAAAATTTCAACAACCCACAAATAAATAAACCACAATGAAGACCAATAGGCTTTTGTTCTAGTGATATCCGTGATGTAATTAAGGGTGCTCACGGTTTAAAAATCGGACCGGACCGACAAGATCGGATTGGACCGAGACCGAAGTTAGCAAAACTCTAGATCGAGACTCGACCGACCGAATGTGGTCGGTCCGGTCTCGGTCCGAACCGGTTCGGTCGATCTTTCGTCGGTCCACCCAAATAGGCTAAATATCCGGTTTGTACGCGGACCGACCGGTCCGGACCGAGACCGAAATAATGAAAACACTAGACGAGACCGACCGTTGGTCCTTTGGTCCGTCGGTTTTCCGATTTTATCGGTCGATCCGGTCGGATTGCTCACTCTTAGATGTAATGTCTTCAACAAAGAAGTTGTTAATTCAAATCTCGCAAAAAAAAAAGATGAGATATTGTGATTGTGTGAGATTGTAAATATTTGTTTGTGTGAGTCTAACTTTCAAAGATGATAGTAATAAACTTATAATCTATCTATCTATCTTAACTAATAAAATAGAGTTTTTAGCCTTTTTCTAATAAATGTTTTCTCAAATAAGATTCGCCATGAGCGTGCAGCACGTACTCGGTTTATGCTTGAATTGTCTTTAAAACCGCCAAGCTATATTGTGCATATATTATGACATTAAAGACGCCACCGATTGCATGCAGATTCATTTTCAAATTACCACATTTACTTTAAACGCATACGGAGTATTATATAAGGTTTGTTGTTTAAGAAATCAATTAAAGATGGATGTTATTGTGCTCTAATTTATGAATGACGATATGTCATTAATTATGGTTTTGGTAAACATCATATACGTGTACAATAATGTATCCCGTATGTTACAACTATGAGCATGATGTTTAAAAAGGTATGTATAAGAATTTCAAGTTGGGCTTAATTTCACAGTAAAAAATTAATCGAGACAATTGTAATATGGATATGTTACACAATTTGGTCTTCTTCAACCCCCTCTATTATAACTGTAAAAGCAACTATGGTTTTCTTTATATATGTGATTTGACATTCTCACATGTATTTTTATTGCTTTGAATATAATATTATTTAGTTTTGTTGGTTATGGTTATGGCTATATTAACTACTTTTGTTAAAACTTGATGCATTTGGTGATTTGTGAAACCAGGAATAATGATGTTGACGTTTAATTTGTGTTTGTGTTTGTGATTCACATGTACATAGTAACGTAGTACTTTTTAGGTAAAATCTTGAATCATCTACGAATGACTTCAATTGGGTATAGTATGATCACTATTTTTATTTGTATTCTTACTTGGTTTTGATATACTTATTATACTTATTGTCATCTTGAGGGATCATGATTAAGAATTCGAATTGGGGTTATGGTTTTTAGCGTTTTAGTCTCTTTTTGCTTTTCTTTTAGTTTATTAGGTTTCATCAAATATCATTATATTAATCCGCTTTTAACTTTCAACCTGCGTAAAAATATGTTAATGTGTGATTATCGTGTTATTATTTTCTAGATTTCAAGATATTGAATGTGACCATTCTCTTTGTTCTTTAAAACTATTTTGGTTGTTTTATTTTAATTTAGCTACTTTAGTATTTTTGAATTATATTGAATTACCTTAAATGTTAATCCAAGTGTAGTAAAGAAAAAAAAAGCAACACATACTTTTTTTTTCTATATTATGAAAAATCTGAATCATAACTTTTTATGTCTGATTTGCGTGTTGTCAAAGACAACATCATCAACGAAATGATAGTAAAAAAGTGTGAAGTTCCTAAGGGTTCCGTCCATGTATTCGACTTCAAACCATTCAAGGACATTGTGGTGTCCGAAGTTGAGGGTCTAGAATAGATTGGTATTTGTTTTTCTTTCTTTTTTCTTTTTTTTTTCATTACTAATAATAAAGTTTTGTTCATATTTAAGCTTTGTAACATAGAAAATGTATATGCTTAGATGTGATTTGTCAAGTTATCATGTGATGAATTGGATATATAATTTTGATAAAGACGAAAAGTTATGGAAAGGAAGCCTTTTTAGCTAATAGATTTAAAGTAATTTCAAGATTTGATTATCTTTATTAATAAATGAATTGCATAATCAATTTAAACACTCATATCATATCACATTGATGCACTTCTATTCTTTGACCTTGCGTTATCGATGACAATCGACGCGTCCGAAACTTTTAAAAGAGAAATGCAAGCACCCTAAAGAAAATTCTTCAACTAGGAAACATGATGGATTTGCGACATGACGAATGGCAACGCAAAAGGAAATGCCGGAGCCAATGATCGAGCGGAATTATGTGGTTGCGCCGCTTGTTTCCGTAATGTACCACAAGCACGTTGTCTATAAAGATGGGCTACAAATTCTAGATCATAGGTAACCAAACTTCCTAACATTTTCACATAGAATCGTAGGAGCTTTAATTTTGCTTTTGGTGGGCCAAATAATTTTTCAATATACTAACAAGTATAAAAAATCAAAATAGAATAATTTTTACTAGTAGTAAATTTTAGACATTTACAAGCCCCATCAATGTAAAAAAAATGTGTGAACTAAGATTGGAAAATATTTGCATGGGCCTTGGTCTATTTTTTATGGATCAAATAGTTAAAATAGACATATCTTTTAAATCTATACAAATTGTTTGTGGTTTATAGGTTGGCCATGGCCCACCCTACACCCCATATAGCTACGTCACTGTATAGAATATATGGTTATGTTTGGCAAAAGTAGTTGTATGTTGTAAGCTGTAAGCTGTAAATTGTGAGTTATAAACTGCAAAACTGTTAACATAAGCTACAAGCTGTAAAAATTATGGTTTTGGTAAATATCATATACGTGTACAATAATGTATCCCGCATGTTACAACTATGAGCATGATGTTTAAAAAGGTATGTATAAGAATTTCAAGTTGGGCTTAATTTCATAGTAAAAAATTAATCGAGACAATTGTAATATGGATATGTTACACAATTGGGTCTTCTTCAACCCGTTCTATTATAACTGTAAAAGCAACTATGGTTTTCTTTATATATGTGATTTGACATTCTCACAGGTATTTTTATTGCTTTGAATATAAAATTATTTAGTTTTGTTGGTTATGGTTATGGCTATATTAACTACTTTTGTTAAAACTTGATTCATTTGGTGATTTGTGAAACCGTGAATAATGATGTTGACGTTTAATTTGTGTTTGTGTTTGTGATTCACATGTACGTAGTAACGTAGTACTTTTAGATAAAACTCGAATCATCTACTAATGACTTCAATTGGGTATAGTATAATCACTATTTTTATTTGTATTCTTACTTGGTTTTGATATACTTATTATACTTATTGTCATCTAGAGGATCATGATTAAGAATTCAATCGGGGTTAGGCATGCAATAAGGTCGATCGAGAGTCGATCGAGTGTGTTTGGCCGATCGATTACCTCGATCGCCTTGATGTGGTGTAATGGTCGCCTCCCAATCCCAAAGAACTTGGTCGCAGTAACGATCGAGTATTTCAAAAGTTTTCATATAAAAATAACTGCTTATGCAACGGTTAAAAAATTAACCTTTATATATACACAATACAAACACACTTCAATCCACAAATCTATTTCACACAATTCAAACTCAAAATACTTCTCAACACAAGATTTAATATGGCTTGCCGCTCCCCATTCCGCTGAAGATATGCAAGTGTACGCTCAAAATCAATGCAATAACGACGATGAGGCTCTAAAAACGCTATTATAAGCATCATCGAATTGTTTGACCAAAGCGACGCGGAGAAGGAACAGATGATAGAAAACTACAAGAGTTGCAACGACATTACCCCGAACGAAAAGTCGGATCGATAAATTTTTGATAGATCAAGCCCGCAAAGATCGCGAGGTTGCCGACAAGTTGTGGCGGTGTTTCGTAAGATAACGAACAACGCCAAGACCAAAATCAATTGAGCTATCTGGAGAACAAAACGATGGTGTAGGTGCATCAACTTCGACTACCAACTTCGAGCTACTGGGAACCTCCGCTAGACGAGGAAGATTTGGCTCGCTTCGAGGATTTGCGTTCTCGTGACTCCTCGTATGACTCGCATGCGAGCATTCTGATTAGATTTATGATTTATGTTTTCGTATCGCTTTTATATTTAATATATTATTGTTTTTATTTCGTATCGCTTTTATTATGTAACGCTTTAATTATTAATGAAAATTTATTTTGTGTTAAAATGTTTTTAAAAAAAATAAAAATGAACTTGGTCGCCCATCGGGCACCTAATCACAAGGTCGCCGGAGAGAGAAAGTCGACGTGACAGTTGAAAAGTAGTGGGATTGAATCCTCACTGGGGCAATTTTATGGTTTTGGCGTTTTAGTCTCTTTGCTTTTCTTTTGTTTATTAGGTTACATCAAATATCATTATATTAATCCGCTTTTAACTTTCGACTTGCACAAAAATATGTTAATGTGTGATTATCGTTATTATTTTCTAGATTTCAAAGATATGTATGCTGACCAAAGTCTTTTGTTCTTTAAAACTATTTTTGGTTGTTTTATTTTAATTTAGCTACTTTAGTATTTTGAATTATATTGAATTACCATAAATGCTAATCCAAGTGTAGTAAAGAAAGAAAAAAGCAACACATACTTTTCTTCTATATTATGAAAATCAATCATAAATTTTCATGTTCGACGGCGTGTTGTCAAAGACAACATCATCAACGAAATGATAGTAAAAAGTGTGAAGTTCCTAAGGGTTCCGTCCATGTATTCGACTTCAAACCATTCAAGGACATTGTGGTGTCCGAAGTTGAGGGTCTAGAATAGATTGGTATTTGTTTTTCTTTCTTTTTTCTTTTTTTTTCATTACTAATAATAAAGTTTTGTTCATATTTAAGCTTTGTAACATAGAAAATGTATATGCTTAGATGTGATTTGTCAAGTTATCATGTGATGAATTGGATATATAATTTTGATAAAGACGAAAAGTTATGGAAAGGGAAGCCTTTTTTAGCTAATAGATTTAAAGTAATTTCAGTATTTGATTATCTTTATTAATAAATGAATTGCATAATCAATTTAAACACTCATATCATATCACATTGATGCACTTTATTCTTTGACCTCGCGGTTGCCATCGACAATCGACGCCTCGTAACTTTTAAAAGAGTAATGCAAGCAGTCCTAAAGAAAATTTTTCAACTAGGAAACATGATGGATTTGCGACATGACTAATGGCAACGCAAAAGGAAATGCCGGAGCCAATGATCGAGTGGAGTTATGTGGTTGCGCTGCTTTGTTTTCGTAATGTACCACTAAGCACGTTGTCTATAAAGATGTGCTACAAATTCTAGATCATAGGTAACCAAACTTCCTAACATTTTCACATATAGAATCGTATGAGCCATAATTTTGCTTTTGGTGGGCCAAATAATTTTTCAATATACTAACAAGTATAAAAAAATCAAAATAGAATAATTTTTACGGTGTTGAAAACACAAAGACCTTGATAGATCTTAAGCACTCGGAGATCGTTAGTGTTGCCTATGTAATCACAAGCAAACTAATAGAAGATCTCTACAACTCGTATTTTATAGCGGAAAGTAAATACAAGTTATAATAACTAAGAACTCTTTGATCCTCTATGGATCTTTTGATTATAGAAACTCTATGTTTCGGATATTTTTACAAGACTTGAAAGGCTTAAGAAAAGGTTCTCTATTACAAACTATTATGGTTCCTTTTATAGGCAAGAAACCCTAATGACTCACGAGCGCCATAACGTACGCCCTAATACAAACATAGACCAAGCATGCATCTAGACAAGCATGCAACTAATCATATTGTTTTACTAATCATATTGTTTATTCCGAGTAAGCTCTATACAATACGGCGCCAACCTATCTTTCATACTGCTACCGACTTTTACTACATACGGCCTACGAGCTTATCTCTCCCACGTGATTCGCACTTTCAAAGAGTAAACACGATTGCTTAACACTTCAAGTATAACTTCAGAGAATCCATTCTTCTTCTAAGAATCTCTTCTGCAGATACTTCGCGTAATCAAGAGTTTACCTTAATTCCCAACAATCCTCCCTAAACCGAATTTGACTAGGTTAAGTTCCAGCTTCTTTGATAGATCGATAATGTCGCTGAGGATTGTACCATTTTATGAAAAATTTCCAAACAAGATCCTCCCCATATCTTAAACACTTCGAGCTATGAAGGTCCGCTTTGAGGATCAAGAACAAAGATTCGTAAGAAGAACATCTCTATGATGACCGAACTCGAAACACCGTATCTTTGCAAAGAACATATGACATCATGTACATCAAAACATATAAGTTTCATACTATTCTCATCACTTCCGTGTGTTAACTCCCGTGAGAGGTGAATCATTGAAATTAATGGGTTTGATGTCTCTTTACCAATAGCCATCACTACCGGAGTAGCCACATGTTTGAGTTCGAAAACTATGGTACATTGATAACCATCTCGATTTATTGGCAAACCAAAGAACCATATAAACGGATTTGACTTGTCTTTACCGTAGCCGCTTGCTCAGACTAGTCAATTTAGAATTGGTGAATTGAGAACCAAATATGGATTCAGCTGCCTTTACCACATGCCATATACATGTGGCTAGCCAATTCTTGGATTCCAAAAGGAATAGACCATGGTGAATTGATGACCATACAACCCTCAAGAAGCTAGCATGGGTGGTTGCAGACCCTATGATTTTGAGCAAACCATTACAAATTATCAATGATTTTGTTGTGTCTTTACCAAAGTCAGTACTTTGGACTAGCCAACTCTTTGACATACACAAGGTACATCGTGAGTTAAAACCATCGAATTGTACAACAAACAAACCCGCATAAAAGTTAGTTTTTTTTTTTTTTTTTTTTTTTTTTTTTAACTAAGAAATTGAAAATAACACGTAAATTGACAAATAACACAAATAACACAAACTAAATGTAACAAAACAAGGTAGTGCAGAGAGTACCAAGTATCATGATAAGGATGAGGATGAGGCTTATTGCAGCTTGTAGAAGTTGAGTCTTGATCAAACCCACCAATGTTGAAGGCATACCTTTCATTGCCCATCGGATCCGGAGGAATCTCCACTTTCGACTAAGCATCTTTTCCATAAGTCTCTTGGGCAATGGATACTTTCTTTCAAAGAAGCATGCGATAAAGGATCCCACTCTTAGTCTCCAATACATGTACACGAGGAGAGGATAGAATCTCCGTGACGCAACCTTCCACCGATGTGAGTTCTTCCAAATGGAATGTGCTTTACTATTGGGAGAATGAGAGTTTAACAGACTTGAAGATCTCCTGTAAGAACATCCCGTAACCTTGTGGTTCCTTGTTGCAGTAATAGGTGGTAACACGAGTGAACAGAGAAAGCAAGTCTGCCCTGTCTACCAAGTGTAGAATTTCCTTTAGAAAGGTGAATTCCATTGAAGTGGAGTCCCTTCGATGAATGACATTCATCTCATCATCCTTCAGTTTCCAATCGTCCAACTCATTTTGATCTCCCTCAGGAAAATCAGCAGCAGAACCCTCTATAATGAAAGTTGAGTTATCAGCTTCAAGATCCAAAGGAGATCTTTTGGCCATTCTCTTCTTCCTCCCACCAGACTTATGGATTTCCCCAGAGGGAGCATTTTCAGTTTGAACATTTGTGGTAAGACTTGAAGAGGCAGAAGGAGAGTTAGTTGAAACACCTTCACGTAGTGCATTCATCCCGTGAAGCATCTTTATTGCCCTTTCGCTTTTATTTCGCGAGATCGCCTTCCTTAACTTTAGAAGCTTCTGTGACAACGATTGCCACAGATGAAGTGGGGCTGATATATCGTGTGCTTCAGAGAATTGGTAGATGGTTCAACAGATGGACCCTTGTCAAGAGAAGAAGCAACTTCGTGTTGCTTCAAGAGAATGACCGAGATGATTCCTTGGTCGAGCATCATCGACTTGAGTCTTTTGGCTTCGAGCAACTTCATTCTCTCGTAATCCTTCTCAAGTTGGTAGAATGTGTTGAAGATGATGATTTGTCCTCATGATCCGATTATATTTGCGAAACAGACATGATCGTGAAAAGCCTTGACTTGTTTCATTGTTAAGCCGTAGTTGTACATCGAGCATTGATTTTTCACCACCATTCTCATTTCATCTTTAGTAGGAGGTTTCTCTTTGTTCTTCCGAGCTTTGATGGCTCTCTTTGTGCAATAGCTTCTTGCTTCCTTTGTCTTCCCCGAGCCATCATTTGCTCCACATAATTGTCACCGAGGAAATCTCCACCTAGTATACTTTGAGCAAGAGAAGGTCTTGAAATGACTTGTCGAGTTAGAATATCCCAAGTTCAAGCAGTATCCGAACCCGCATTGCATCCAGCTTCTTCTTCTCTCAGAGTTAAAGATGAAAAGTCCTCTGCTTCAAGTTGATGAGCCAATACTTCACTTTCCTTTGACTTCTCAAACTCACCAATCTACTTGCTTGACCTAGTCTTTCCTCCTCACTTACCGTGTCCGACCAAGCTCATCTTCGCTATTACATCTTTCCCTTTATCATCGTGCTTTAGCACACTCATCTTCGCTAAATCAACGACAGAACCTCAAGAGCAATACCCAAGTCAACATGTTGATGCAGATTATCAACCGGAGTGGTCATGGCAACAACATCGAAAGATCATCAAGGTGAAGGGCCCGTTGGTTCTTGAACGATGAAGATTGATTATGATCCAAGATGCATCCTCCATTTGCACATCGCCAGATGCATCCTTGTCAACATCAGTTCCTTTGAAGCTTCGTAAGATACCTTATGAATATAAGATCTCTTTCTTCTTTGTAGAGAATGTGTCCTTCTTCTTTGAGGAAGCAAAGAACCATCGATGAAGGATCATTGAGAGAAACATCACCAACATATCAAGAGACCCAAACCGAGGTACTTCTTGTTCTTCATCGAAGAAACCACAAGCTTCCTTTGGAGCCCCCTTTAAGTTTGTCCTCTAATTCCTTGACTTGATTCTCAGCAGTTCTTCAATCTTACTCCCAAGAGAAGACTTGGTCTCGCAAGCTCCTTTTTCGCACTAGTAACCTCAAGAAGATACCCGCTGACAAGAGCATAGATGATGAGAGTGTAATAGGTCCTCACCCACCAGCAGATTGCTCGTGGTGGGGGAGCTTCATTGGACCTTTCAAGAGTATCATGGTCATGCTCAATGCGAGGAAGATCTTCATTGAGAGGATCCCTAACAGACTTGGTGTGGGTAGTCTATTAAGATCGACTCATCATGAGTAACTAGTGCGGTGTTGGACCGGGACAAGGTGGTCGGTCCGAGCAACATGAGTTGCTTCAACAGCTGATGAGGGCCCTCATCTATGTTAACTAATGGATTACCATCAAGAGCAACAGTGAAGAAGGAGGATCATTAGCCACATTCTCCTCATCGCCAGCCTCATTGCCTTGGGGCAACATGGTCGCAAGCAAAGGATGATGTTCCCCGAAAGTGAGTTCTCATAGTTGCAAATAATTTAGCGCTAAAGCACCTATGGGATAAAAGGATTGGGCTTGTGTAGTGGTGTCTAAAATCATTTGCAAAACCTTGGGTACATTAAAACTTAGCCTTTTTCTTTTGAATATTTTCAACCATGTTTTCAAAAATATACTTAGAAAATTGAAAGTTATCCCTCGGGAAAGACACACAATACCATATCCCAGCTGGGTAGAGAACCGTCCCATCCTCCCGACTTGTTGCTTATGCATTGAAGCAACGTGTGAACCAGAACCTCCACTTTGGGCAAAGTTCCTTTTTCACCACATATCGCCCTTGTACCACGATAGCCAATTGCCCTTAGCCCAAGAAGCACGCCTTCCCGATTAGAGTGAAATGCTCCATCAAGATCTTCCAAGTGAAGCTTCCTCCGAATTAGGTCCTCCGTCACTATGTGCTCTGCTCCATCAATCACAAATTTAAATCTCTGCCTCATTCCTCTCTTCACAGATTCCCAAACCGAGTAACCAGAGATTCATATATCTCATTTGGAGAATGAGTTAGAGCATAACAAATCTTGGACCTTTTCAAGAATTCCACCATTGGTTCGCATAATTCATATCCCTTACCGCTTCCCGTAAATGCAACTTTGTTGTGATCATGTTTAAATTCAAGAGCCATGAGGATATGAGTTTTAGGGTTATGTTTCTTGAAGTGGTGAGTGTTTGTGGATGCAGGATGAGAGGAATTGGTTTGATTTGAAGAGAGTGATGGTGGAGTGATAGTTTTGCCCAAATTATAGTCAAAGAAAATGGACCGCTTGGTTGACCGTCACGACGTGTATTGCATCTTTGACCCAACCCAAAATAACCCTTCAAGAGAAACACATGGTCAATCAAAGTTATAACTTCAAGAGAAACCATCAAAGATAAGAATATCTTCGTAAGTTTCTAGAATTACTGTGCCACCCACTCGCATTAATACTCATTGAACCTCGAACCCGTCTATAAAATGATCCCAATGCATACTTATCTCTTCATCAAGATCCCCAAATATTTACCACAAACCCTAGATGCAAAAATAAACCCCAATTAACCAAATTGCACCATGAATACCAAACCTGAGATCATAGATCTCACAACCTCATCTTCATCATCCTCTTCATCATCATCAAGTGGTGAATCAAACCCATGGCTACATTACTTTCCTCAACCCTATCCACGACCAAATAAATCACCCTTTCTCCTTCTTCGTAAGATGATAGTGTAGTGAATCCAAGTGAATCACGATGATTCTCGATGACTCCTATAAGGAGGGAACATCATACTCCCAACCTCCAAAGACCTCGGCCTCAACAAAGGCCTCGTGCAGAATCCGCCACTTCCCAAAGATAGAGAGGTGGTTCTTGGTCTCACCGCGCCATCTTTTGGTGCATCAACACACATCGATAATAGAAGGGCTTAAGGAGGGTGGATCGATTGCATTTTGGTTGAAATGCATAGATGAAGCACACAGAGACTTTATTTTTCTCCGCCATCATGTGTGGTCATCGCCATCATCAACGCTTGCATCAATCCATCCTCTCCATTTTGGTCCTTAGCATCTTCGTCAGGTCGGTCATGCATATCCAACCATCTAGATAGACGGAATGGGTGGTTATGCAAGACCTACAAAAGTAAAGCCAAGATCTAATGCATATCCAACATTCACTTAGATTTCGGAATGGAAGATATACACTAGATTAGGATTAGCTTAAGTACACACTCGATCTTGAAGATGCATATGTAGTAGGTTGACTTTATGTAAGTCGAAGTCAGAACTGCTTTTGAATGAATGAATGAATGAACAATTTGACTTCAATTTCTTTTCTTCAAGATTATAACTTCAAGGGAATCAAATTGTTTGCTTCAAGATTTTTAATTTCGTAAGAAACAAGCAACAATCTTTAGCTATCTTGACCATGTACCATTGAGTCACACTTGATGAATTTGAACTTGATCATGGAATGGACAAACCGCAATCCGCATAACCGCAAAATGTATACAAAAATACACAAGAACAACACAAAGACAAACAAACTAAAGAATTATTAGACAGTTAGTGTTAGTAAAGAATTATGAATAACAGAGGCTAAAATGCAAATTAGAGAAAATTAAAAAGATAAAATATATTAAATAAACGCTATCACTATAGGCAAAATGATGTTTTTACAAACCTAATGATAGAAGAAAATTTATAGAAAAAGGAAAACTATTTATAGAAAAATATGACACAAAAATATGCGAGTTTGCACAAATCTTTGCACAATCCCCCCGAGGCATATGCCTCCCCGAGGCCTATGCCTCCCTTAAACTATGCAACAAGGGTTTAACATTCCAATATTGACCACGAGGTGTTGAAACCTTGGTCCATCAAACGCTTTTGTTAACAAGTCCGCCACATTATCATCAAGATGAATTTTAGCCACTTTTATCAAATGTTTTCATATGCATCTCTTATAAAGTGGTGCCCGATTTCAATGTGTTTTGTTCGATCGTGAAAACCGGATTTTGACTATGCAGATGGTACTTTGATTATCTATATGAATTGTAGTGTTCATGAAGTTGTACCCATAGTCCAAAGAATTGGTTTTGAATCCAAAGGACCCGTCCACAAAGAATTTGCAAAGAAGAACATACTCGCTTCAAGAGTTGAGGCACCACAATGGTTTGTTTCTTGCATTGCCAAGAAATCAACCTCTTGCCAAGAAATTGGCACCTCCAGCCAGGATCTTCTATCCAGATTTGCACCAAAGATAATCACCGCCACTATATGCTTCCAACTTGAAAGGAGACTTTTGGGTACCAAAGGCCTAAAAGAGGTTGGCCTTGAGGTACTTAAAGATCTTCTTGACAAAGATTGAGATGGGAAGTAAGTGGAGTGACTTGATGTCGAGAACAAACACTCACAAAGAAACGTAATATCGTGTCTTGAAGTCGTTAGATACATCAATGAACCAATCATGGACCTGCATGTATGAACATTCACAGTAGATCCGTTCATTATTTGCTTTAGTCTTTGAGCTTCATAAGGTGTTGTGGCAGCCCTAACACCTTCCATACCAAACTTCTTCAAATGTCCTCACATATTTATCTTGATGATAAAATGCCATCTTGTTTCTCACGAACTTGAGACCCAAAAGAAAGTAAGCTCTCCCATAGCACTCATTTGAAATTCACCCTTCATTAGTTCCTCAAATTCCTCGCACTAAGCTTCGCTTGTGGAGCCAAAATAATGTCGCCCACATAAACTTGCACAAGAATGATGTCCGAGTAATTCTTCTTTAGGAACAGTAGTTTTATCAATAGCACCTCTCCTATAGCCATGCTTCAAAGCAGAATGATGAAAGCCTAGCATACCAAGCTCTAGGTGCCCGATGTAAGCCATATAGAGCTTTAACAACCTTGTAAACATGATTTGGGTGATCCGGGTCTTCAAATCCTCGGGTTGAGTGACATAAACCTCCTCTTCAATCTCACCATACGTAAAAGCACCTTTGACATCCATCCGATACACCATGAAACCCATGTAAGAAGCATATGCCAAGAAAATGCGAATGGCTTCAACTCGCAACAGTGCAAACACTTCATCATAATCAATCCTTCCTCTTGTCTCAAGCCTTGAGCTACTAATCTTGCTTTGTTTTTATCACAACACCCCGAGCATCTCTTTATTCTTCGTAATCCACTTTGTCCCAATGGCATATTTGCCATCGTGAGTGGAACCAAAATCCAAACTTGCCGATTGTGAAATTGTTGCATTTCTTCTTGCATTGCTTCTAGCCACTTGAATCGTTAAGAGCTTGAGAAACACTTGTTGGTTCCACTTGAGAAAGAAAACAAGCAAATGTACAATGTTTGAAGTCTCGTGTGATTGTCTCTTTGCCGGTTGGAGACATAAGAGAGAAAAGCAATCATGCCCAAATTGAGGACTTGTTATAGCCCTTCGAGTTCTAACAGTGCCGAAGATCACCTATGATGTTGGATCGAGGATGAGCAATGTTGATCCTCCGAGTAGCAAGCAATGACTTCAATGGATGAATCAAGATTAGTGATTGTTGGTTCAAATTCAAAGATCATAAGAGGGTGAAGTGAAAATGCCACTTTGGGTTGATGATTTCCAAGATCGGAGGGTTTTGGAAAGCGTGTATGAGGTTCTCCAAAGTCCAAGACACTTGAGAAGGAACATGAGAAGAAACAAGATAGCCTTCAAAGCAGATTTGTGGATGGTAGGTGTGACAGAGTCAACTTCAAGCAGAAACATGGTTTCTACCGACCTTCATTAGCAACCTCCATTCGCTCTCGCTCAAGCTTAGCAAAGAAATTCTTGAGTCTCAAGCCTAGCAAGGTCCTCAAGATAATGAGAGTCATCTTCATCACTCTTATCAAGAATATCCTTGAGGTGGTACCGCAATATTGTTGGGGAGAAAGAAGGCACAAGTATAGGTTGCTCATCATCTTCAAACTCATTTTCGTAGTCATCATCTAAGGGACCCGCATTGTTAGTGGGAGACTCTTGAGGACCCGTGATTTTGGTTAGCCAAATGTCTAGTGTAACCCAAAGAATCGCTATAGTCAAGGTCAAAAGACCACGATGACCCCGCCCTTGAACATTATGCTTATCTTCCAAAAATCTCGTGTTCAAAGTCTCTCTATCTTCTTGGCTTGCAAATTGTACACCTCAGATGCCTTACTATGAGTCAATAACCCACAATATAACCATCATCGCCTTTTCATCAAACTTTCCCAACGGATCACCGGTGTTCGTAATGGTCACTTGACAACCAAAAGGTTTTAGGTAGTGAATGACAGAACCTTCCCAAAGAGAAGTTCATATGGTGTTTTGAGTTGAGGTCTAGTAATGGAGACCCTGTTTAGCACATAGCACGCCGTGCCAACAGCCTTCACCCGTAACATAGTGGAGGCTTTAGAGTCTCGCAAGCATTGATCTTGCACTCTATTAAGGTCCTATTCTTTCTTTCACCACCCCATTTTGTTGTGGGGTTCTTGGATTACTATAGTCCCTTTTATACCTTTTGACCCACGTAGTTCTATAAGAATAGCATTTTAAACTCGTCCCATTATCACACCGAATTCCCTTAACCTTTTGTTCAACTGATTTTCAACGAGAGTGATGAATTCAACAAGACTTGAGATGTTTCATCTTTGGTTCCGAGAAAGAAAACCCAACAAAATCGCTATAGCCATCAAGATAACCAAATGTAAGTACTTATGATCAATGCTTCGACTTGAGTTGGACCAAACAGATCCATGTGGAGCAACCAAGAGGTTCAAGAATGATGCTCATAGCATTGATAGCTTTGTAAGAGGCTCGTGTTGTTTTCCTTTGTTGCATGCAACACAATTATGATCATTGGTGAAAACTTTGGAGGAAGACCTTCAACAAGACCCATTTTAGAGAGTTTGTTTATGGTCTTGAAATTCACATGAGCCATCCTCCTATGCCATTTAGTAGACTCATCAAGAGATGCTTTAGCCACCAAACAAGTGAGGTCACCACCGTTTGAACTTCATTAAGGTTGAATGTGTATAAATTGTGAGTTCGAGGAACTTTCAAGAGAATTGAAGTTTCTTCCGGGAGTTTGAAGTCTTTAGACAAAGACAAGACATTCATTCTCGTAGAAGAGAACTTTGTTCTTAGTGTCACAGATTTGTGAAACGGAGAACAAGTTGAAATGTCAAGTTCCTTAACATAGTACACATTTTCAAAATCCGATGAGGTGTCTTTATGGTGCCTTTCCCCGTGATACTCCCATCACTTCCTCCAAAAGTCACATTGCCTCCTCCTTCTATAGGAACAAAATTGTGCATCATATCTCTGCTCCCGCATGCTTCTTCGAACAACCACTATCAACAATACCAATATTCTTATGCTTAAGGGATGATCCTACAAACAACAACAAAATATATACATACGGTTAGATTCAATGGAGGTTCAAGTCATTATCGACTTGAACCCGCCTTTGTGGATCATGTGTTTAGGACATGAAGATTTAGAGGATCCACCATTGTTCTTGGTCCTCCATTGATGATTGGGTCCCTTGATAGTCCAAGAACAACTCGCCGAGGGCTTCACAAAGAAGGTTCCCATATCCCATCCCAAAGATACATAGAGTCAACATATGTAGGCCAATAACTATGATTAAAGTATGGGCTAGTTGGTTGCACATAAGGTCCGCAACCGAACTTCTCCAATGAGAGTCAAGATAGTCGCCAGGGACATAAGGTGGAATATTATCAACATTGGTCCACTTAGATTTGTGTTTCGTGAGTAGCACATGCACCCAATCTTTGCTCATAAAAATCACAATCCTTAATTAAATGAAATTTACTTCCACATACAAAACATGTCTTCTTCTTGGAAGATTTATTCAAATAGGAGATGTTTGATTACATGAAGAAGTACTTAAATTAGAAACATTCAAGGAATTGTTTTAACAGATCGATTATTCAAAGATTTAAAAGATAAGTCTTCGTAAGAAACCGCCTTGAAGTTGATTCCTCGCCAGCCTTCCCTAGAAGGCTTGCAAGTAGACCGGGGTGCAGTCAGTGTAGGCTCAGCTTGGGAAGGTCGACTTCTCATTTGAATCACAACTTTCATAGGAAGTAGACCTTGATCCGATGAATTGTCACCGCCGAGCAAGAGACAAAGTCATTAGATGAGGTATCGTGGTCCGCAAGTCTTTGACTTTCTCGCCATATAGATGATGTGATCCATCAAAGTCAACAAAGTGATGGATAGGTCAATGGGCATAAATTCACCTCTAATAGGTCCAGTGACAAGATGCATTTCACCTTCTTTAACAAAGTTAGCTAACTTTGTCAAAGTGGATTTACGACCATCATACTTAGCTTCTACTCCTACATACTTTTGAAAGCCTAATCCTAAGCCGAGGTTACCGATTGATCGTTATAGATTTCTAGCCGATTATCACCGAAATTAACCATTCCTTATGCCTAGCTATTTCTCGCCTAGTTTTTCTTTAAGCTCTAGGTTCTCGCATACGCCTTCATCCTTTGCTTTCTCGCATGCTTTTAAGTAATTATTTGCAACTTCTAGATCAAACTGTAACACCTTTATCTTTTCTTCATAAGCTATTTGATTCTTTTGAAACCATACTTTTGTCTTTCATCGCTTTTAATGCTAGTTTATGAGCTTCATTTTCAACATAGCATTCATCAAACTTAGGTTTCATAGCATCATATTCTTCTTTAAGTTCATTGTATCTTAGACTACAACCAAATATACAGCAGTACCGAGATAGTCCCATCAAGGCAAACCGATCATGCCTTTCATCCAAGTACACCTTGCCAAGAATCCAAGCTTATCAAGATTATGAGCTTCCTCATTCACAGTGTTCATGTGCACCCAGCTTGACCTGCTCATCCATGGTGAGAAGAGTCAAGCTCCAGCCTTCCTCATTGCTTCTCACGATAGGAAATGTAGTTAGCTCCATCTCCACTCTTCCCGCCTTTGCATTCCTCGAGAAATGCCCCATCCGTGGCAAGTGAAACACTTGACTTTTCTCCTATCAAAGCGAGCCGGTTCCTTTCCTTGAAAGCAAACTTCCTCCCGCACTTCTCTTCAAACCTTTGATGTCCATCGACAAAGAATGCCACCGCATTTTCGCCATCTCCTCCATTTCAAGTGGGTCCAACTGATCAAAGTCTTCATATGCAAGATACCGAGTATCATAATCAAGAACAAATGAATGAAGAACATCCTCCATCACACTACTAGTCTTAGTTTGAGAAGATGGTGGAGTGGGACGAGTGTTATGTGGTGGAGTGGGAGTGCAAGATGATGGAAAGTAGTTGGAACTAGGAGATGATGGAAAATAGTTGGAACTAGGAGCAGTACCATCATGTTGGAGTGAGATGTCCCAACAAAAGTCGCATGGCCGTAAGAAGATGTACGGTAGGAGTTCGACATCGTTCAAGAGTTCGAGTCTCATAGGCACCTCATCAAAGGTGAGCATGTCCAACCCACCTTTAGCCTCGAGGGCTATACTTACATGTAACCATGATGGAGGCAAAGATCAAGGAACTTTGAGTTGCAATATCATTATCGTTTTTTGCATTCACCGGTTTAGCCGACTCAAAATCCTATGGAACCCGTCAGATCCCTTGTGGATACCTTCTTCTTCTGAGATATTAAAGTCCCGAAATTGTTGTCTCAAAGATGGACTTCCTCATTCTCTTTGATTCTTCATTTCCACCGAACCTTGCTTTGAGAGCCATCCATATGTCCTTTGCATCATCCATATGGTGAAAATCACACGATGATCTTCGTGAATGGCTTGAAGCAATAGTTTTACTTTATGCTCTCTCTCAGATAGCCAAGACCTCTTCAAAGAAGCTTTGGGAGGAGCCATGATAAACTTCCCATCCCCGTCTGAATCATTTTCTTTAGACTGCTTCCTTTCTTTACTACCTCCCACAGATTCCAATCAATATTGAAATCCAGCCCATCTTCATAGTCCAAAGATCATACTCTTCCTTTTCAAATAAGGAAATTTACCATTGTCGCTTGAAAGACTAAGTCGTTGCATGGAAGTGGTGTTGGTGTTGTTTGTGTTGGTGACTTCAGCCATTATCGATCCGTGCATGGTGAATGAATGTTTGATTGTATGGGGTGAGAATGGTTCTTAGTATCGTAGAGACTTTCCCGAGGCTCGATACCACTTGTTGAAAACACAAAGACCTTGATAGATCTTAAGCACTCTGAGATCGTTAGTGTTGCCTATGTAATCACAAGCAAACTAATAGAAGATCTCTACAACTCGTATTTTATAGCGGAAAGTAAATACAAGTTATAATAACTAAGAACTCTTTGATCCTCTATGGATCTTTTGATTATAGAAACTCTATGTTTCGATATTTTACAAGACTTGAAAGACTTAAGAAAAGCTTATCTATTACAAACTATTATGGTTCCTTTTATAGGCAAGAAACCCTAATGACTCACGAGCGCCATAATGTACGCCCTAATACAAACATAGACAAGCATGCATCTAGACAAGCATGCAACTAATCATATTGTTTTACTAATCATATTGTTTATTCCGAGTAAGCTCTATACAATACGGCGCCAACCTATCTTTCATACGGCTACCGACTTTTCCTACATACGGCCTACATAGCTTATCTCTCCCACGTGATTCGCACTTTCAGCAGAACACGATTGCTTAACACTTCAAAAGTATAACTTCAAGAATCCATTCATCTTCTTCTAATCTCTTCTACAGATACTTCGCAGTAATCAAGAGTTTACCTTAATTCCCAGAGAGGTTTTGAAGCTTGATGTTCTTTAAAGAAACAATTCTCAAAATTGATTATCCAAATTCCAAAACAAACGATAGTAACAAGTCTAATCCACCAACACTTAAAAACTTATTCAACACATTCATTTTTTCAAATTAGCTAACCCGCAATCAAATATCGACTATATGGGTATATTAGCATGTTAATGAATATTCTATACTCTCTCCTATACAACTTATATATGTCTTGTTCAGGTTTCGCCATACCAATATACCATGGTAGCTACACAATGTCAAACATTTCGCCATACCAATATACCATGGTAGCTACACAATGTCAAACATGTCCAGCGATCATTCTTATGAAAAAATTTTGCTTCCATTCTATATAATTTGAGTTATGGCTTCATATAGTAAGCATAAATTTGAACCACCATTAAGTCACCTATATAACCTCTGTTAGAAAAGTGACTTAAACTTTAAGAGTTGTTTGGTAAATTTGATAATTTGTATGACTTGTCCTACAAGTTTGTTTTGAATTGGGAAACTAATCTATGGAGGTTCGTTTGCCTATAAATATGGATTATTAGCATTATAATTCTTTGTACCTTTTGAATTTGTGTTTGGTACCTTTGGAATTAGAATTTGATACCATTGAATTGAAAATTGGTATTTGGTATCTTTGAATTTAGTTTTCTATTTGGTTTCCTAATTTGAATAGAATGTTACGACACCCAAATCTACAAACGTAGTTTTTAAAAGAATTGACTTTACAATTCAAAAGGCTAGCACAAGCAAATTGTTGCTTCGCTTTTCCTTGCACCTCTATATAAATCGAAAGAATATATAATAATTATTTATATTAGGAAGCTAAATATGTTTATGTTGGGCAAAACAAAAATTTGAATGGCGCAGTTGATTGAAAGTTAAAACAACTAATGATGATACATTTTTTTAAGATGATTTAAAACGCATAAAGAAACACGTAAAACATATAGGGTGCGTTTAGTTGGAGGAAAATACTCTTGTTTTCCACAAAATGTTTAGTGAAAAACAAGGAAAATAGAGATCGCGTTCAAATCAATGTTTTTCAACAAAATGTTTTGCAAAACAGAAATCCCCTATTTCCTAATTTAACAAGGAAAATTACAAAACAAATTTTAGTTGTTTTCTTTTTTTTCATTTTTAACCCACAACCCTCCCTCCCTTCTTCAAAATAGAAAATACAAACATCAGCTAAACGCGTTTTCTATATTTTCAAGTGTTTTGTGGAGATAAATTTCCCTTCCAAATTTTTACAAAACTATAGATAGAAAACACAAGAATTGTTTCTCCAACTAAACGCACCCATGGCATTGCATGCATAAAACAACTTGATAAAACATAGTAGCTGCAAATGTGGTATAGTTTTGAGGACTATTAGATAAATAAGAACTAATGGATCACATTAAATAAGGAGGATTGATTATTGTGAAATTGTTACGGATATGATTTACGTATCGGTTAAAAGTTTGTCTAACAAGCATTTGAAACTTCGCAGTCGTTTCTTTTGTGGTGATACGGGTGTGATTGTGTGAAGCATAAAATGCATTTCGGTAACTGGAACAAAGTTATTTGTGGAAAAATGGGAGAATTTGCCTTCTTATGGGGTTGTTGTTTTCCTTACCAAACGTACAGAATACTTTATATTCTTTTTCATAAGGACCACACAGGATTTGATGCCACAAGTTACATTCGAACCCGTGTAATGAACGATCATGATACGTGTAAGTTCTTAGCAAAGACAATCAATCTATGGTCCCTCTGAATTTCAGCAGTTGACCCGTCCAGTAGACTTAAGCTGAAACTAATTCCATATTTCCATACCAATTATCTAGATTTGATCTTCGATTATGTGTACATGAACACGAATGAATAGTCGTTAAAATTATAATGCATAGTTCCATATATTGATGTGTGTTCGTAAATGTGTATACTCTATGAGACAGCTAGCGCATTTGTATCACTTCTCAAGAGAACGTACATTGCAGCAATTCATTAATAGTGCATGTAACACACAAAATAGTATGCAAATAAATATACTCAAACAAGTAAACCCCAGGGACCGTATGTAATTTTTTATGAACAATGTTTGTAATAGCAAGTAAACCTAGCTGGGCTACCGGAGGCCTTGTGCAAAACCGCTTATATGATAACTAACATGACGATTAAGTATACATGTTGTAAAGATCTAGCTTTAATTTTTATGAGTTTTTTTTTATCAACCCCGCCCACTTGAAGTTAAGGTTAACCAATATTTAGAACAAAAATCATATATCACCATTTTGGTGCGGGAAATAAATTTTGATGCCACAAATATATAAAGAGACACAAAATCCTTTAAGACTTTGAGGCCCAGTGCGTTAGCACACCTCGCACACTCTCGTATACGGCTTTGACCTCAAACACCATTTTGGGTGAAGTTTAATGTTTGATGAATAGTAAACATTTAGACAAGTGTTTATATTTAAAATTAAAATTAAAATACCCCTTAATGTTTTATCTTACTTGTTGGGTCCTGTAACAAACCTCTGATACATTTACAGCTTGATAAACAGAACCATCTTGATTATCAAAGGGTACAAATTATTTATTTTACAACACGAATCTGCTACAAAGTGATATTTGTCATAGTGTAGGGCCAGGTGGAACAGTTGGAAACAGATTAGAAGCAGGGGGAATGATCGAGTGGTGGTGAATAGAAGGACTGTAATACACGAAGTCATGTAGCGAGCTTCACTTGACTTACGTCTTGATAACAAGTCATTAGGGGTGAACTGTAATTTTTTTCTTTAAATAGCAATAATTTCCGGTTGATGATGCAAGTCATCAGTTTAAGAAACTTCAGTCGTAGTCTTTATTCCTCAACTCTTTCTTTCTCTTGTTTGTCTATTTTATACAGTTGAAGTTTCTTGTTACTATATACCACTTAATCACCTTTTTCTACTTCCAATATGAAGGATTTTCCATGTTCCTCACCATTAAGATTATATTATTCACTTGTTATATCCTATCGTCTCCCTTTACTAGACTCTGGTCGAGAAGTTCCAGTACTGCTACGCACCACAAGTGATGCCTCTGCTCTTTTGAAATGGAAAGCTAGCCTTGATAAACAAAGCCAGTCACGTCTTTCATCGTGGGTTGGAAGCAACCCATGTCATGGTTGGATGGGAATTGTTTGCAGTAACGCGACCGCAAATGCACAAAGTGTTGTGACAAGAATCCAACTTCGTAATTTAAGCTTAGTAGGTACACTTCTTCATCTTGATGCATGGTCATTACAGAATCTTGAATCCTTGGATCTTGCATTTAACACACTCTATAGCAACATTCCACCCAATCTTGTGAACATGACTCGCCTCCAAAACCTCGACCTTTCCAATAATAACTTTTCAGGAATAATTCCACCAGAGATCGGAATGCTAAAATATATGAGTAAGCTTCGTCTGAACAGTAACCGCCTTGAGGGTCATATCCCAGATAGTATAGGAAACTTTACAAACTTAACTGTGCTTTATTTGGCTAGTAACGGTCTGACTGGTCGCATCCCAAATAGCATAGGTAACCTAGTAAAGTTATCTGAGCTTTACTTATTTGGTAATAACCTTACGGACACATCCTCCAGAAATCGGGCACTGAAATTAGTTTATATCTGTGACCTTCAGAATAATCTTCTTACTGGAGTCATTCCTTCCACAATAGGAAATTTGACCAATCTTTATCACATGTATCTGAACAATAATGAACTTTCGGGTTCCATTCCACCCGAAATAGCTGGTGCTCGTGATCTCATAGATCTCGATATTGGTGAGAATTTTATTAATGGTACCATTCCAATTTCCTTTAGAAATTTCACAAGGCTAGGAGATTTGGACATGGGTGATAACCTTATATCTGGCTCCATTCCAGATTATTTTACAAATTACACAAGGCTTGAAGAATTAGACTTAAGTAGTAACCAATTCACTGGCCTCATACCACCAGAATTAGGGAAGAGAACAGCCTTTGTTGAATTTTTAGTGCGAAATAATAGTCTCAGCGGTTCCATTCCACAAGATATGAATTGTACAAGGATGGAAGACTTTCAAGTAGGTTACAACATGCTCTCAGGTCCTTTGCCAAACGAAATTTGTGCTTCCGGACTTATTCAATATATTGGAGCGAACAACAATTTCTTCTCAGCTCCTATACCCAAGAGCTTAAAAAACTGTAGCAGTTTAATAAGACTTAGGCTTGATAGCAACCAACTGACTGGAAACATCTCCAATGATTTTGGGATATATCCAGAGTTGAATTATATCAATCTGAGCGAGAATAAACTGTATGGTGAGGTGTCGAGCAACTGGGGGTTGTGTCCTAAGTTAGCTAGCTTAGAGATATCAAACAACAATTTGTCAGGGAAGATAGCAACAGAGATAGGAGGAGCAACAAAATTAACTAGGCTTTATCTCACATCAAATCACTTGGTTGGTGAAATCCCAAGAGCTTTGGAAGGTTGGACTCATTAACATATTTGCACTTGGACGACAATAAGCTTTCGGTACAATTCCTTCCGAAATAGGAAATTTGTACAAGCTGGAAGAAGTTAACTTGGCAAAAATTCTCTTACTGGTCCAATCAATGGAAAGTTAGGAGAATGCTTAAAGTTAAGGATTTTAAATCTAAGCAGTAACCAATTAAAGGAAGTTATTCCTGTACAAATATCCAAGTTGGACAAGTTAGAAACTCTTGACCTTAGTGAAAATAGTCTGGTTGGGAGCTACCACCACAGTTTGGGGACCTCGAGTATGTACAAACATTGAACCTGTCTTACAATAACCTCACAGGCTCCATTCCTTCAACTTTCACGCAAATGCTGAGTTTAACCACAGTTGATGTGTCTTACAATCAGCTAGAGGGGCCACTTCCGAGGATGCGAGCATTTGAAGAGGCTCCAATGGAGGCACTTCGAAATAACAAGCACTTATGTGGAAATAGCACAGGGTTCGAATGCCCCATCCAACTAAGAAATCAAGCACACGTAAAGAAGTTTCCAATGGTGATTATAATCATACTGCCTATAGTGGGATTCATGTTGCTCGTGGTTATTATTCTTGGCACATCATGTTATCTCCATAAAAGAAATCCAAATGCAACAAATAGGCCGCAAGAGAGACAGAGGGAAACCCTTTTTAGCATCTGGAGCTATGATGGGAATATGGTCTATGATAGTATTATTGAATCCCTAGATGACTTTGATTCCAAGCATATCGTTGGGGTTGGGGGACACGGAACGGTGTATAAAGCACAACTGTTAAAGGAGCTTTTTGCAGTGAAAAGAATCCATCCCCTAGAAGACGGCGAGATGCAAAATCTTAAGAGTTTTGAGAACGAGATCCGCGCATTGACAGAAATACGTCATCAGAATATTGTAAAGCTCTATGGGTTTTGTTCTCATTCACGACACTCATTTTTGGTATACGAGTTCTTGGCAGGAGGAAGCTTAAGGAATGTCCTGAATGACCTGGAACAAGCAATTGTGTTTGATTGGAAAAAGAGGGTGATTGCAGTTAAAGGCATTGCAAAAGCCTTATCCTATATGCACCATGATTGTTCACAACTAATTATTCACAGGGATTTGTCAAGCTCCAATGTTCTACTGGATTCAGATTGGGTAGCTCATGTATCAGATTTTGCCACAGCCAGGATATTAAATCCAGACTCTTCCAACTGGACTTCGTTTACTGGAACTTTTGGTTACGTTGCTCCAGGTACTTGAATAAGCATGAGTAACTATGTAAAATTAAAATTTGCAACAAGTATTAGCTACTGACCTTTATTCTTCTTCTTTTGCAGAACTCGCATACACAATGGAAGTGACTGAAAAGTGCGATGTTTACAGCTTCGGGTACTCACACTAGAAATTATAATGGGAAAGCATCCAGGAGACTTCTTAACTTCCTCGCATGACATGAACTTCGAATCTCTGACTGAAATTCTGGACCATCGCTGTTTCCACCAGTGCAACAAATTGCAAAACAAGTGAAATTACTAGTCGAGATTGCATTTTCATGCCTGGGACAGAGCCCGCACTCTAGGCCATCAATGAGAGAAGTCACTCTAAGTTTGTGTAAATAGGGGTGTGTACTGCAAAAATGTTGTAAAACTTCGAGAGGAATGCTTACTTGAGAATTGAGATCTTTACTACCTAGCTACTTGAATACTGATTGTGATAGTTTCCTTTTCCTATATAAGTTGTTGTACTATGTTCTTTGTAATCTGTTTCATACAGAATTCCTATATATGCTTAAGTTATTGAAAAACAAACTTGATAAGACAACAACGTTTGGGGCCCATTATCTAGACAACAAAATAACTAGACGTTTTATAAAGAATTGTACAATGTGATTATGAAAAGTTAACACCCAAATACAAGCAATCGACATATTTGTCATGTATATTTTCAACCATTATGGATTCAAGTTCATTTCACCCATTTTGGGTTATGTTTGATCTCTAACGGTCAAATGGCTAATATAGAAAGTAAGTAAACAGGAAGAGGTCCAAAGTCTCTCAAATTGGACCTTCGTTTGTCTAATTTAAAGCAAAATTATCGACTACCAATTGTAACTAAGAAATACAACCAGAGCATCTACTGCTTCAAATCTTTTATATAATAAAGAAAATCTTTAGTGAGACTTTGTATTTCAAAAAAAAAATTTCTTTTAGGTAATATTTTTCTAATATGTTTTTTTATTTATTTAAATGTAAAAATAATAAAAGCTGATTATTTTTAATTTGGCTAAAAAATTTTAAAACCTTATTGCATTTGGATGTATAAAAACCCAAAAATGGGCCTCAATGATGCTTTTTTATAATTTTAGACTAAAAATGTAAATTTTAAAATAGAAGCGGAGTCACATACCATTCAATCACCGTGCGAAGAATATGTCCTTCCAAATCAAATTTGGTACTATTCAATTCCCAATAAAAAGAATCTGCAACTTTTGGATCAAGGGTATGTTTGTAGCAATAGGTTGAGGCCGGCCGGCCGGCTTGGTTTGAGCTTTTATTATGTTCAAGTTGAAATTAGATTTTTTAGACTTTTATGAATCATGTTCTCAAAAGGCTTTGAAACTTTAAATTTATAAAAGTGCTTAAAACTTTAAAGACGGCGCTTATGAACCATAAATTACATATTTACTCACAAAATATCTAACATACACTATAAAACTCATTTAATTATTGTAAAACATACATCAAACATAATTGTAAAACAAAAGTAAGAAACATGATAAAAACAAAATTAAGAAACATGATGAATAGTGCAAACTACGATAATAAATAGTAACTATTTTGAAAATGAAAAGTGAATATCCGAGTTGAATAATGACCGAAAATACTATTTGTGACATATGTGTTTCATAAAAATGGTTTTGCTTTTATATAAACTATTAACTAAACATATTGATGGTTTATTTGTTTAGTGAAATGAGTTAGTATACTATTGGCTCAAAACTTATGTATTTTATTTATCTCTTTAAAATGATTTTACTATTGTATCGACAAAATATAAGAAGATCATAAATATAAATAAACGCTTTACGGTTTATTTATATTAACATGTAAGATACATATAAAATCACAAAAGTCATTTTCCTATGAACAATCTAAACATCCATTGAAGACATTCTATCGTGCTTGATTCGGTCGGGTCTTGTCTGAGATGCATTGCGACGTCATTTTTGGTAATAGTTTTCACCCGTGAAGTGATTACACAATGGCTATGTTATTCATCTAGTCAAGCCACGCTATATTCGAAAGAAACAAAATATCGCAATTTTTTCGATAAACAATAAACAACATACCTTCAATCTCGATGATCATGATGACATCAAAATCACCAAGAAAACCTCATACGCATCGGTATAAGCTTAAAGCTATATACATCGAAGCCTAAGATTTTATCGATGACTCAAATACTCGCCGATAATTTTCAGATTCCTTAGTATTTTCATATTTATGACCTATTAAAACGTGGGCGACTGATTGTGTTTAAGAAACATATGTCCATAGAGAGAACTCACGAGTCTCATATGCGTTAAAATATAAATGTGTTCCGCCATTTCCTAACCCCATGTTAGAATATAAATGTGTTCCACCATACAAAAGCTTGACTTTATGGAGTCAAGATTCATTACAATACACTAAAAACACAAATAACTACATCATATGCTACTGCTAATCATCAAGCTACATCAGTTACCTAAGTTCATACCAAATACACCACAAGGGACTAACAAAATCCTAATCAAAATGAGGAAAATCCTGTCATAAAGAACTAACTTTGACTTTGTGCAAGTCAACTCTTCAATCAACCTTTTCTTCTCCATAGTTAGAACAACAATGTGTTCTTTCATCTCATTCTTTTGGTTCCCTTTCTAGACCCTTGTATGCAAATCATATACCAAGTATCTATAATAATCACTTGGTAAATCATCATAATAACCACACTTACTCTTTTTGTCTTGTAATTAACAAAATAAATTAGTTAACTTTACTTATCAAACAAAGACCCAAGCAAATTCAACACCTTCAAATTGGACACGCAATAATACGTTTGCCCGAATTCTCTTTTGTCCATTGTGCTTTGACTGTCAAAGGAATTCCACATCCACAGAATGGTTAAATGTACTTCCCAATTACTCGTGGAGTGCCACGAGAATAACAAGACATGTTTTTAGGTTTTTTGTGTGTGTGTGATAATATGTGTGTGTTTCTGTTGAGACTGTGGATGTTTTATGGGATGACGTGTTTTATTAACGTTGGGAATAAGACAAAGACCAGTCAACATGGATGCCAGCGTGGTTAAGTAGAAACGGAAAAAAATACTTAATCACCCGTCTAGTGTTGAGATTGGTAGAATTAGCAAGATTTGCACTTTTGTTAAGAAATAATAATAATAATAATAATAATAATAATAATAATAATAATAATAATAATAATAATAATAATAATAATAATAATAAGTAAATAAATTGTGGCAATTTTGATACATAAAGGAACAATTATATAAACAAAATTTAATAAAAAATAATAATAAAAAATCTTACTATTTAATACTCCGTGAATGCATTTAGGACTTCCTATAAAATAAAGTCTTAAAAGTCTCCTCCGTCTCAAAATTATTGTCCCCTATTGATTTTTTTAGTCTTTTTCTTCAACTTTGACTATAATTATTTTTGTTTGTGTTATATAATACTTGATGAAAAATATATGAATGTATTGGGTTTTAAATGTATTTTTCATTGGTATAATTTTCATCAAGTATTATATAACACAAATAAATATATTAATGGTCAAAGTTGAACAAGAAAGACCGTCAAAGTCAAAGGAGACAATAAAAATGGGACGGAGGAGTATAAGCCAACACACTTGCTAATATAAGGAAGTCTCACATTGCAATATAAGTCCTTTGTAAAGCCCTTTATATGTTACTAACAGACTTTATGGCTATTAAAAGCCCTTTGTAACAAAGACATTAATTAATTTTGTAACAAGACATTAACTTCCATTAACTTGATCACAACAAACAAGGATATAAATCCCTCCCACACACCAATTTCATCATACGAAACCCCAACTCCCCGTGATCCGGTTTACAAACGGTGTTCTCTAACGAAGAAAGGACCCATAATCATTCTTCAATCTCGATCAACACCAAAATCATCAACAACCCAAACCAATCCCCACAAACTCTTGACCTCACTTATCACTCCCCAACTCTCAAACACCAAAAGATTTGAAATACCATAAGAAACATAAAAGTTAAAACACACAAAAAACAAGACCATATTCAATATAACCAACCAAAGAACACAACCACCGTCCAAATCACGAACAACCAACGACCTACAACATCATCCGACCACAACATATAAATCCCTACAAAACAAGATAACAACTTCGAAAACAAACCTCTAGCCTACATCTAGACAAAAACAACCTCACTTTCACAATCAACAACTCTTATCTAAAACAAAACCACAAACATGACTCGAAAACAAAGAACCAAAGATCTCGGTTTAGTTTAAATATTAACAAAATCTTTAAAAGATTTATAACGCGAGAAACATCACGGATCTCCGAGAAACAACCACTTCTCTTAAATATCCGAAAAGTTTAAAGAAAAGACAATAACAAATCCGTTATTATCCTTCTTTTTTTCGTTAAAAGATAAACAAAAACATTAAAAGGTACCTACCCGAGATCTTTAAAAGACCTTGAAGCTGAACAGTGGGAAACACGAACCATGATGAAAGAAAGATATAGTGTGTTTAGTGTTAGGTTTTCGACAACAGAAAATCAATAAAAGGGTTTTTATTTGTGTTTGTTATGAGCACAAAGAAAGCAAACACAGTTGTGGCTTTGATTGGCCTTTGATTAAAAGAAAGGAAAAGTGTTTAAATGGTTGCGTTTGAGTAACATATAAGAGACCAGGAAAAAGTTTTTTTGTTTGTGTCTATTCAAAGAGCTGCACTTGAGAGAAGAAAAATGTGGCTGCGTATTCTAGATAGAGGAATATTAAGGTTTGTGTGAGACTGCAATTAGGGATAGCTATTACAGTATAAAGTAAGATATGAAGTGTTATGTTAATCGGTGATGGGCTATCTATTAATTTCATAATTTGGGCCTAAATTTCTTTTTGCTATCCGAAGTTTCATTGGGCTCATTGGGTTACAAATTTCTTTTTGCAATCCGAAGTGTCATTGGACTGCTACAAATAATACATATTTACAAAACAATACCACTTTAAGAGTTAAAAATTGCACAAAATATTGATCACTGATGATTTTAGTTGCAGGGTATCCGCCGCCGCAACGTGCGGGTACCCAGCTAGTAAAAGGTAATACTCGTTAAACTTATTATACATGTTTTGGCAGGCAGGCATCATCATCATTACGTCTCCAATTGCTTCAATATCCAACTTCCTGTATTAAATCAGAAAATATTTACATTTTGACACCTTCAACTTTATACTCTCTAAAATACAACCCTTGGTGCAAAATTTCAACAACCCACAAATAAATAAACCATAATGAAGACCAATAGGCTTTTGTTCTAGTGATATCCGTGATGTAATTAAGGGTGCTCACGGTTTAAAATCGGACCGGACCGGACAAGATCGGATTGGACCGAGACCGAGTTAGGCAAAACTCTAGACCGAGATCGGACCGGACCGAATGTGGTTGGTCCGTCTCGGTCCGAACCGGTTCGGTCGATCTTCGGTCGGTCCAAATCAAATAGGCTAAATATCCGGTTTGTCGCGGACCGGACCGGTCCGGACCGAGACCGAAATAATGAAAACACTAGATCGAGACCGGACCGTTGGTCCTTTGGTCCGGTCGGTTTTTGGTCGAGTTTGTCGGTCGATCCGGTCGGATTGCTCACTCTTAGATGTAATGTCTTCAACAAAGAAGTTGTTAATTCAAATCTCGCAAAAAAAAAAGATGAGATATTGTGATTGTGTGATATTATAAATATTTATTTGTGTGAGTCTAACTTTCAAAGATGATAGTTATAAACTTATAATCTATCTATCTATCTTAACTAATAAAATAGAGTTTTTAGCCTTTTTCTAATAAATTTTTTCCTCAAATAAGATTCGCTATGAGCGTGACACGTGTACTCGGGTTTGCGTTTGAATTGTCTTTTAAAATTGCCAAGCTATATTGTGCATATATTATGACATTAAAGACGTCACTGATTGCATGCAGGATTCATTTTTCAAATTACCACATTTACTTTAAACGCATACGGAGTATTATATAAGGTTTGTTGTTTAAGAAATCAGTTAAAGATGGATGTTATTGTGCTCTAATTTATGAATGACGATATGTCATTAATTATGGTTTTGATAAACATCATATACGTGTACAATAATGTATCCCGTATGTTACAACTATGAGCATGATGTTTAAAAAGGTATGTATAAGAATTTCAAGTTGGGCTTAATTTCACAAGAAAAATTAATCGAGACAATTGTAATATGGATATGTTACACAATTTGGTCTTCTTCAACCCCTATTGTCACACCCCAAATTACTGCTTTGCGTGAATGGAATTCACGGGATTGATCGTCATAGCATCACGATTCTAGATATATTGAACGACCTAAAGTGTCGTTTGGAAAACACATCGTTTGATTTAATAAAACAATCGAGTTTACAAAGTATAGGTCCCAAATGAAAATCAACTTGTGCGGAAATAAGTTTGTTACAATTCAAACGATGTTTTAAAGTTCACGTAAAACCCAGTGAGACGCGTCGTCACCGCGACTCCATGATGTGTCCACATGCATGCCATGAAGTGAATGCCTTAGATACCGAGATAAAACATGCTAAAAGTGTCAACACAAAGGTTGAGTGAGTTCATAGGATTTGTGTTGAAATGTAAAGCCTTTCAAAATCGTTTATGCAAAGAAAGGCATTGTAAATCCACTCGGTTCCAAGTTCCGCCCATACAAAACTTGCAACCTGTGTTCACAACCCATTGCCAAAATGTGCATAGTTTATGTTCAAGCGCATGATGTCAAATGAATTCACATAATAGTGCATGACTTAATGTATCAATGTTTACTTGACATAATTATACCAAGACATTCGGTTCAATGAAAATCCCAAGACATTCAGCTCAATGATGTTCCCAAGACATTCACTCAATGATAATCCCAAGACATTCAGCCAATGATAATCCCAAGACATTCACTCAATGATAATCCCAAGACATTCATTTCAATGATAATCCCAAGACATTCAATGATTCCATGATTTATGATATAGGATATGACTAAACATTCGATTCGATTAAACATGTAGTTTCAAATAATCATGATAGTTATAAAAATAGTTGAGCATGTATCTCCCCAAAACAATTAAAGAATATGAAAGCAAGTAAAAGTAGGGCTATGAAACTCACTTGGTAAAATGATGCGATGACAAAAGTGAGTACACTGAAATGTAGCGTGAATCTCGAAAATGACCTATTATGAATGATATGATATGTAATGAGTTATGATATAATGTTATGCATGCATTTCGTATGTTATTTATACCATTTGTGAGTTTTGAAAATAATACTCTTCGTCGAAAAATACTCTTTTGACGTCTTGACCATTCTTAAATTACTTTACAAGTATTTACGTCAAAATGTCATCCTACAATAGTTTCTTAATGATTTATTGTGAAATTATAACTTTTAAATAAGTAAAATAATGTCGTTGGAAATTTCATGAAAGTGACTAAAATGGCCTCGAAAAGCTAGTCGTAAAATGGTGTACGTCGAACGTTAGGAAACGAACTCAACGGTTTTGGAAAGCTTGTATCAAAATCTCAAGTTTTGGCATTTAAGTTTTTATCCTAGAGGTCTCGAACATAAAGAAAATATAGGTTAAGTAGGGTGATTTTGTCCAAATGTGGTTTAAAAAGTGAGTTTCGCAAAGTTTAAGCAACCGTAAATAATTTATTACAACTCCGCTATACAAACGGTTGGTCGTTTTGGAAAATATGCTTGGTGATCTCAATTTTATTAGAAGACATCTCGTTACAAAAAGTTCTACATCAACGTTAAAAATAGCCTTCAATATGGTCGTTTTGTTTACCGTAACACTTGTCAACTAAAAATAATATAGTTTTTCTTAAATAAGAAAGTTACGGAAATTTTTATGAAAACGTGTATATTTTAGTCGTTACAAATCCGTTTTCTACGTATTATACGTCCTTAGCTTCGTATCAAAGTATACTAATATATTTTTGATAAGTCGAAATAATTTATAAAGCTTAAGACTCGTTTTTGACTCGTACAAAACGAAAACAGTTTGCTGAAATTTCAAAAAAATATATATTTCGTCGTCAAACTTGAAAAATTCATAACTTCTTCGTTATAACTCCGTTTTAATCCGTTCAAGCGGCCACGGATTCGTTTTAAAGTATATTTTCTAAATATCTAGGCCAAAATTTGTGTCTACTGTCGGATTTTCCAGAAATACAAAATAAGATCAGACCACTTATTTATACTTGTCGAAAATAGTTTTTCTCGTACTAAACCTATTCCAATCCCTTCAAAACAACTCCAAAGCTATTCTAATCCTACCATACACCTTCTTAGGGTGTCATGGGTTCCTAAACATCATCAAGACCAATATATAACAAGGGATAATTATAGGATGACTTATATATGTATAACTCTAAAAACAATGTAAAATGGTATAAATATCCACAAGTCTTGCATGCTTTGCTCAAAAATGATGAAATAGATATGAAATGATAATGAAAGATGTAAAATGAAAATGATATGCTTACTAGTTACTTGATGAGGTGATAAGAACAAAGGTTTAAACCTAAACACCCTAGGTTTTTATTTCAAAACCTTGATTAAGAGTGTATCTAGATTGTTTAAACTTGATCTTGAAAAGTTTTGATGATTTTCTTCTTGCTCCTTAATGGTGGCGGGTTTTGGGAGAGGAAGAAAAAGAGAAAGACTTTTACAACTTTGAATTATGATAGTATGTGTAAATGACTTGGAGTGTAAAAAGTTTATAATGAAAGATCTAGCAAATCTTGCATATCTTGAAAATCATCATGCATTTAATAATACATATTTATTATATTATTATTATTATTATTATTATTATGTAAATGTATAAAATGTGTAAGTAGAGGTAAAGTTAAATGATGATAGTAATAACTTGTAATATTGTTAAGTAATATTAGTAAGTTGTATACACATTTGAATATTTAAGGTAGCGTTAGATAAAATAAATTTTAATAGATCAAAGTAAAATATATTGAGATCATAAAATTGTAAAAATACATTTCTTGTAAAATTTGAGTGATATAATAATTATCGTGTAGTTTTTAAGAAAAGCGTCGTAATAATATAAATTTAACGATTTATATACAAAATAAATTTAAAACACTAGGTAAACTCAAAATATTATTTTATAAACTAAATGTAAGTATAAAAATATATCGGGATCATTTTGGAAGTATCGGATTAAATGTTCAAAATAATAATTTACGCGATAACGTTTATTTAATATAAAATTTACGCGTTTAATGTGAAATGCAAAATCATGAATGAACTAACATGATGCAAATGATGTTAATGAAATGTAGACTAAACTTAGTCTATATGAAATGTCCGTGATGATATGATCATGAATTCGCCGCTAAACCATTAAGGTTACGCGAATTTGGAACACGTAAACCTAGTTTACGATAAATGATGAAATGGTGAAACATGAATTGTTTTGAGAAATGACCGAAATTACGAGTTGTCACATTCGCCCATCCAAAAGGAATTCACCACGAATTCGGTTCGTGTTGGTCTCTCGTGGTTAGGGTTTGATGAGGCAAACTTTCCCATTCTCAAGCAAAACCCTCAAAGACTTTTACCAACCAATTTTCACTTAATCTCACAACTCATCAAACGAGAACCGTCATGAGATTAGGCTAAATTGGTTTGTAGGAGGACTTTGAAAATTTGGCTCGATTACGAATTGCTTACACATATAAGCCTACTACTCCCTTCATTGCATGATTCTTCCTGAATTAGACATAGGTGATCAGGCTATGTATAATTTAGGAGTAACTATGCAATGCTTGGACTAATCGACTCATATGTTGTTTGGTGTTAAGTCAACTGATGTTAAAATTGTGATAGGGAATGACAGGGCATTCACCACATTGGAGTATGAAGAAAGAATAGTGGAATGGGTATTTGAAGGCATCCATGTGACAATCGATTTTGAAATGAAAGTAAATAACTCGAAAAATGTACGTATAAACCGCATGTAAAGTGAACATGCACTTATGATGAAATGATGAGATGCTATGATGATGTAGTTATAGTCTAGGGTCAATGATGCAACCTAGTTCTCTATAATCAAGCTCGATGCCAATCACACACCCCAAATTACATGTTTTGCGTGAATGGAATTCACGGGATTGATGTCATAGCATCACGATTCTGAGATATATTGAACGACCTAAAGTGTCGTTTGGAAAACACATCGTTTGATTTAATAAAACAATCGAGTTTACAAAGTATAGGTCCCAAATGAAAATCAACTTGTGCGGAAATAAGTTTGTTACAATTCAAACGATGTTTTAAAGTACGTAAAACCCAAGTGAGACGCGTCGTCACCGCGACTCCATGATGTGTCCACATGCATGCCATGAAGTGAATGCCTTAGATACCTGAGATAAAACATGCTAAAAGTGTCAACACAAAGGTTGAGTGAGTTCATAGAGTTTGTGTTGAAATGTAAAGCCTTTCAAAATCGTTTATGCAGCAAAGGCATTGTAAATCCACTCAGTTCCAAGTTCCGCCCATACAAAACTTGCAACCTGTGTGTTCACAACCCATTGCCAAAATGTATATAGTTTATGTTCAAGCGCATGATGTCAAATGAATTCACATAATAGTGCATGACTTAATGTATCAATGTTTACTTGACATAATTATACCAAGACATTCAGTTCAATGAAAATCCCAAGACATTCAGCTTCAATGATGTTCCCAAGACATTCACTCAATGATAATCCCAAGACATTCATTTCAATGATAATCCCAAGACATTCAAATTTCAATGATAATCCCAAGACATTCATTCAATGATAATCCCAAGACATTCATTCAATGATTTATGATATAGGATATGACTAAACATTCGATTCGATTAAGCATGTAGTTTCAAATAATCATGATAGTTATAAAAATAGTTGAGCATGTATCTCCCCAAAAGTAATTCAAAGCAAGTAAAAGTAGGGGCTATGAAACTCACTTGGTAAAATGAGGCGATGACAAAAGTGAGTACAAAGTCGAAATGTAGCGTGAATCTCGAAAATGACCTATTATGAATGATATGATATGTAATGAGTTATGATATAATGTTATGCATGCATTTCGTATGTTATTTATACCATTTGTGAGTTTTGAAAATAATACTCTTCGTCGAAAAATACTCTTTTGACGTCTTGACCATTCTTAAATTACTTTGCAAGTATTTACGTCAAAATGTCATCCTACTACAGTTTCTTAATGATTTATTGTGAAATTATAACTTTTCGTCGTAAAATAATGTCGTTGGAAATTTCATGAAAGTGACTAAAATGGCCTCGAAAAGCTAGTCGTAAAATGGTGTACGTCGAACGTTAGGAAACGAACTCAACGGTTTTGGAAAGCTTGTATCAAAATCTCAAGTTTTGGCATTTAAGTTTTTATCCTAGAGGTCTCGTTCATAAAGAAAATATAGGTTAAGTAGGGTGATTTTGTCCAAAATGTGGTTTAAAAAGTGAGTTTCGCAAAGTTTAAGCAACCGTAAATAATTTATTACAACTCCGCTATACAAACGGTTGGTCGTTTTGGAAAATATGCTTGGTGATCTCAATTTTATTAGAAGACATCTCGTTACAAAAGTTCTACATCAACGTTAAAAATAGCCTTCAATATGGTCGTTTTGTTTACCGTAACACTTGTCAAATAAAAATAATATAGTTTTTCTTAAATAAGAAAGTTACGGAAATTTTTATGAAAACGTGTATATTTTAGTCGTTACAAATCCGTTTTCTACGTATTATACGTCCTTAGCTTCGTATCAAAGTATACTAATATATTTTTGATAAGTCGAAATAATTTATAAAGCTTAAGACTCGTTTTGACTCGTACAAAACAAAATAGTTTTGAAATTTCGAAAAATATATATTTCGTCAAACTTGAAAAATTCATAACTTCTTCGTTATAACTCCGTTTTAATCCGTTCAAGCGCCACGGATTCGTTTTAAAGTATATTTTCTAAATATCTAGGCCAAAAATTTGTGTCTACTGTCGGATTTTCCAGAAATACAAAATAAGATCAGACCACTTTTTATACTTGTCGAAAATAGTTTTCTCGTACTAAACCTATTCCAATCCCTTCAAAACAACTCCAAAGCTATTCTAATCCTACCATACACCTTCTTAGGGTGTCATGGGTTCCTAAACATCATCAAGACCAATATATAACAAGGGATAATTATAGGATGACTTATATATGTATAAACTCTAAAAACAATGTAAAATGGTATAAATATCCATAAGTCTTGCATGCTTTGCTCAAAAATGATGAAATAGATATGAAATGATAATGAAAGATGTAAAATGAAAATGATATGCTTACTAGTTACTTGATGAGGTGATAAGAACAAAGGTTTAAACCTAAACACCCTAGGTTTTATTTCAAAACCTTGAACAAGAGTGTAACTAGATTGTTTAAACTTGATCTTGAAAAGTTTTGATGATTTTCTTTCTTGCTCCTTAATGGTGACCGGTTTTGGGAGAGGAAGAAGAGAAAAGAAAAGACTTTTCTAACTTTGAATTATTGTAGTATGTGTAAATGACTTGGAGTGTAAAAGTATATAATGAAAGATCTAGTAAAAAAATATCTTGAAAATCATCATGCATTTAATCATACATATTGGCGGATTATTATTATTATTATCTTAAAAATATATAAGTTATTTTAGAGGTATAGTTATTTGAGGATAGTAATAAAGTGTGTATTGTTAAGTAATATTAGTAAGTTGTATATATATTTGAATATTTAAGGTAGCGTTAGATAAAAATAAATTTTAATAGATCAAAGTAAAATATATTGAGGTCATAAAAATTGTAAAAATACATTTCTTGTAAAATTTGAGTGATATAATAATTATCGTGTAGTTTTTAAGAAAAGCGTCGTAATAATATAAATTTAACGATTTATATACAAAATAAATTTAAAACACTAGGTAAACTCAAAATATTATTTTTATAAACTAAATGTAAGTATAAAAATATATCGGGATCATTTTTGGAAGTATCGGATTAAATGTTCAAAATAATAACTTACGCGATAACGTTTATTTAATATAAAATTTACGCGTTTAATGTGAAATGCAAAATCATGAATGAACTAACATGATGCAAATGATGTTAATGAAATGTAGACTAAACTTAGTCTATATGAAATGTCCGTGATGATATGATCATGAATTCGCCGCTAAACCATTAAGGTTACGCGAATTTGGAACACGTAAACCTAGTTTACGATAAATGATGAAATTGTGAAGCATGAATTGTTTTGAGAAATGACCTGAAATTACGAGTTGTCACATTCGCCCATCAAAAAGGAATTCATCCACGAATTCGGTTCGTGTTGGTCTCTCGGGGTTAGGGTTTGATGAGGCAAACTTTCCCATTCTCAAGCAAAACCCTCAAAGACTTTTACCAACCAATTTTCACTTAATCTCACAACTCATCAAACGAGAACCGTCATGAGATTAGGCTAAATTGGTTTGTAGGAGGACTTTGAAAATTTGGCTCGATCATAGATTGCTTACACATATAAGCCTACTACTCCCTTCATTGCATGATTCTTCCCGAATTAGACATAGGTGATCGTGCTATGTATAATTTAGGAGTAACTATGCAATGCTTGGACTAATCGACTCATATGTTGTTTGGTGTTGAGTCAACTGATGTTAAAATTGTGATAGGGAATGACAAGGCATTCTCCACATTAGAGTATGAAGAAAGAATAATGGATGGGTATTTGAAGGCATCCATGTGACAATCGATTTTGAAATGAAAGTAAATAACTCGAAAAATGTACGTATAAACCGCATGTAAAGTGAACATGCACTTATGATGAAATGATGAGATGCTATGATGATGTAGTTATAGTCTAGGGTCAATGATGCAACCTAGTTCTCTATAATCAAGCTCGATGCCAATCATCACACCCCAAATTACTGCTTTGCAATGAATGGAATTCACGGGATTGATCGTCATAGCATCACAATTCATAGATATATTGAACGACCTAAAGTGTCGTTTGGAAAACACATCGTTTGATTTAATAAAACAATCGAGTTTACAAAGTATAGGTCCCAAATGAAAATCAACTTGTGCGGAAATAAGTTTGTTACAATTCAAACGATGTTTTAAAGTGAGTAAAACCCAAGTGAGACGCGTCGTCACCGCGACTCCATGATGTGTCCACATGCATGCCATGAAGTGAATGCCTTAGATACCGAGATAAAACATGCTAAAAGTGTCAACACAAAGGTTGAGTGAGTTCATAGAGTTTGTGTTGAAATGTAAAGCCTTTCAAAATCGTTTATGCAGCAAAGGCATTGTAAATCCACTCAGTTCCAAGTTCCGCCCATACAAAACTTGCAACCTGTGTGTTCACAACCCACTGCCAAAATGTGTATAGTTTATGTTCAAGCGCATGATGTCAAATGAATTCACATAATAGTGCATGACTTAATGTATCAATGTTTACTTGACATAATTATACCAAGACATTCAGTTCAATGAAAATCCCAAGACATTCAGTTCAATGATGTTCCCAAGACATTCAGCTCAATGATAATCCCAAGACATTCGATAATCCCAAGACATTCAAATTCAATGATAATCCCAAGACATTCAAATTTCAATGATAATCCCAAGACATTCAAATCCATGATTTATGATATAGGATATGACTAAACATTCGAGTTCGATTAAACATGTAGTTTCAAATAATCATGATAGTTATAAAAATAGTTGAGCATGTATCTCCCCAAAAGTAATTATGAAAGCAAGTAAAAGTAGGGGCTATGAAACTCACTTGGTGAATGATGCGATGACAAAAGTGAGTACACACGAAATGTAGCGTGAATCTCGAAAATGACCTATTATGAATGATATGATGTGTAATGAGTTATGATATAATGTTATGCATGCATTTCGTATGTTATTTATACCATTTGTGAATTTTGAAAATAATACTTATCGTCGAAAAATACTCTTTTGACGTCTTGACCATTCTTAAATTACTTTACAAGTATTTACGTCAAAATGTCATCCTACAATAGTTTCTTAATGATTTATTGTGAAATTATAACTTTTAAATCAGAAAATAATGTCGTTGGAAATTTCATGAAAGTGACTAAAATGGCCTCGAAAAGCTAGTCGTAAAATGGTGTACGTCGAACGTTAGGAAACGAACTCAACGGTTTTGGAAAGCTTGTATCAAAATCTCAAGTTTTGGCATTTAAGTTTTATCCTAGAGGTCTCGAACATAAAGAAAATATAGGTTAAGTAGGGTGATTTTGTCCAAAATGTGGTTTAAAAGTGAGTTTCGCAAAGTTTAAGCAACCGTAAATAATTTATTACAACTCCGCTATACAAACGGTTGGTCGTTTTGAAAAATATGCTTGGTGATCTCAATTTTATTAGAATACATCTCGTTACAAAAAGTTCCACATCAACGTTAAAAATAGCCTTCAATATGGTCGTTTTGTTTACCGTAACACTTGTCAACTAAAAATAATATAGTTTTTCTTAAATAATAAAGTTACGGCAATTTATGAAAACGTGTATATTTTAGTCGTTACAAATCCGTTTTCTTCGTATTATACGTCCTTAGCTTCGTATCAAAGTATACTAATATATTTTTGATAAGTCGAAATAATTTATAAAGCTTAAGACTCGTCTTTGACTCGTACAAAACGAAAACAGTTTGCTGAAATTTCAGAAAATATATATTTCGTCGTCAAACTTGAAAAATTCATAACTTCTTCGTTATAACTCCGTTTTAATCCGTTCAAGCGGCCACGGATTCGTTTTAAAGTATATTTTCTATATATCTTGGCCAAAAATTTGTGTCTACTGTCGGATTTTCCAGAAATACAAAATAAGATCAGACCCTTATTTATACTTGTCGAAAATAGTTTTTCTCGTACTAAACCTATTCCAATCCCTTCAAAACAACTCCAAAGCTATTCTAATCCTACCATACACCTTCTTAGGGTGTCATGGGTTCCTAAACATCATCAAGACCAATATATAACAAGGGATAATTATAGGATGACTTATATATATAACTCTAAAAACAATGTAAAATGGTATAAATATCCACAAGTCTTGCATGCTTTGCTCAAAAATGATGAAATAGATATGAAATGATAATGAAAGATGTAAAATGAAAATGATATGCTTACTAGTTACTTGATGAGGTGATAAGAACAAAGGTTTAAACCTAAACACCCTAGGTTTTTATTTCAAAACCTTGATTAAGAGTGTAACTAGATTGTTTAAACTTGATCTTGAAAAGTTTTGATGATCCTTTCTTGCTCCTTAATGGTGACCGGTTTTGAGAGAGGAAAAAGAGAGAAGATCTTTTGACAACTTTGAATTATGATAGTGTGTGTAAATGACTTGGAGTGTAAAAGTATATAATGAAAAATCTAGCAAATCTTGCATATCTTGAAAATCCCCCATGCGGATAATGGGGGATATTTTTATTATTATATTATTATTATTTTTTAAATGTATAATGTAAGTAAGGTAAAGTTATTTGTAATAGTAATAAGTTGTAATATTGTTAAGTAACTTAGTAAGTTGTATATTTAGTGAATATTTAAGGTAGCGTTAGATAAAATAAATTTTAATAGATCAAAGTAAAATATATTGAGATCATAAAATTGTAAAATACATTTCTTGTAAAATTTGAGTGATATAATAATTATCGTGTAGTTTTTAAGAAAAGCGTCGTAATAATATAAATTTAACGATTTATATACAAAATAAATTTAAAACACTAGGTAAACTCAAAATATTATTTTATAAACTAAATGTAAGTATAAAAATATATCGGGATCATTTTGGAAGTATCGGATTAAATGTTCAAAATAATAACTTACGCGATAACGTTTATTTAATATAAAATTTACGCGTTTAATGTGAAATGCAAAATCATGAATGAACTAACATGATGCAAATGATGTTAATGAAATGTAGACTAAACTTAGTCTATATGAAATGTCCGTGATGATATGATCATGAATTCGCCGCTAAACCATTAAGGTTACGCGAATTTGGAACACGTAAACCTAGTTTACGATAAATGATGAAATTGTGAAACGTGAATTGTTTTGAGAAATGACCTGAAATTGCGAGTTGTCACATTCGCCCATCAAAAAGGAATTCATCCCGAATTCGGTTCGTGTTGGTCTCTCGGGGTTAGGGTTTGATGAGGCAAACTTTCCCATTCTCAAGCAAAACCCTCAAAGACTTTTACCAACCAATTTTCACTTAATCTCACAACTCATCAAACGAGAACCGTCATGAGATTAGGCTAAATTGGTTTGTAGGAGGACTTTGAAAATTTGGCTCGATTACGAATTGCTTACACATATAAGCCTACTACTCCCTTCATTGCATGATTCTTCCCGAATTAGACATAGGTGATCGTGCTATGTATAATTTAGGAGTAACTATGCAATGCTTGGACTAATCGACTCATATGTTGTTTGGTGTTGAGTCAACTGATGTTAAAATTGTGATAGGGAATGACAGGCATTCTCCACATTAGAGTATGAAGAAAGAATAATGGAATGGGTATTTGAAGGCATCCATGTGACAATCGATTTTGAAATGAAAGTAAATAACTCGAAAATGTACGTATAAACCGCATGTAAAGTGAACATGCACTTATGATGAAATGATGAGATGCTATGATGATGTAGTTATAGTCTAGGGTCAATGATGCAACCTAGTTCTCTATAATCAAGCTCGATGCCAATCACACACCCCAAATTACATTTTGGCGGTGAATGGAATTCACGGGGATTGATTGTCATAGCATCACAATTCAGATATATTGAACGACCTAAAGTGTCGTTTGGAAAACACATCGTTTGATTTAATAAAACAATCGAGTTTACAAAGTATAGGTCCCAAATGAAAATCAACTTGTGCGGAAATAAGTTTGTTACAATTCAAACGATGTTTTAAAGTGAGTAAAACCCAGTGAGACGCGTCGTCACCGCGACTCCATGATGTGTCCACATGCATGCCATGAAGTGAATGCCTTAGATACCGAGATAAAACATGCTAAAAGTGTCAACACAAAGGTTGAGTGAGTTCATAGAGTTTGTGTTGAAATGTAAAGCCTTTCAAAATCGTTTATGCAAAGAAAGGCATTGTAAATCCACTCGGTTCCAAGTTCCGCCCATACAAAACTTGCAACCTTGTGTGTTCACAACCCACCGCCAAAATGTGCATAGTTTATGTTCAAGCGCATGATGTCAAATGAATTCACATAATAGTGCATGACTTAATGTATCAATGTTTACTTGACATAATTATACCAAGACATTCAGTTCAATGAAAATCCCAAGACATTCCAATGATGTTCCCAAGACATTCACTCAATGATAATCCCAAGACATTCGGTTCAATGATAATCCCAAGACATTCACTCAATGATAATCCCAAGACATTCACTCAATGATAATCCCAAGACATTCATTATTCCATGATTTATGATATAGGATATGACTAAACATTCGATTCGATTAAACATGTAGTTTCAAATAATCATGATAGTTATAAAAATAGTTGAGCATGTATCTCCCCAAAAGTAATTATGAAAGCAAGTAAAAGTAGGGGCTATGACTCACTCACTTGGTAAAATGATGTATCTCCCCAATGACAAAAGTGAGTACACCGAAATGTAGCGTGAATCTCGAAAATGACCTATTATGAATGATATGATATGTAATGAGTTATGATATAATGTTATGCATGCATTTCAGTATGTTATTTATACCATTTGTGAGTTTTGAAAATAATACTCTTCGTCGAAAAATACTCTTTTGACGTCTTGACCATTCTTAAATTACTTTACAAGTATTTACGTCAAAATGTCATCCTACAATGGTTTCTTAATGATTTATTGTGAAATTATAACTTTTAGTCAGAAAATAATGTCGTTGGAAATTTCATGAAAGTGACTAAAATGGCCTCGAAAAGCTAGTCGTAAAATGGTGTACGTCGAACGTTAGGAAACGAACTCAACGGTTTTGGAAAGCTTGTATCAAAATCTAGAAGTTTGGCATTTAAGTTTTTATCCTAGAGGTCTCGAACATAAAGAAAATATAGGTTAAGTAGGGTGATTTTGTCCAAAATGTGGTTTAAAAATGAGTTTCGCAAAGTTTAAGCAACCGTAAATAATTTATTACAACTCCGCTATACAAACGGTTGGTCGTTTTGGAAAATATGCTTGGTGATCTCAATTTTATTAGAAGACATCTCGTTACAAAAGTTCTACATCAACGTTAAAATAGCCTTCAATATGGTCGTTTTGTTTACCGTAACACTTGTCAACTAAAAATAATATAGTTTTTCTTAAATAATAAAGTTACGGCAATTTTATGAAAACGTGTATATTTTAGTCGTTACAAATCCGTTTTCACGTATTATCGTCCTTAGCTTCGTATCAAAGTATACTAATATATTTTTGATAAGTCGAAATAATTTATAAAGCTTAAGACTCGCTTTTGACTCGTACAAAATAAAAATAGTTCTTGAAATTTCGAAAATATATATTTCGTCGTCAAACTTGAAAAATTCATAACTTCTTCGTTATAACTCCGTTTTAATCCGTTCAAGCGACCACGGATTCGTTTTAAAGTATATTTTCTAAATATCAAGGCCAAAAATTTGTGTCTACTGTCGGATTTTCCAGAAATACAAAATAAGATCAGACCACTTTTTATACTTGTCGAAAATAGTTTTTCTCGTACTAAACCTATTCCAATCCTTCAAAACAACTCCAAAGCTATTCTAATCCTACCATACACCTTCTTAGGGTGTCATGGGTTCCTAAACATCATCAAGACCAATATATAACAAGGGATAATTATAGGATGACTTATATATGTAAAACTCTAAAATCAATGTAAAATGGTATAAATATCCATAAGTCTTGCATGCTTTGCTCAAAAATGATGAAATAGATATGAAATGATAATGAAAGATGTAAAATGAAAGATATGCTTACTAGTTACTTGATGAGGTGATAAGAACAAAGGTTTAAACCTAAACACCCTAGGTTTTATTTCAAAACCTTGATTAAGAGTGTATCTAGATTGTTTAAACTTGATCTTGAAAAGTTTTGATGATTTTCTTTCTTGCTCCTTAATGGTGACGGTTTTGGGAGAGGAAGAAAGAGAGAAAGAACTTTTGACAACTTTGAATTATGAGAGTGTGTGTAAATGACTTGGAGTGTAAAATTATATAATGAAAAAATCTACCAACTCTTGCATATCCCCCATGAAAATCATCATGCATTTCATAATATATATTTTTTATTTTTATTATTATGTAAATGTATAAGTGTAAGTAGAGGTAAAGTTATTTGAGGATAGTAATAACTTGTAATATTGTTAAGTAATATTAGTAAGTATATACACATTTGTGTATTTAAGGTAGCGTTAGATAAAAATAAATTTTAATAGATCAAAGTAAAATATATTGAGATCATAAAATTGTAAAAATACATTTCTTGTAAAATTTGAGTGATATAATAATTATCGTGTAGTTTTTAAGAAAAGCGTCAGAATAATATAAATTTAACGATTTATATACAAAATAAATTTAAAACACTAGGTAAACTCAAAATATTATTTTATAAACTAAATGTAAGTATAAAATATATCGGGATCATTTTGGAAGTATCGGATTAAATGTTCAAAATAATAACTTACGCGATAACGTTTATTTAATATAAAATTTACGCGTTTAATGTGAAATGCAAAATCATGAATGAACTAACATGATGCAAATGATGTTAATGAAATGTAGACTAAACTTAGTCTATATGAAATGTCCGTGATGATATGATCATGAATTCGCCGCTAAACCATTAAGGTTACGCGATTTGGAACACGTAAACCTAGTTTACGATAAATGATGAAATAGTGAAACATGAATTGTTTTGAGAAATGACCGAAATTACGAGTTGTCACAACAACATCATCAACGAAATGATAGTAAAAAGTGTGAAGTTCCTAAGGGTTCCATCCATGTATTCAACTTCAAACCATTCAAGGACATTATGGTGTCCAAAGTTGAGGTCTAGGATAGATTGGTATTTTTTTTTTTTTTTTTTTTTTATTTTATCATTACTAATAATAAAGTTTTGTTCATATTTAAGCTTTGTAACATAGAAAATGTATATGCTAGATGTGATTTGTCAAGTTATCATGTGATGAATTGGATATATAATTTTGATAAAGACGAAAAGTTATGGAAAAGGAAGCCTTTTGTAGCTAATGCCTAATAGATTTAAAGTAATTTCAAGATTTGATTATCTTTATTAATAAATGAATCGCATAATCAATTTAAACACTCATATCATATCACATTGATGCACTTCTATTCTTTGGACCTTGCGTCGATTCTTGATGACAATGAGACGTCTCGAACTTTTAAAAGAGAAATGCAAGCAGTCCTAAAGAAAATTCTTCAACTAGGAAACATGATGGATTTGCGATTATGACGAATGGCAACGCAAAAGGAAATGCTGGAGCCAATGATCGAGCGGAGTTATGTGGTTGCGTCGGTTTGTTTTGAGAATGTACCACAAGCGTTGTCTATAAAGATGGGCTACAAATTCTAGATCATAGGTAACCAAACTTCCCTAACATTTTCACATATAGAATCGGTAGAGCCAAATTTTGCTTTTGGGTGGGCCAAATAATTTTCAATATACTAACAAGTATAAAAAATCAAAATAGAATAATTTTACGGTAGTAGTAAATTCTTAGACATTTACAAGCCCATCAATGTAAAAAATGTGTGAACTAAGATTGGAAAATATTTGCTATGGGCCTTGGTCTATTTTTATGGATCAAATAGTTAAAATAGACATATCTTTAAAATCTATACAAATTGTTTGTGGTTTATAGGTTGGCCATGGCCCACCCTACACCCCATATAGCTACGTCAACAGATAGAATATATGGTTATGTTTGGCAAAAGTAGTTGTATGTTGTAAGGTATGGTAAGTCAAATTGTGAGTTATAAACTAAAAAATTAACATAAGCTACAAGTCAGAAAATTATGGTTTTGGTAAATATCATATCGTGTACAATAATGTATCCCGCATGTTACAACTATGAGCATGATGTTTAAAAAGGTATGTATAAGAATTTCAAGTTGGGCTTAATTTCATAGTAAAAAATTAATCGAGACAATTGTAATATGGATATGTTACACAATTGGGTCTTCTTCAACCCCCTCTATTATAACTGTAAAAGCAACTATGGTTTTCTTTATATATGTGATTTGACATTCTCACGTGTATTTTATTGCTTTGAATATAAAATTATTTAGTTTTGTTGGTTATGGTTATGGCTATATTAACTACTTTTGTTAAAACTTGATTCATTTGGTGATTTGTGAAACCAGGAATAATGATGTTGACGTTTAATTGGTGTTTGTGTTTGTGATTCACATGTACGTAGTAACGCAGTACTTTTTAGATAAAATCCTAAATCATCTACGAATGACTTCAATTGGGTATAGTATAATCACTATTTTTATTTGTATTCTTACTTGGTTTTGATATACTTATTGTCATCTAGAGGATCATGATTAAAAATTGAATTGGGGTTAGGTCAGATGCAATAAGGTCGATCGCGAGTCGATCGAGTGTGTTTGGCCGATCGATTACTCGATCACCTTGATGTGGTGTAGTCGGTCGCCTCCCAATCCCAAAGAACTTGGTCGCAGTACCATCGAGTATTTCAAAAGTTTTCATATAAAAATAACCGTTTATGCAACGGTTAAAAAAATTAACCTTTATATATACACAATACAAACACACTTCAATCCACAAATCTATTTCACACAATTCAAACTCAAAATACTTCTCAACACAAGATTTAATATGGCTTGCCGTCTCCCCATTCCGTTGAAGATATGCAAGTGTCGTTCAAAATCAATGCAATAACGACGATGAGGCTCGAAAAACGCTATTATAAGCATCATCGAATTGTTTGACCAGCGGCGGCGGAGAAGGAGCAGATGAGAGAAAACTACAAGAGTTGCAACGACATTACTCCCGAGCGAAAAGTCATGATCGACAAATTTTGATAGATCAAGCCCGAAGATCGCGAGTTCTTGACAAGTTGTGGCGATGTGTTGAGAAGATAACGAACAACGTCGACACAAAATCAATTGAGCTATCGGAGAACAAAAGCGATGGTGTAGGTGCATCAACTTGAAGCTCTGGGAACCTCTGCTGAGCGAGGAAGATTTGGCTCGCTCGAGGGATTTGCGGTTCTCGTACTCCTAGTATGACTCGCATGCGGGAGCATTCGATTAGATTTATGATTTATGTTTTCATATCGTTTTTATATTTAATATATTATTGTTTCTATTTCGTATCGCTTTTATTATGTAACGTTTTGATTATTAATGAAAATTTATTTTGTGTTAAAATGTTTTTTTTAAATGAACTTGGTCGCCTATTGGGGCACCTAATCGCTGAAGGTCATTTGGAGAGAAAGGCGCGGGTGAAAAGTAAGGGATTGAATCCCCACTGGGGCGACCTTATGGTTTTAGCGTTTAGTCTCTTTTGCTTTTCTTTTTGTTTATTAGGTTTCATCAAATATCATTATATTAATCCGTTTTAACTTTCGACTTGCACAAAAATATGTTAATGTGTGATTATCAGGTTATTATTTTCTAGATTTCAGCATATAGAAGGTGACCAAAGTCTCTTTGTTCTTTAAAACTATTTTTGGTTGTTTTATTTTAATTTAGCTACTTTAGTATTTTGGAATTATATTGAATTACCATAAATGCTAATCCAAGTGTAGTAAAGAAAGAAAAAAAGCAACACATACTTTTCTCTTCTATATTATGAAAAATCTGAATCATAAATTTTCATGTCTGATTTGCGTGTTGTCAAAGACAACATCATCAACGAAATGATAGTAAAAAAGTGTGAAGTTCCTAAGGGTTCCGTCCATGTATTCGACTTCAAACCATTCAAGGACATTGTGGTGTCCGAAGTTGAGGGTCTAGAATAGATTGGTATTTGTTTTTCTTTCTTTTTTCTTTTTTTTTCATTACTAATAATAAAGTTTTGTTCATATTTAAGCTTTGTAACATAGAAAATGTATATGCTTAGATGTGATTTGTCAAGTTATCATGTGATGAATTGGATATATAATTTTGATAAAGACGAAAAGTTATGGAAAGGGAAGCCTTTTGTAGCTAATAGATTTAAAGTAATTTCGATGTTTGATTATCTTTATTAATAAATGAATTGCATAATCAATTTAAACACTCATATCATATCACATTGATGCACTTCTATTCTTTGGACCTTGCGTGGGTTACATCGATGACAATCGACGTCTCGAAACTTTTAAAAGAGTAATGCAAGCGTCCTAAAGAAAATTTTTCAACTAGGAAACATGATGGATTTGCGATTATGACGAATGGCAACGCAAAAGGAAATGATGGAGCCAATGATCGAGTGGAGTTATGTGGTTGCGTCGGTTTGTTTCGAATGTACCACAATCGTTGTCTATAAAGATGTGCTACAAATTCTAGATCATAGGTAACCAAACTTCCCTAACATTTTCACATATAGAATCAGAGGCGGAGCCATAATTTTGCTTTTGGGTGGGCCAAATAATTTTTCAATATACTAACAAGTATAAAAAAAGTCAAAATAGAATAATTTTTACGGTAGTAGTGAATTCTTAGACATTTACAAGCGCCATCAATGTAAAAAAATGTGTGAACTAAGATTGGAAAATATTTGCTATGGGCCTTGGTCTATTTTTTATGGATCAAATAGTTAAAATAGACATATCTTTAAAATCCATACAAATTGTTTGTGGTTTATAGGTTGGCCATGGCCCACCCTACACCCCATATGGCTAGGCCACTGTATAGAATATATGGTTATGTTTGGCAAAAATAGTTGTATGTTGTAAGCTGTAAGCTGTAAGTTGTAAATTGTGAGTTGTAAACTGTAAAACTGTTAACATAAGCTACAAGTTGTATTTTTTTTTCCAATAAAAGCGTTTGGTAAGTTAGCTCTTAGATATGAATATAAGACATAAAATGGCATACTTATGATCGTAAACAAGTGTTTGGAGGATATATCAGTGGTTTAATGTTTTAATAGCTCTAAAATGTTTAAAAGCTTCATGAATCGCTTCTAATTTAGGAGCTATTTGTTTGAAATAAAAGCTTGAAGTTAATGTATCCAAACGAAACTATTTATTTTATAAAATATTATTTTTATAACAAAAAGCTAGCAACTCTTGAAAAGCCCTACCAAATGGACCATATATTCTCTACTCACTTTTTGATTTATGAGTAGTGCTATAATCACTCACATTTTATAAAACTTCAACTACACAATGTCATGGACATCCATATATGCCACCACTCTCTCTCATCCTTTTGTTTTGTTTTTTTTTTTTTGTTCAAATCACATTCAAAGTAACAAAAGAAATTATTTAATTGTTGGGCCATGAATCCTTTTCACCTCAATAGCCCAATACCCCATAATCTGGAACGGTAAAGACAATATAACTCAATAATAGGTCGTCTTCTACCCTTCTTCCTTTAACCACCTGCAAAAAACACACACACACACACACTGACACACACACAAAAGAAAAAAAAGGTAAGGAAGAAAAAGCATATCACAATATCACATAAACACATCACAAAAAAAATAATAAAAAAAAAGTTGCTTCGGCATGAGCTGGTGGCCACGACGCCAAGACCCACCAGCCCAGTCTCGGTGTGGTGTCTCGTGCCATAGGGTGGTGCCGAGGGTGATGACTCAAGCCAACAACCCTTGTACCCGGTGCTCTAAGAAAAAGACTATGTAGGTTTTTTAGAAAGAAGGATAGTACGAGATAAATAAAAAGGAGACCAGTTTTTATTTGGGTTGAAGATAGATAAAGTTGAATAAGATGTTGAAATTATTGGGGTTGTTGTTGAATGAGATAATTTTGTCTTATTTTTATTTTGTGAGAAAAGAAAAAAGAAAAAAAATAGAGAGAGAGAACAAAATCGTGACTCATGTCATTGTAAGTAGGGTGAGCGGTTTCGAACCGAACCGGAACCGCGAGAACCGAAAAATGGATGGCCAAGGAACAGAACCGGACCGAGTAACATGTCTCGGTTCGGTTTGGTTCTCGATTCGATTCGGTTTCTTGCGGGTCTAACCGATTGGAACCGAAGTTTTATTAACTTGACACAAAGATCAACAAGATAAAGGTTACTTGAATGGGATTAAAGATACGTGCATGCATGGGTCATCAAAGAAGCCACCTCTCTCATTTATTTTCATGTTTTCTCTCATCTCACTCCGCTCTCACATACACATATTAGTTTTGCTAGACTGCTGAAAAGTAATGCCAATCACAAGTAGTCATCTGATTCGGAATCAATAAAATTGGAGGGATTACAAGCAAATTAAACGTTTTGTTACAAGCAAATTAATCGTTTTATTATTCATGATAATTATGGTCATGTTATATGATTATAAAAAGAAAACAAACAGTTTATAAAACAAAATTGCTACATGTATAAGCGATAGGTCGGTTCTTGGTTCCGAATCGATACCGCGGTTTTAAACCGAACCGAACCGAGAACCGAAATTCAATATTCAAACGAGGAACGGACCGTGGTTCTAAAATGCGGTTCGAGTTGGGTCGGTTCGGTTCGAGTTCTTGGTATATTGCTCACCCCAATTGTATGGGAGAAGTTTTTAAAATGTGAGTCGATCTCGCTCCTCCTTATTTATAGGTTCCCAAAATTACTTATTCGTGTTTTATATATAGTATAAATATAACGAGATGGTAAAATCCTATTCACTAAATCTCAACAAATCTTTAATCGGTTACATGATAAATTAAAATAACTAAACTAATAGGTTGACGATATCAACCTATTACTCTACTAAAGACATCTCGCAATGGGTTTAAATGACACATGTTGAGTAAAAAATAAAAATAACAAAACCTATGTGACATTAGTCAAATCCTTTTACGTCACTTTTATTATTACAAAAGTTACATATGACTAATTCATTTGTAAAATCATACATTCAAAGACAATGACCATTAATTTTTTCATATTCTTTTAACTTTATTTCGACATGTTTATGTGATGCAAATTTGGCCATAACATACATTTATGTATTTTATGATTTGGTCCTTCGATGATGAAAAGAAAATAGTGCGTTGTTCTATATAGAGGAGCTAATGCTTGCAGATTGAGGTAGCTCTTTCATGAGACTTGAGGATGTGCCATATCTAAATGATACGTTAAGTATCGGTTTTTGTAACCGATTAATATATGATGAGTTAGATTATGATCGAACAAAGTTGCAAAGAGAGTATTTGCACTACATAGTAAACAACTTTGTAAAGAAAGGGTATTCATGACACGATCATGGACTCCGTCGAGACATGTAATGGAGATGTTTTTTGTTTACGGATACTGTGTGATTGGAAAGACTTTCTTATGGAAAACACTTGCGGTTGGGGTAAGCCGAAAAGGTAATGTTGTTTTGAATGTGGCATCGAGCGGCATAGCATCTTTAGTAATGACTGGTGGGAGAACTGCACATTCACGATTCAAAATTCCCAATAACACTGATGAACACTCTACATGTTCCATTAATACTCAAAGTGATCTTGGTGCGTTGGTGCACAAATGCAAACCAATTATATGAGATGAAGCCCCAATGACTCGCAAGCACTGCTTCGAGGCATTAGACAAATCATTAAGGGACATTTGGTGTAAGTCAAAGCATGACATGATGGACACTTCGTTCGATAACATGAATGTGGTTTTTGGTGACAATTTTAGCATGTCCTACCCGTCATTCCAATAGGATCCGGACAAAATATTGTTGGCGCCTCTTTAAAATGGTCTTACTTGTGGGACCATTGTAAAGTATTGCAGTTAACGACAAATATGCGTCTAACAGGGGGTTGTCGTACTGAACATGTCGATGAGATTGAAGACTTTCTTGAATGGATTTTGAAGCTTGGATATGGTAAGTTTAGAGAGGAAGCGATGGCGAGGTTAACATTGACATACCTAATGAATTGCTCATTAAGAATTCAAATGACCCAAGATGCTCAATCATAAACTTTACTTACCGAATATCTTTGAATAACCTTGATGACAACAAATGTTTCACGAAAAAGCCATACTTTCCCTTACAAGCGAGGTTGTCGACACTTTAAACAATGAAATGTTGTTGGTTATTTCAGTGAATCGTCACGTACTATATTTGGCGGTGTTTGCAAGTCGAGAAAAGGGCACAAGTATAAATGAAGGTGTGTTCTCTAGATAGTTCGTTAATGGTTTAAAATTCTATGGTGTACCTACCCACAAACAAAATTTGAAAGTGGGTGTTCAAATCATATTGTTCCGAAACATTGATCAATCCAATGGTTTATTCAACGGAACACGACTTCATGTGGATCGGTTGATGAAAAGTTGCATTGACGCCACTATAATTAAAAAAATCCATTTTGGTAAACGATGCTTACCGCAAGATGAAAATATCACCTTCAGATAAACTTTTGCCATTAAAGATTGTAAGGAAGCAGTTCCCCGTGTCCGTCTCTTTCGCGATGAAAATCAGCAAAAGTTAAGGAAAATCTCTCGGACAAGTCGGTTTATATATTGTTCGATCTGTTTTTACACATGGCCAGCTATATGTAGTCGTTTTTCACGTTAGGTACAAAAAGGATGGAAGATGGTTTTTTGTGACAAAGATGGAAATCTCACTAATACCACCACCAACGTGGTCTACAAAGAAGTGTTACACAATTTATGATCACATCTACATGTACACGTATATTACATTCCTAGAATATAGGAATGAAGATGTTTATTATATTATTATTTTATTTTATTTTGGATAATTGTGTTTCATATAACGTATGTTTTATTATTACCAATCAGATATTCTACGTTTGTTCATCAAGATGTGGTTCTTTCTAACTTATAACTTCATAATATGCAATGTCATTTACTACATTCTTTCTTCTACGTTACTTAAAATACCCGTGAATTTCACGGGTCTTTTAACTAGTAATACTATATAATGCATTTAGGACATTCTAATTATAGAAGTTTTAAAAAAACTAAGACCAAAAACATTTTTTATTATGGAAGGAGGGAGAATTGCATATATACCCACTAAAACTAAAATATTTGCATATTTCCCCATAATACAAATTTTTAATGCATGATGTACAATGCAACTTAAGCATGTTTTGGGTATATATGCAAATATACAAGTTTTAGTGGGTATATATGTAATTGCCCCGAAGGAAGGATTTCAAAACTTGATCAATATTTGTAACCTCAAAAGTTGTAACCGTCGTATTAATGATCAAATAAGTGATTTAATGGGAAATAAGTGTGTAACCACCATACTAATACATGTAACATATAAAACCGAAAAAAGTTACTAATATACATTAAAATTCAATTCGAAATCTTAATATAAAGAAAAACTCATGGTTTACTGAAGAATACAAAAAAGCTACAACATTATCACAATATAAAGCATTTGGGTCTTAGTATAAAAGAAAAAAGTCTTAAAATTTTAAGACAAAAAATTATTATAAAAAATTTAAAATTAATGTAAAATTTAAAATTTAAGTCTTATTTAAACCATGTAGTAATCCCTCTAATAGTGATCTATTTTAATCTATACTACTATATAATGAATTTAAGACTTTCTAATTATAGAAGTCTTAAAAAAATTAAGACAAAAAACATTTCTTATTATGGAAGGATTTCAAAACTTGATCAATACTTGTAACCTCAAAAGTTGTAACCGTCGTATTAATGATCAAATAAGTGATTTAATGGGAAATAAATGTGTAACCACCATACTAATACCATAACATATAAAACCGAAAAAGTTACTAATATACATTAAAATTCAATTCTGAAATCTTAAAATAAAGAAAACTCATGGTTTACGAAAGAATACAAAAAAGCTACAACATTATCGTAGTATAAAGCATTTGGGTCTTAGTATAAAAGAAAGAAGTCTTAGAATTTTAAGACAAAAAATTATTATAAAAAAAGTAGAAAATTAATGTAAAATTTAAAATTTAAGTATTATTTAAAGCATGTAGTAATCCTCTAATAATGATATATTTTAATATAATTGTTTATAAAAAAAGCCCACTAAACTTATAACCACCAATTTAATGCTAAAACTTGAAAACACTATTAATAATTTACACGTTATACTTATAAAAAAACATACATCTACTACACTATAAAGTATTTAAGGCGTGCTAAATAAGAAATATTTAAAAGGAAAAACATTTGTTTGTCACAAAAATAGTCATCGAATCACTGCAGTACATTCAAGTACTCACTTCTAATAATTTATAAAACATTAAGACACACAATATAAAGAACACGAACCTAAACATACCAACTACATTATGATCTTCATATCATTCAACTTTCCAATAACCCAAAATATCGTCTAATCATACTTATGATGGAGTTCAAGATTCGAACACAAATTTACATCTTAACAATTAGGGGCCGTTTGGTTTGTTGTTAGAAATTACAATGGGTATCGAATTTTGTATGGGGTAGAATGACAATGGATATGGAAAAATGTATTATTTATGTTTGGTTGATGAAATATGAAATGAAAAAGTGTATAGATATTTGAATTTTGTAGTGGAAAAGAGATGGGTTCGTGAGAATAAATTTCACTAACACCAAATTGGTGTGTAATGAATCTATGACTATGATATACCAATTTTATTATTGGCCCACAAAATAAACACTTTTAATCACTTTCTTGAGTATGGGTTACCAAACGCACCTTAGTGTGTTTTGTCATAAAGTTTCTAAAGAATCCAAGTAGCTAGCAACTGGGGTTTGAAAAAAGGTACAAATCTATAACTTAGAGGGTGCAAATGGAATTCTTTATATTTCAAAGGGCTGAAAGTGATGTTTTATAAAGACTTTTCCACGGAGGAAACTTACACCTAATTCTAGAGTCAAAATTATTGGGCTAAATGTTTCCTCAAATTCAATAAGAATCAAGAACAAACAATCCCAAAACAGTTGCACAAAGTATATATAAAAGAAAATGATACCAACTCATACGATGCCATTCTGCCATAATTCATTTTCAATACCATTGCAATTTCTGAAAAGGATCTCAAAGTCACCAAAGCCCCAGGATTTGTTAAATGCGTCAGACCGGCCGACTGGGCTTAGAAACTCCGGTCAAAAGCCCGGGCCAGGCCTTGCTCATCTCTATATGAAAGAAAAACACAATCCAAAAGCAAGTGGCAGAACACCAACCAAAAGCAAATGCAAATGCAAAACACAATCCGAAAACAAAGAGCTCGTAAAAGTAATTTCAAATAGTATAACAGTAAGCATCAAGAATCATGCAAGCTAGTCCCAATCCTTTTTGTATCTAAAATTTTCTATATTGAAGATTTATCTTCAGGCAAGAGTATTGATACGCGCCAATTTGGAAACCACTGATAAGCTTGGAACCATCAGTGGAAACCACTGATAAGCTTTAGTAGAAACCACTGCTAAGCCAAAAGTTAGTTATAACTTTTGGCGGGAAAATCTGTTTACTCCTTCCTCCCATTTCTCCTTCCTCCCTTTGTATAAATACTCCTTTACATTCCTTGTTGTAATTCATTCACTGAAAAGACTTGTAATATTTCTTTCTCTTAATTCCATTACAAACTAAGTGAATCATTTGATTACAAATACGGTTTCATTTCTTCTTATGTGATCCCCTGTTTGTTTTCATCAACAACTACATTTCATAACTGATTTCTGGTTGTTTACAATCTGGTACATATCAAGTGGTATTCAGAGCCCTTTTCTGGCACCATATTCTTTTCAAGAGTGTTACACTGACATTCTTGATTTTCCGGTTATCTTTTCCGTTTCAATTCCGGCAAGAAACGGTTATTTTTCCGGCGAAGTTAGGCACCACTAACTTCACCTGTTCTTTTCACAATCAGATTAGTGTCAGACAATTGTACGGTCACAAGATTAGCCCATTAGTGGTTAAATTCTCTAATCTTGAACAAGCTGATCAGAAGCAATTGGTTTGAGTAATCAAGAACAGGTTAATTGATAGTTATCACCCATAGTTGATGAGTTGTGATAATATCATTTCAAGAATGGTGCAAACAAGATCAAATGGTAATGGTGAGAACCCACATACAGAATCAGTGGGGAATCAGTCTTTAGAAAGTAAATTGGATCGAGATGATGGTCGCAATAACATCACCGCAGAATCAGAATCGCTGCAAAACAAGGTTGATCATGGTGAAGGTACTAGCCAAAGGAGACAAAATCTTGGTGGTCTTGGTAATAATGGCAGAAATGGTGGTCAACTGGTAACACAGTATGGAAGAATGTCTAAGATTGATTTTCCAAGATTCACTGGAGATGATGTCAAGGGATGGCTGTTCAGATGTAGACAATTCTTTAGGATTGATAACATTGAAGAAGAGATGAAGGTTGAATTGGCAGCCATGCATGTGTATGACAAGGCTTTAGTTTGGCATCAACAATTTGTCAAAAAGTATGGTGTTGGATGTCCATGGGAGTTGTATGAAGGAGAGGCTTTGAAAAGATTTGGAAATGTGTTTGAAGATGCCATGGTTGAACTCAAGAATTTGAAACAAACTAGCAGTTCAAGCCTATCAAGATAAGTTTGAAGAGTTCTTTGAATAGGTTGGAATTAATTGAGTCTCTTGTAATAAGTTTGTTCATTGGAGGGTTGAAGGATGAAATTAGCATGCTGTGAGAATGTTTAAGCTTCATACCACGGTTGATGTGTTTTCAATGGAAAAATGCAAGAAGCTACACTCATTACCACAAAACCAAGGTATAACTCCTATCAACCTAATGTGAGATCATTATCTCTGGTTATGTTAGTAAAGATGGAGGCATTTTACCAAACCAGTTAATAGACCTATGGCTTTGCACGCACCCACAAGAACACCATATGGTGAGAATAGACCCTTTAAGAGATTGACTCAAAAAGAATTGGAGGATAAGAGGGCTAAGAATCTTTGTTTTCTGTGACCAAAAATATGTGCACAGACACAAATGTAGTGGTCAATTGCATTCATTAGAAGTGGTGTTGGATGAGCAAATTGAGTGCATGGAAGAAGAATTGGCTAATGATGAAATGGGTCATTTGGGAATTATGATCGACTTTTGAAATTGATCATAATAATGAAATGGTGGCTCAAATCTCATTGAATGCACTCACCGGTGTATACTGATTATCGACAATGAGGTTAAGGGTATGGTAGGAAAACAAAGGGTGCATGTGCTTGTGGATTGTGGAAGTACACATAATTTCATTGATTTGCAGTTGTAAAAAGTTGGGTTGTAAGACTAAAACTATGTGTCCTTTGCAAGTATCTGTGGCTAATGGTCAAGCTATGACTAGTACTTTGATGTGTTGTGGTTTATCCCTGACCATGGGAGAAGATACTTATATGATTGATGCTATGGTATTACCTTTAGGAGGTTGTGAAGTAGTGTTGGGAATCACGGTGGTTGTCTACTTTGGGAGAAATTATGTGCAATTTGAGAAATTAACCATGAGGTTCTATGTGGGCAATAAGAAAGTCTTGCTAAGAGGTTCTCAACAGGCTACACTTCAATAGATGCAACCTAGAGAATGCGAGCGATTGCTATGTTGAATTCTATGACACCGTGTGTATGTCCTGTGTCATTCAGTAGTATGGCGGGGACAAGTCCGATTAGTCACAAAAGATTGATGAAATGTTGGATGACTTTAAAGGTGTGTTTGAAGTTCCTCTTGGTTTACCACCAAAAGATCACATGATCATCACATTCCTCTTATGCCAAACACTTCCCGCTTAACATCGGACCTATAGGCATCCTCCCAGCCAAAAGGATGCCATTGAACAGATGGTACAAGAGTTATTGGATCTTTGGTGTCATCGATCTAGTCAAAGTTCTTTCTCCTCTCCTATAGTCATGGTTAAAAAGAAGGATGGCGGTTGGAGAATGTGTGTTGACTATAGACAATTGAATAAGAATAATGTCAAAGACAAATTTCCCATACCTATGATAGAAGAATTGATAGATGAATTACATGGGTCGTTGGTGTTTTCAAAGCTTGATTTAAGGTCAGGTATCACCGGATCGAATGAAGGAGGAAGACATTCATAAGATCGCATTCGAACTCATGATGGCCACTATGAGTTCTTAGTGATGCCATTTGGACTCACAAATGCCCTTCCACATTTCAATCACTAATGAATGAGGTCTTTAAACCCTATTTGAGGAAGTTCACATTGGTTTTCTTTGATGACATCTTGGTTTATAGCAAGTCAATTGAAGAACACATTGTACACTGAAAATGATTTTGCAAACTATGCGAGCTCACACCTTGTTTGCAAAAGGAGCAAGTGCACTTTGCAATGTCTCGGTGGAGTACTTGGGTCATATCATCACCGATAAAGGGGTTGCAAGATCCTTCTAAGATTGAGGCTATGAAAGATTGGCCTATACCCAAGAATGTGAAGCAACCGAGAGATTTTGGGACTCACGAGGCTATTATAGGAGGTTCATTAAGGGTATGGAATCATCGGAAGCCATTAACGCATTATTAAAGAAGAACTCTTTTGAGTGGTCCGACATAGCTCAAGAAGCTTTTGAGCAATTGAAGTTAGCCATGATACAAGCACCGTGTTGGGATTGCCAAACTTTGAGAAAGAATTCTTGTGTGGAAACCGATGCATGTGGAACGGTATTGGGGTGTGTTGTTGCAAGATGGTCATCCATTGGCATACACAGTAAGGCCTTATCTCTCGACATCAAGCTTTGTCCACTTATGAAAAAGAATTTTTAGTCGTCATTTTGGCATTGGAGAAGTGGAAGGGTTACTTAATGGGTAGACATTTTAAGATCAAGACCCGACCACTTCACCTCAAATACTTGTTGGATCAAAGGCTTACTACCCTTTCCAAGTTAAATGGTTGCTTAAATTGCTTGGGTACGATTATGAAATTATCTATAAGAAGGCAAGTTGAAAATGTGGTAGCTGATGCTTTGTCTAGGAAGGAAATGCAGGGTCAATTATTGGCAATAATAGCTACTAATGTGACCACTAGACTTCTCAAAGAAATTGAAGAAAGTTGGGTGACAGATGAGAAGTTGGCCAAATTAATAAAGCAGTTTGAAGATCCTAATTTTCAATCAACAAAGTACACTTGGTCGAATGGCCAGTTAAGAAGGAAAGGTAGGTTGGTGGTGGGAGGCAATGAGGCACTCGAGAAGAAAATCTTCTCACAAATCCACAATGAATCGGTTGGTGGGCATTACGGTGTTCAAGTGATTGTGCGAGAAGATGAGTTCTATTTGTTATTGGAAGGGAATGAGAAAAGTGGTTAAACAATGGATCGTGGAATGTGATGTGTGTCGAGGCAAAAGCGATCTTAGTGCCTATCCAGGACTCTTGCACCTTTGCCTATACCGGTTAGAGTATGGATTGATATATCCATGGACTTTGTGGAAGGACCGCCAAAATCTCATGGGAAGACTGTTATATTAGTGGTGGTGGACGAGACTCGGTAAGTATGCTCACTTTATTCCCTTCAACATCCTTTCACAAAGCACAAGTGGCACAAGTGTTCTTAGATAACATCTACAAGTTACATGGTTTGCCAAATACCATTGTAAGTGACAGAGACAAAGTGTTCCTAAGTGCTTTTGGCAATCATTGTTCAAGGCTTTGAAAGTTAAACGCAAATGTCAACGACCTACCATCCACAATCGGATGGATGACGTATGTGGTGAATAGGTGTGCGAGTGCTACACGAGATGTATGTCGGTGAGAAGCCAAAAGAGTGGACACAATGGCTTTCAATGGCGAGTTTTGGTATAACACAAATTTCCACATCGCTATCCGACCACCCCATTTGAAGTGTTATATGGTCAAACACCACCCATCTACATGCCTTATTTGCCAGGGGAAAGTACAGTTGAAACTGTGGATAGAACAATGCAAGCTAGAGAACAGGTGGTTAACATGCTTAAATTTCATCTAAAGAGAGCACAAGATAGGATGAAAAGCTTGGCAGATAAACACAGGACTGATAGAAATTTTGAAGAAGGTGTTTGGGTCTATTTGAAACTGCAACCATACAGGCAAGTAACAGCTAGACAAAGTCCCTATAACAAACTCTCAGCTAAGTACTATGGTCCTTTCAAGATCATAGAGAAGATTGGCAATGTGGCCTATAAATTGCAGCTTCCAAGTGGTAGTCAAATCCATCCAGTATTTCATGTGTCCCAACTTAAGCTTTGCAAAGGGGTGGTTGATAAGCCTGGAACTCTTCCCATGTGTGACAATGAAGGGCTCCTATCGGTGTTACCGGTGAAAATCATTGACAAGAGATTGGGAAAGGTTAACAATAGAGTCATTGTTTATGTGTTAGTACAATGGTCAAATGGCGGTGAAGAAGAGGCAACTTGGGAATTATATCTTGAATTCTTCAAGAAATATCCTGGTTTGATCAAGAGGAAGCAATCAAGGTGCTATTTGTATGTGAAAGTCAAATTTTAAGGAGAAGGATTTGATACGCCAATTTGGAAACCATCGATAAGCTTGGAACCATCGTGGAAACCAATCGATAAGCTTCCAGAGAAACCATCGCTAAGCCAAAAGTTAGTTATAACTTTTGGGAAAATCTGTTACTCCTTCCTCCCATTTCTCCTTCCTCCCTTTGTATAAATACTCCTTTACATTCCTTGTTGTAATATATTCATTGAAAAGACTTGTAATATTTCTCTCTTAATTCCATTACAAACTAAGTGAATCATTTGATTACAAACTGGTTTCATTTCTTCTTATGTGATCCCTGTTTGTTTTCATCAACAACTACATTTCATAACCGATTTAAGTTGTTTACAATCTGGTACATATCAAGTATGTAATGATCATCTTATTCTAAAGCCCATGGCGTGGGGTTTGATCGTGCCGCCATGGCATGCTTTATGTACGTGTTTTTATGTCTCGATATATATGAATTATGATATAAATATATAAATATTTTCATACTTTGTCTACGTCACGCCTTATAAACGCAAAACATACCTGAGCGCAGGCGTGAGGCTTCTGCTACGATCGTCTGCATGCCACGCCTCACGCTATTTATAGTCTTAGTAATGATGTACATTGGTGTCAATTTGGTGCTTCCCAGAACATAAAGATAAATTGTGCTATTACTTATATGCAAACATATATGCAGCTGATCCACCAAATTCTCACACATTAAGAAAGATTAAACAAAGGAATCACCTAAAGTCTCTAAAGGGAACGGTAATCCAGTGCAGATACCAATGTTTCTTTCCCCTTTAGCGGCTCAAATAATGGGGTCACTTCATGCAGAAGAAACGTTATAGATACTGTGCAGGACAAAAGTACGAACAAGAAGCATATGCCCAAATTACGTGCTATCAATTGATTGCAATGCAGACATTGGAGCTTTACAGAAGAATCTGAGAAAAGAACTAGATGATAAATAGCATATATCACGACTGCCGATATATACAGGATAATTTGATAGGATACATTCGTCTACTAAAGGTAACATTCAATGTATCATTGTAAGCAAGTTTGAGCTCGAATGCGAATTGGAACATTTCATCTTCAAAGAAAATATACAGGAGAAGGTTAATTTGAAAATAATGATCCGAATCGAATGTAATGCATACAAAATCAAACTATTACACATTATTTCCGAAACACACTATAACCCCACCTCACATATCCAACATATTTCTTTACCTAATCGTTGAAACAAACATAAGAAATAAAAAAGGACTGCCAATTTTTTTTGTCTAACAAAGCTTTAGCTTCCCCAATCAGAATAACATGAAGCATGCATTTCAGGAAGGAACAAACTCCTATCATACATACAGCATTGCTCTTAATCCAATCACACTTCGCTAATATCAAGTACAATACCAGTCAATCCAAGACTCAAACGATAAGTTGATCAAAGGCTAATTTCAAACTAAACGTTTATTCTATTCAAAACCAAAAGTCACTAAAAAAACAGAACACAGATATCAACATGTTTCAACTACTACCATTAGAAGCAAAAATTAGCATAAAATCCAAGCTTACACCAAGATCTTATCTCCATCTCCATCTCTATATCCCATTAACCATCAAAAATCATATCGTAAAGCCGTAAACTACCCCAATTAGTAACCACATCAACACTTCTCCATTCATCCCCAAACGCTACCTCTGCAAAAATTAACAAAACATTAGTCTAAAAACTTGATACAAAAATAGTAAATTACTAATTACAAATCGCTATCGTTATCGTTACCTTTCCGGTCTCGATCTCGTCTGGTACTTTATACAAATCAGGCGTTATCTCTGTTAACCACAATCCAGAAACAGAGTCTGCAACAATCAAATATATAAAACTAATTAATCAAAAAATTATTAAAAAATTTATAAATATTTTTTATAAAATTACTTACATCTAATTGTTTCTGAACAGCTCTAGGTCTTTTCTTAGGCTTACGTGGCAACCTCCGTCCAGTCATCTTCATAAAATCATCTTCAACTTCACGCCGTGATAACGTCACCGAAAATTTCGCCCTCTCTCCGTTACCGTTAAATCTCACCGGAGAACTCATATTCTTCAAAACGTTAACCTCGTTGACTCCGTTGACCGGCGACCTAGGAGCTTTACACGCAGCTCTTCTCGTTCTCAAATTCCACGGCGAAGATGACGTCACATTCGCCGGAGATGACGTAATCGGATCAACAAAACGTTGTTTCAGAATAGCGTCTTTGATCTTACCTACCTCTTTATGAAAATCAAGCATGAGTTTCTCTCTAGTAGCTTCGATCTCATCATCGTCTCCGATAATCATCGATTTCATCTTCTCAGATGATGATGATGATGATCTGAAGCGTTTTTTGACAGATGCCACGTCATCAGGATGAACCTTGATACAACGGAGAAGCTTCTGGTTGCCCCACTTTAAGCATGGGAGATCGAAATTATGTAACGGTTTCAATCGGTGTTCCATTGATTGTTGTTCGGTGGAATATACCATTAATTTGTGTTTTGTGTGTGTGTATTTGAAGGTGTTTTTGGTGTGTGATTTTTTTTTTTTTTGGTGCGAAAGAATGAAAGATAATAAATGGGAGAAGGTGAGATTTTATATTGAATGTGTTTGGGGGAGAAAGGTGAGGGAGAGAGGTGCGTTTGGTAAGGGATGAGATGAGTGAGTTTTTTTGAATTGGAAGGTCTTCATCTTAGCCGTTCATCTCTATTCTTTTCTCATCTTTTTATTTTTTATTTTTATTATTATTATTATTATTTTTAAATAAATGTTTTCTCTTAATTAATTTATTTTTTATTTCTTATTTTTAGGTATTTTTGTTAGGGTTAGCTATTTGGTATTGGGTTTGGGTTAACATGACATGTTTAAGTAGTCGGGCAGTTGTATTACTCGTAACTTATTTACATGTGATATGAATACAATAGGTTTATTCTTTTTAATGAGTTGGCGAGTTATTAAACGGGTTACAACAATTATTTAACAAGTTAACGATTTGACCTTTTTTTTTTGTCAGAGTTGCTTGTATATAGCAGGAATAAAATATAAGATATCTCACATTAAAATGATATTGTATTAGTTACAAGATTTTGAGTGGTTACTTAACTAGTTTAGTTAGGAGTTGATAATCTTTTTGATCAAATATCACAACAATGCATTCTGATGTTGTCTTGTGAGTTTTATAACTTGTGTAAAATAATATGTGCATCAAAAAATATAGTGAAAATATCAACTCCCTTTTAGTTATCCTTCAACCGGGACATTTTAGGTTCAATCCTAACCCATTTTTCTTGTTAGTCTTGGATTGTAAATTGTGTCTTGTCAAAAATGGCTACACTAGTAGCGTTCATATGGTTTTAGAAGTGATTCGCGAAAATTTAAATATTTTATAAATAAAAAATATATATATCCCAAAATAAAAAGAGAAAAGTATTAAACTGAGCAGAAAAAACACTTTTAATCTTAGATTTGGTCAATTTATTTATTTATTTTTTTCATTTTGTTTATGCTCAACTGCTTCACTATATGCATTTAGTGACACGTGTCCCCCGCTTTGTATTTTTTTGGCCCACTATAAGTGGAGTCGAGCAGTTGAACATGACACGTGTCATTAAAATATGTGGATTCGAGCAATTGATCATGACCAAAATGATAAAAAAAAAACTGCAAAAATATTAAATCTTGGATTTAAGGTGATTTCTTGGCTTAGTTTGATAATTTTCTCAAATAAAACTAAATTCTTTTTAGCTAGCTAATTATCACTTACTCTTGTTGTATTGCTAAAACATAACATTCAAAGTAGACAAAAAGGTCAAAACTTGGTTTTAAAAGTAAATTACACGAGTAATTTGGAGCTCTTTATACTTAAGTGTAAAACAATGTTATAATCGAATGATAAAATCTACAATTAATAAGGTCTAAAATCTATAAAAATAGCTAATCTTAAATTCTATTTTGTGAACTTAGAGCACAAAAGTATGGTAGGAGCGGATAATACGCTATATGTATGCTACATCGTCCACATCATCCCTCCCAATAAGACATCAATAACTAAAACACCTCTCCTTCATAACATGTTATTGGTAACTATAGGTCTTGTTAATACAAATAAGTCGTAAAACGTTTATTTATATTTCTGATCTTACTAATGTTTTGTCGATAACAAGCGTAAAATCATTTTAACAAAATAAATAAAATACATAAATGGTTTGAACTAATAGTTTCTAACATATTCACATTTCACATTTTCACATAAAACACTAAAACAAGTATAAGTGATTTTATGATTTAATATTACATATGTACAACAACTAGTGTTTACATATTTGGGTAAAATATACACATAACTAGGATGTAGTATATTGGGTAATATAAATGGGTAGAAACTTAAGTATCATAACCCATTGGGCAAATACATTGAATGTAGTTGGGTACAACCCAAAGCCCATGACCTATAGAGCTTGACCCATAACCCATTGCATGACATCATGCTTATATCATACATGGATAATATCCATAACCCATGGATCAACCCATACCCAAGTGACCAAGTACATTGCACTCAAAGATACATTGTATCTAGCTAAAGATCCATGGTTCAACCCATGACCCATGACCCATAACCAAAATACCCATGGGTAAAGGGAGCGTCACGGATCCCTAGCTTAACGCTAGACGGATCCTTGTGGAAGGATCCGTGGGATCCGGGAGCGAGAGAGTTTTCCTTCTATAAATAGTGAGCCATTTCTTCATTGTTTCTCACCCATTTCTAACACACTTTCTCCTCGAGTTAAAACTCACTAACCTCGATCCAAGAGATCTATGTTTGTAGTTTCGTTTTTGTGTGATCTTTTAGGTTCCTCTTAAAGGCAAGATTACCACCTTTGAAGTCGAGCAAGATCAAGTCCATGAGTTGCCATGCTTCCTCATCATCAAGGCTACTGAAGTCTTCTTGTTGATGATTCCTTTCTTTCTTCAAAGAAGTGTAGTGTTGAAGACATTAGTAAAAGATGTCTCAAGTGTCAAGACGAAGATATTAGTGAAGAGTATCTATCGTCCATATCATAAGCACTTGTGGTAGGTGCTTAGAAGTTAAGACTAGAAGCATTAGTGAAAGGTGCTTAGAAGTCAAGACACAAGACATTAGTGAAAAGTGTCTTGTAGATCTAGTCAAAGGCATTAGTGAAAGGTGCCTTAGATGTACATTCGATATGGTGTGTTTCGATGTTCAAGATAGACTAGTATTAGATCCAAGGATATTGATATCCTTGATGATGTTGTAAAGGAGTAGATCTCCTTTGGGATTAGTCGTTGGTGTAGTGTGGTAGTAGTTCTTCCATTGCAATGGAACTAGGTGCTTAGCCTAGTACCTAATAAAGGGTAGGCGACTTTGTGAAGGTGTAGTTCACTTTGGAGTGAAAGAAGTAGGTACTTAGCCTAGTACCTTATAAAGGGTAGGCGACGTTGTGTGGTGTGGTTCACCTTGGGTGAAAGAACCTGGTTAGCTCTAGCACCGGAAAAGAGTAGCGGCGTTGTGAAGGCTTCTCCGCCAAAAGGAGATTGGTGTAGTGTTTACGAACTCTCGAGTAGGTGACTCGGGGAGTGGAGTAGGGCAAGGAAGGTGTTCTTGTAGCCGAACCACTATAAATACTCGCGTTGTGGTTTTGTGCTCCTTACTCTTATCTTTTCATTACTTACCTTTATATGCTTGTTTATCAACATCCAACACACACATCCAAATATATTGACATAAGTCGATCTAAATAGTTTAAAAGGAAGTTTTAATTGGCAAAACTATTCAACCCCTCTTCTAGTTTTCCACAATTGGTATCAGAGCTTCGTTACCAAGTTTCTTGAAGTATATTGTACTTTAAAAACTTGATACGATCCATAGTTAATTGAAAACTACAAAGAAGGTTTTTCATAAAAACAAACACCATGTCTTTTAAAACTATATGTTTGGCTGTTGATTTGATAACAACATTTTTTATTTACTTTTTATTTAATTGCACTAATCTTCTTTGTCATGTTGATTAGTCAAAGCTCATACCCACCAAGCTATAGGAATCGCTTGGTAACAAGAATACCTTCCTTAAGAAGGTATCTTAAACGCAAAGGAGCGGGAATCGTCTAAGTGACATTTGTTGTGTCATTTGTAAAGACATTCCTAAGTGCGCTAGAGGTATGATTTTCTTTTTATTTTTGCTTGATAATTAAGTATGCCTATTTAGGTATTTATATAATTATCTTTTGTGCTTATACATGTTTTACATGAAGCTTCATTAGGAAGCTTTTTTCTCACATACGTGTTATATTTCTCGTCTAAAGTCGTGGTATATAAAATTATGTTTTGTTTCTTTTAATCCAATAATAAAACAAAACACTAATTTCAAAAATTCCTCCTTTCCATAAATACTCCCACCACGATCACTCTATCCTCACTTTTCAAATCTTCCAATTTCAAAATTTCTCTCATTCAAAACTTCATCTTCCTCTCCATTTTCGTCTCAATCGAAACCAAGAAGAATCATCTTCAACATGGTTTACATCGCATTCGTGCTCATCGTCTTAACACTCATCGCACCTGTGTTCCCTATGATGAAGTTCACATACGGAGGCATTTACTTTGTGTTGTTAATCTACATCGGGGTTATATACCCAATCCTTTGTAACATTCTTAGCATTGAAATGAAATATTATTAATAGTCTAGTTTATCTAGGTTATTATTATCATAATGTGGTTGTCATTTCTTTTGATTTACATGCTTCATATTCTTTCGTGATACATTAGAAGTCATGTATGCATGCTAAAAGAAAATGTAGGATAAAACACGTTTTGTGGTATAAAATTGTAAAACCTATATTTTTTATCAAATCATTTACATTACTGCATCCACGGATCCGGAAGTTATACTAGCGGATCCCTTTTGAAAAGGAACCGTGGGATCCGTCTCTTGGAGAAATGCTTTTCATGCAAATTAAAACCACTTTTCTTCCAAAAATAATACTCCACTAGAATGTCAAAACCATAAGTGAGTCAAGTATCTTTCTTGTTAAAAACCATTGTTAATAAAAATCTAATAAAAATGTTAGATAATCATTGATTGACCACAAACATCACTTTCTATTAACTCGTCTTTTCTCTAGATTCCACTATGTCGCACGAATACGAGTTTGATTTTTCACTCACAAGCTTCTACACCCAAAACATCTCTCTTGAGCCCAACACACCGAGCAACCACGTTCGTGGGTTCAATAATCTCGAACGCGTCATTTCCACGAAGGGCGTGTTGTAGACACTCTCTACAATTCGAAGAAGATATCAACACCTCCTTCCGAACCATAGGACTAGAATGTCTTCTCGAAATCAACGAGAAAATATGTCCAGGTTCATATTGGAATTCTTCCGCTAAGTCGAACTCGTTCGTAACGAGGATCGCTCTCTTTCTCTTTGGTTTGGAACAAAACCAAAAGTTTATCCTAACCCTGGGCAATTTGCCAACATCCTCCGAATTCCCAATCATGGACAATGCCTTCACGAAGATTGGTCTCTTGACTCTCTCTTTAACTTTCGTGAAGAAAATAGTCCGTATTGCTCTCACATTCCTTCCCATAAGACTTGATTCGCATATTATGCAAACCCATCACTCCAATCCAAACATCATCTACACACGGGATATTTTAGAAGAGTACAAGCCCTTGCACTCATCCCACGTGAAAATGTTTGGAGCCTTAGGGAAATCGAGAAATCCTTCCCGCTTGTTGTGCTCACATAATGTATTGTTTGCTAACACAACAACCATACAATCTCGCCTACTTCTTTGCAAGGCGAATTGTAAATCTTCAAGGTCCAAGAACAAACTTATTCCTTATGGAATGTTCTTGACGCGCTTTATCATAACCTCATGTTTCATCATCCTCAATTTCAAAGTCCGTTATGCGTGCTTGTAAACAAGATGATGGAACCTCTAAACACATCCCTCATGAAGACGTTCTTCATTCCCGAATCGGAAAACACTCATCAACCATTTGATGATCCTTCGAGCGAAAATGCTCAAGAAACTTAGTAGTCTTTCAAATAGGATCAAATCCTTTTCTACTCGTGCTTTATCAATGTAATCCAATTTCTTTCATGAAATAAAACATCTTATATTTGATATCTTAGTATTAGAACTCCTTTTAGACTATCCTTGAGATATAATGCATTGTCAAGATCATTGCATACCTTTAGTAAAGGTCTGCTTGCGATAGGCGGATCCCAAAGTTTGTGCTAGACGGATCCCTACACTTAGGGGAACAGTGGGATCCTAAGCAAAGCGAAAAATGAAATTGCAAGCATTGTATTTCAAACATATCCTTAGAACACATCACACTAAGCTAAACATAGTGTCTTAAGGCAAATTAAGTCCTTATCAAGATAGATTGATCCTTCCTATTCACACATGTTGGGAATTATAGATTTGATGATTACAAAACCACGAGCAAGAATGAAGAAAGAAGAAACAATGAGGACCTAATATGTAATAGTTAGCTTTTCTAGTAAGCTAGGGTTTGTAACCTCCCTCTATTATATAAAGAGGGATGGCGGCTAGGGTTTCCAGATGATCCTTTCATTTCATTTCATAGAAGACATCTCCTAATGAGAGTCTAGCAAACGCATAGAGCGTCTTGTAGTAGTAGTAGTAGTATTAGTTTCTTTATATTCAATAAAGAAAACCTTATTAGTAATGTTGATTGTGTCGTTATTATTCCACTGTGCAATCATTCAATCAATATTGCTTATACCCTAGTTGAGTCCGGATCTTGGATTCACAATTGGTTTCAGAGCCTCGTGGCTCTCGATCTAGGGTTTATAAGGTTTTCATCTAATTAGGTTTTATGGCAGCAGGCAAAGAAAAGAGGCAGCGGGATGAGCAGATCTGTGTTTTGGTGTCGTCAATATGGTTGCAGCGTATTTAATTGGTGGATCATTGGACGCTTAATTGGTATTGATCTTTTATTGTTTTCAAACATTTGTTACTACTGATATTGTTTGATCACATAGGGTCTCATTTTCATTGTTGGTTCCATGATTATTCATATGTATCTGCTATTAATTCATGTGGGTAACGAGTGTTTGCCTCTTGATGAATTTTTTTAATTGGTCTAATATTATCACGTGATGGGTACAATTGAATGGAGATTGATTAGAGGCGGGACCCACGATGGTATATGTGTGAATTGGTTAACTCTTGTGTCGGTGGGGTTATTTCTTTTGTTAATAGGGTCACGTGCGATTATTGGTCATGATTGGTCAGCAGTATGTGTCTCGTTGCTGCTGCTATTGATAAGTGGGTCATGTGGGTTTCGATTCTGTGTGGTAAGGTGTATGGATGATATGGTGGGCATAATATTGATTGGCCAAAATATATTTGTGATTGGTCTGGGCATTAATGTGTATGTTTCAAATTGTATGAGATCACGTGGGTATGATTTTTTTTGGTCGAATATTTTTGTGGCAATGGGATTCGATTTTCCGTGATATGGTGTAGGATTGCTATGGTGGTCTTAGTTTATAATTGGTCATTGTATGTGGTCTTTGTAAATCATTTGCACATGGGCAATAATATGTCAAGGATTTCATGGATTGGTGGTTCGAGCGCCGGTCCCATTCGAGATCTTGATTTCATTTGGTAGGTCAAATTAAAACATGTGCTGGGTATTGATTTTGTTTGGATGGCATAATTTGATGGCTTTATTGCTGGACGTGTACTGATGGCTCTCACAGATACTAATTTTCTATTACTGCTGGTACTGTTCAAATTTTAGTTCCTGCTGCTTGAGTGTTTTGTTCCTGCTGGCTTTAGTATCCGGTTTCTGCTGAAGGTTTTGGTTTCTGCTGACCGGTTTCAGCTGAAGGTGCGTGTCTTATCATATCTCAAAGTGAGTCAGGCACTTTTGAGATAACTTGTTTGTACGTTAATGATGTGACAAAGACTTGATGATTCTAGTGAAGGGGTGAGATCTACAAAAAGTACTTAATGCTCGCATTTGCTATCACTTTAAGGAGTTACGTTGTAGTGCTCAGGGTTAGTGAAGGGGCGAGATCTATAGAAAATGTGCTTAATGCTCACATTTGCTAGTGCATCATCTGAGTTTGGAGTCACGTGGATAGTACAAGATATAAGACGATACATTGGTGCTTCTTCGGTTCTCCATTCCTCTTGGTGGTAGGCTATTTTGGTTCTTGCTTCGATATGATTTTTTATTTATTGCGCTTTATTTCCGTTTGCTTATTAAAAAAATAATAATAATAAAATAAAATAAAAATTGAGATGGTTAGTATAATTTTAAGGGAAGCTTATGGTTTGTATACTTACCATCTACATGCATCACTTGAGGGGAAGCGTCTACGAGTTGCACAAGACCCTATTAGATGATTACAAAAGGGAAGAAGATTCATGATGTGCAGCTTATTATTTGTGATGACATGTTTTAGCATTGTTTCTTATCTGAGTTGTTTTGTAATATCAAATAGGGAAGATTGTTGGGAATTATAGATTTGATGATTACAAAACCATGAGCAAGAATGAAGAAAGAAGAAACAATGAGGACCTAATATGTAATAGTTATCTTTTCTAGTAAGCTAGGGTTTGTAACCTCCTACATTATAAAGAGGGATGGCGGCTAGGGTTTCCAAATCATCCTTTCATTTTATTTTCATAGAAGACATCTCCTAATGAGAGTCTAAGAAAACGCATAGAGCGTATTGTAGTAGTAGTAGTATTAGTTTCTTTATATTGATAAAGAAAACCTTATTAGTAATGTTGATTGTGTCGTTATTATTCCACTGTGCAATCATTCAATCAATATTGCTTATACCCTAGTTGAGTCTGGATCTTGGATTCACAACACATAACTCACCTAGATCACACTCTAAGACGCTTGTAGATCTATCGTTTCATTTTTAATCCATTACTCTTCCGCTCTTAAACTCACACTTGTCCCTCACATCTAGTCTTAGAAATCTTTCGATTATGGCAAAATTGATCATAAAATCATCCTTACCTCAAAATTGATCAAAGTTGATCAAACTCTAGTTTTCCCATCTCAAAACTTCTAGGATATTTTCCAAAACACTATCCTAAGTCACAAACTGATCTCTAGGATCATTTAGTTTCAATTGACACTCTCATCTTTAGTGTCATCCTTGCTCATCCATTAGTACTCTTGAAAGTTCCAAATCCTTCCATAAAAGACAATCATTAGCTACATCACTCATTACCTTCAAGTACTTAAGCACCCTTCATTTAAGGCACTTAGAGAATCAAACAACGATTGGCTCCCAAACGGTCGAGGTTTATTACACAAGTCAACCACTTGTGAATGGTCAACCGTAATAAAAGCCGACACTTGAGAACGCAATGCAATTAAGTCCGGAGAGTTTAGTGTTTCCCAGTCGTTAAGTCCCAACGAGTGTCTGTTGAATAGCCAAACGTGTAGTGATCGGGTGATATTGAAAAGAAAGGGTTATGATTGATACTAGATGACAAAGGAAAATGAAAGAAAATTAAAAGCTAAATTATATTAAATAAACGCTATCACTATTTTTAAAATTTGATTTTCTTGATTTTTCTTTAATAAACTTTAATTAAAACTAATTTTAAACTTTAAAACTAAATTAAAATACTAAAAATTATGAAATTAAATAGGAAAATTGTAAAACTATTTTTCAAAATCTAAAATAACTAAACAAACTTTTGAAAATTGAATTTGTATTTTTCGATTTATATTCTAATTTCTATGATTTAAAACTACTTAAAACTAATTAAATTGCTAAAATTACAAATTTAACTAAGAAAAATCTGAAAATTTATTTTTTGGCTTTTATATTTATCTTAACCTATGAAAATTGAAAACTTATTTTTGAAGTTTTACCGATTTAATTGCAATAAAGGTTAATTAAAAGTCCTAAAAGCTGCTTTTAAATAAGGAAAAATAGCAAACAGTGATGAAAATTATGAAAATTCAGGAAAAGTCTAAAATAATATTCTAAATCTATGAAAAATATAAAAACCAGGGCTTATGTGTAAGATTATGAAGCTGTAGTGAAATGTGCTTATAAATAAGCACTCAAAATAAGCTAAAGACTGCCACAGAGAATCAAGTGATCACAGGACGACTTATGTTAAAACTACTAGAAAGCAACCTAAGTTAACCACTCTCAACCTCTGGAAAGCAAGAAACAAGCATTTGGTGTGAATTGTACTTAAAAGCCAAAACAAGCTTTACCTATTAACTTGCAGCCTAAAAATAAGCTACTGGATAAGCAAGAAACCTAAAGCCGGTTTAAGCAATCCAAACTAGACCTAGCAAGGGACTTGTAAACCAAAACTCAGCTACTCACAAGCTCTTATGAGCTTGTGAAAAACTCTAGTTCTGTCTTTGCATGTGACCAGTCATGTGGCACTTTTGACAATTGACAAGTCGATTTGAAGCTTATAAAAAATTACAAAAATTCTACAAAAATCAGATTTCCACTCTTGACCAACTGAACTTGTTAAGTCCAAAATTTCACTTGAATTGATCCAATAATGAATCAATGAAAATTCCTCAAACCTTGGTGAAAAACTGACTTGAACAACTTTTGACTTTTTGAGATTGAGATGAAACTTTGACTAATGTGAGATTTGAAACTAATTTATGAACTGATTATGATGTTATAGGCTAAATAGAAGTTATATTAAGCTACTCTAACATTATCTAATCATAAAACAAGCTTTTGATCTATAAAAATTCCAACAGTTATGCAAATTAGAACTGATTGAAGGTGATTTTGACTTTGAGTGTTCTAAGGTGCAAACTGATGAGCAAAATGATTATACTAGACACAATTGGACTCAAACAAGCGAGCTTGATCACTTAACAAACCTCAATCTCAGATTAATGATCTGATCCAAACACACTATTATACTAACTGTTTTGCAATAAACTTACTTGATTAACACCTAAGCCTACTCAATCCTTGAAAAGGTAATCATTATGCTAATTTATTCCTAAATGAATCAAAATAATGACAATTCAATATCTTAAATCTATATAAACTGCTTATTGAAAGTAACACGAAATGGACTTACAAGTGTCCCACTTATTTAAACAAACAGAACCAAACTACCTATTTTAAACCAAATCCAACCCAAGACCACTCTGCATCAACCAAATTCCATTTCCATAGCTAACCAAAATTTCCCACGATTGACTTTCGTTGACGGATACCAAATTTGTTGTACTTGAGTTATAAACTTATCGGAAGCTATGAGTAGCTTAAATAAGCTTATCGAACTAGAAATAAGCTAATTGAAGCTTGAATATAAGAGCATGAAAACGATTTTATAACGATGAATCATAAAACATGAGACTTAGATAAAACCTTGAATTAACACTTGAAAGCAAATTACAATGACTAAATGGCTTTAGTTCAATACAGAAAGCTTAAGATTACGCTTTAGAAACTAATTAAGACAATTTAATTAAAAGCGACATACATGAAAATTAAAACTAAAACTACTCTCTTTTTCTCCTTCCTTCCTTCTATTTATTAGCAAAGTCTTCTCTCACATCTCTCGCATCATTTCCCAACAAAATCTCGACCATTGGATGATTGGAGTCATTTTAGCCATTGATGAGATTTGGCGCCAAAATGGTATATCAACTGGGGGGGGGGGTTTGAGTGCAAGGAAGGAGAAACATTAATTGTTTCTTGTTTTGTTAGGTGAGGTGGAGTGATAAGGGGTGGAGTGTGAGCTGGAGGTGAGGGGTTATCTGGTTTTGCAGAGCAGTTGGAGGAGACAGTGAGTTTTGGAGGGAAAAGGGTTGGGGGTTTGACTATGGGTTTGACCGGGGTTTAATATTAGACAGGTGGTTCAAAACAGGGGTCAAGGGTGTATTGGCAGGGGTTCAAGGTTCAAAAGGGGGTCAAGGGCCAAGGATTTGGTATTAATACATAAGGACCATAATTGCAATTCACCAAAAACCAAGGGACCAAATCTGCCATTTTGCAAAATTTATCATAGGGACCAATTATGACAAGTTTCAATAGTACAAGGACCATTAAAGATATTTTTAAACTTCCAAGGACTATTTTTGCCAATTTTGAAACTTGAAGGACCAAACTTGTAAATTCTCCCAACTTTTACCCAAAGATCATTTTGACAAATTTTGATTTTGAAAGGACTTGGTGACTTTTATTCCAAAACAAATACTGGGACCGATTTTGTCAAGATTTGAAAGTTGAGGGACCGAAACGCCAATTATGCAAACTTAGCTCGTTTTCATCGATTTTAAACATTTTGCATCCGAGACATATAAAATACAATCCTTGGAATATTTTCGATATTTTGATGCATTTAAAGCGTTTTTAAATGTTTTGCGATTCAGATTGACCAAAATGATGAGTATTTACACACTCATCAATCCCCACACTAAACTATTGCTAGTCCCTAGCAATCTTTTATGAAAACATAATGGATTTGAATCTCTTTACCAAAAGCCATTACTCGAGTAGCCAAATGTTTCAGTTCAAGTAAGAACCTTGGTACAATGATAACCAAATGATTTTGAGCAAATCACCACTTTCAACGGTTTTGATTTGTCTTTACCGAAGCTTGTTTGTACATGCTAATAACTCTTAGATAAAATATCTTTGGTGAGCCGATTACCAATTATGGTTTTCCAACGCCTTTACCACAAGCCATAAACTTGCGGGCTAGCCAACTCTTCACTAATTAAAGATATGGTGAATAACACCATACAATTTTGGGCAAATTGCAAGTCGTCAACGGATTTGAGATATCTTTACCAAGAGCGTTTGCTCTGGATTAGCCAATCCTTTTGTTTATTAGACATGGCGGATGATAATCGGTGAGTAAGTGCAAAACACTTACTCCAAAAAAAATTTGGCCAAAATGGGGAATTGGGTGGTATAATTACATGATAAAATTCGTGAGAATTCCCCCACACTAGAAATGAATATTGCCTCAATATTCAAAATCTTGTGGTTATGCGAAACATAGAACGAAAAGGAAATACTACGACCATTATTTTGATTTTTTTTTTTTTTAACTATGATAAACAATGGGCAACTCCCCACACTAGGGTGGTAGAAAGTGAAAGAAGTCGAAATACGGGTGAAAACCCATATAATTATGCTCTTGTTTTTGATTCCCGAGTCGCTAGCTTGACTCGATCCCGCATTCATTGGTTCATGGGGAAAGCAACGTGGAAAACCAATCTCGATCGGACTTTCGTTCACGGTGTTAATAAACATATGAACATCGAAAGTTCCACAAATCGACGAGATACAACCGCGGTATTGTTAATAGTAGAAACTATAAAGGATGATACGGGGTCAAAGATGGTGTCCTCATTCCGAAAGAGAAAAGGAAAGAGCAACCACACCATCTGTGAAGAATGGAATAAAGATGTGCATGAGAATGCATGTCCATTCCTCATCGATGAAGAAGCAAATCACCATTTTGACATTTTAAGCTTAAACTTGAAGCTTATATGGTGATTGTCAATAAGATGTCCGGAAGGAGGGTTGGAAGCGGTTCTTCAATCAATGATTTTCCAAAAGGATGTCCCCTCCGAATCAAAGTAAGTATTATCAATTCACATTGGAATTGACTCATCACTAAGAAAGGCATCGACTTCATTCCAAAGTTGTCATCTTCCTCATCCGGAGTGAGAGAAGGGATGGAAGAGTCGGAAATAATAAGACTAGGAGATGATGGATCATTTTGAGCAATTCTTCAATGGGAAGAATGTCTCCCATTGGGTCACAAATATCATCATCCAATCCGGATGAAATGAAGAGAGTTTGGTTTCATCCACGAGTTAACAAACTCGATCGATAAACCGATTCCGTAGGTGGGACAAGTGGTGTGCTCTTAGAGCTAGCAATTTCCACCACTTCCGATAAAGTCTCCGATTCTAGATCATCATCATCAAGAACACTCTTGACTTCCTCGTGTAACACCCCGAAAATCTTAATGACAATGAAGACTAATTCGGTGTTACTTGAATGGAGATCATAGTCAATAATTATAGAAAACGACTCGAAGAGACGTTTTATTAAAATAGTTATCATTCATCGAAAACTCATAGTTTGTTACAAAATATTGTAAATAGATCAAGTGTTTTTCCCAAAAGAAAGATCATGAGTTTGAAAGAAATGATAACTTTTATGTTTTACACCACCGATAAGCCTTGCCATGCCCTGCTCCGCACCTTGGTCATAATCTTCACCGACACCGAGATAACATGCTTAAAAGGTCAACAAAATGTTGAGTGAAGTCCATAGGTTTAAAATAAGTTGAACACAAGTATAAGATCATGATCATTGTAAACTAACAATATCATAAGAAAATATCACAGATTATTATGCGCTAAGCTCATGAAACCAAGACTCAACCGCATACACCGAATTACCAGCAGTAATGTAAATATGCCCCAAAGGAGGTAATAGCCAATTACCTAAAGAAATTCGATATGGTGCGCCCGGTTATTTCTCTATAACCAAACGGGTTCGTTATTCCCCATAGTACTATTCACGATATCTACGCTCACTCGCGGTGACTAATGGTTCATGATCGGGGACTTGTGGCTAACAACTTAGGCAAGACCAATAATCAAGAAGATCAAGCATTTATGAAAACCCTTGTGTTCTAGTTTAGAGCATGTATCTCCTCATGGGTTTATAAAAATAAAGTAAAAGCGAGGCTATGAACTCACCTTGATGATAATGCACACGCACAAAAAGATCAAGCACAATGTAGCGGAGGTTCCAACTCGAAACCTAAAATGATGAGATGGCGAGTCTCAAGAATGAGCATTTTGGTTCGCGACCAAAATAATAGAGCATTGAATATTCTTATTCAATAGATCATTGGATTGTCCAATCCAATAGTGTGCGATCGTGATTAACGTTTTAAGTTAATTTATCATGCTACATTGCCTTAATTAATGATCCTCACTTACGCATAAGTGAAATGTTCCCCGTTGTGATCTTAATAGATTTGTTGAGTATTTTAACGTGTTTGAATAAATTCCCGTGTGTTTTATCGGATTTGATATATATATATATCTATAATATATATATTATATATATATATATATATATATATACGTAATACATTTACCGTTATCCAAAATAAAATACTCATAAGATCAAAATACTTGTTTTTACGAAGTTATTATGGGTTTATAAGTTTTTCTAAACTTTTCCCGAATTTACACTTTTTACCCTCGAGTTACAAAAAGTACAAGTTTAGTCCTTATACTATTAGAAAATGACACTTTGTACCCAAAATGTATTTTATATCAAGACTTTCAGAAATGACATTTTTAGTCCCTTGGTAAAACTGATTTTACGAAAACAGCCCTCTAGGTTCCTTTTATACGCTTTCAACCTTTACTTTTCCAAACTTGTCATTTCTAACCCAAAGTTTATAATCTCTAGTTTAGGTAATTTACATATTCGCCCTTGAGTTTCCATGCGTATATGCACACGTATATATTGCCCTTGTACTTTCAAAATTAATATTTCTAGTCCTTAGACTTTCGTATTGTACTTATCTTATATATTTTCTTCCTTTAACATTTGAAAACTTCCATTTTGACCCTAAGCTCTATGTTTTGCAAATTACATCCGAAAGTTATTTTTATAAAACGAAACTTTGCAAAAATGTTCCCACTTATTTCTAGCTCATAATTAGTGCTTATTAACCGATTTTTAGCTTATTGGGCGGGTTGGACTCAACTTGGACCTATCGTGGGCTTATTGGGCTCGGTATTTGGGCTTTAGGCCCGCTTAGTTTTTATGTAAGAAATAAAGGTGTACGAGAGGTCCTAAGGTTTCCAAGAGATTTTGCAACTTGTCTTCGACATGAGACGCAAGTTATAATGTGTAACTAGTGAATGACTATGCATAGAATGGTGAAATGGTGCGTTTTAACTTGTTTAACGTGTGATATAACATGTGAACTAAACGAAAAGAGTTAAAAATAAAATGGGCTTAGTTGAACTTACTACACTCGTAAAGAGTGGGGATGAAATGAAGAGAAGATGGTTTAGATTCGAGACCCGTGTTCTCCTTATAACTTGCTACTCGTATCCTTATTTCACCCAAGTTTCTCCTAGCTCTTGCAAAACAATCTTTTCTTTTCTTCCTCTTCGCTTACCACAAACATACGATTTTCTTCTTAGAATCAAAAGTGTTTGTGTGAAGTTATGAGCTTGTGAGTGTGGTGAGTGAACTATGTGTTGAGAGTAGTTTATAAGTGAGATAAAGCATGGCCTCAAGATTAGTTTATTCTTAGATTGTTTAGGTCAAAGGTTTAATAGACATGTGTTCTTGATTTTGGTCTAGCGTGCATGGTTTGGATGGGATTAGGGCGTGTATGTGTGTTGTGTCAAATCAAACTTGTCTTAGCAAACATGTTATCCTTTGTGTAATGAGGTCAAAAGATAGTCAAGGGTGCCTACACATTATTTTAATGTGAATTAGGAGCAATTTTAACATGTTTTGTCCCCTTTCTTGCATCCATATGTGCAAAGCATAAGACCAACATGTTTCAAGTTCTAGTTTGGTTGTCTGGCTAGTTTAGTCTTGTTAGATCATTTTCATAGTTTGGTTTGGTTTGCTCGTTTGTTTCTCACGTCTTGAAGCAATGTCAAAAAAAAACACAAAAATAGATTTTACTAAAATCTTTAAATGTAACTTGGGCTTGGTTTGGTCTTGTTAGACGAGGCCCAAAAGGAAAGAAATGAAAAAATTGGTGTTGGGCTAGAGATACAATCCGTTTAAGCCCAAAATAAAATAAATGGATATGGTGTGGGCTAGGTGAGTTGGACGCGCCCAAATAAAAATATAGCGTGGGCTTGGCCCGTTACAAGGCCCATTTATGTGTCGGGTTCGAGTGGTGAAAAGTCCAATGAGTTCCGAGGCCCAATACTAATTTTATATATTTTATTATAATTAAATTCGTAATTTTACAAATTTTACGTATTCGATATGTATTTTAAGGTTATCAAGATCGTGGGAAATTTATTTAGATCACAACGGTATATTTATGAACGCTCAAGTGCGTTGATCATGCATATGCCAAATGATATGCAAATGTGATGTTTAGAAAATTTCATGACGAAATAGATCGTGATTAATTCTTGATTAAAACGTTAAGTACATTGAAATTTTCCGGAGCTTACAAGACCTACCCTTAAGAGAACCGCGCCCGCTGTTAAACTCGCAGAGGTCACATGGGTGATCTAGATGAACAGTGGGGATACTTGGAACGATTATATCCTCGCTCCCTGTGTGAACTCGCACCTCGCTTCTTATGATTCCATCGAACTTTAACGATAGGAATGCGGCTTTGCTTAAGCCTCTTAACTTCTCCGTCCATGATCTCGATGGTTCTTCGACAAAGCTAAGTTTGTCATTGAGTGGATGTCCTTGAGTGGTACGACTAGAGTTTCATCCGAAAGACACTTTTAAGATTTGAGACATGGAACGTGTCATGTACTCGGCTAAGTTCTTCGGAAGATCAAGTTTATATGCCATCGACCAATTCTTTGAAGAATTTTGAATGGTCCGACGACGAGGTTTGAGCTTTCCTCGCTTTCCAAATCGACCATCCCTTTCTGTGGTGATACTTTGAGCATTACACGGTCTCCGACTTGGAATTCCATTGGTTTTCTTCAACATCTGCGTAGCTCTTTTGTCTATCTCGAGTGCTTGCAATCTTTGCCGAATTTGCATTATCTTTTCGTTGTCTCTTGACAATTTCGGGCCTGTAAGTTGTACTTCTCCAACTTCCGCCAAAGAACCGGGCGATCGGCATTTTCTTCCATAGAGTGCTTCAAAAGGAGCAACTTTAATGTCATGCGTGATAACTGTTATTGTAAGAGAATTCACCGAGGTAAGTGCTTATCCCATCCTTTTCCGAATCAATCACACATGCTCTTAGCATGTCTTCCGTAGTTTGGATCGTTCTTTCACTTTGTCCATCTGTTTGAGGATGGTACGCGGTACTCATATCTAAGTTGGTACCCATGGCTTTTTGAAGCGCTTTGCCAAAATCTTGAGGTGAATCGGCTATCACGATCGATATGATAGAGATTGGTACACCGTGACGAGAAACAATCTCTTTGATGTACGCCTAGCGAGTGTAATCATCTCGTCGTTCTCCTTGATTGGCAAGAAATGAGCGGACTTTGTAAGACGGTTCACAATAACCCAAATGGTGTCAAAACCATTAGAAGTTTTTGGCAACTTTGTGATAAAGTCCATTGTGATTCTTTCCCATTTCCACATAGGAAGTTCTCGTTGAGTTAGCAATCCGATGGCTTTTGATGTTCAACTTTAACTTTCAAGCATGTCAAACATTTATCATGTATCAAATGATATCGGCCTTCATATTAGGCCACCAAGACAAAAGCTTTAGATCTTGATACATCTTGTTGGGACCAGATGTATGGAATACTTTGATTTATGTGATTCATGCATGATGAGCTCTCGGATACCTCCAAAGAGTGGAATCCAACTTCGATTTTTGAAACATAGCGTTCGTCCGATCTCTTCACAAATCCATTCTCATTCTCCCAATGCCATAAATCTTCTCATTCGGCCTATTTTCTTCTTTAAGGGCTTCGATTTGAGCTTCAAGAATTTTCGATGGTAGGGGTGAATTGATTACCATTCCCAATGATCTCACTCTAAGTGGCTTAGGCGATCTTTTCGCTTCAAAGCATCGGCAACAACGCTTGCCTTTCCGTGATGGTAACGGATCTCGCAATCATAATCACTAAGCAATTCGAGCCACGACGTTGACGATATTCAATTCCTTTTGATCTAAGATGTGTTGAAGACTTTTGTGATCGATGTACACTATACACTTGGTTCCGTATGAGATAATGTCTCCATAATTTGAGTGCAAATACCACGGCGCCAAGTTCTAGATCGTGAGTAGTATAATTCTTCTCATGAGTTTTGAGTTGTCGTGACGCATAAGCAATCACTTTGTTCCTTTGCATGAGAACAGCGCCTAAACCCATGTGTGAAGCATCACAATATACTACAAAATCTTCGGCTCCTTCCTAGTGCCAAGATAGGTGCTTCGCAAAGCTTGTTCTTTAGAAGTTGAAAAGTCGATTCTTGATCGCCTCCCATTCGAATTTCTTCGCTTTCGGGTTAACTCGGTCAATGGTTTAGCTATTTTCGAGAAACCTTCGATGAATCTTCGATAATAACCAAAGAAGTCCTAAGAATTGACGAATTTCAGTGGGATTAGTGGGTACCGCCAATTCTAATGATTCAATCTTTGCGGATCCACATGGATTCCTTCACCGTCGATCACATGACCAAGAAATTGGACCGTCTCAATCCAAAAATCACACTTGGAAAACTTTATGTACAATTTTTCATCCTTGAGTAACTTCGTGATGCCTTCAAATGTTCCGCATGTTCTTCTTTATTACGAGTATATAAGAATATCGTCGATGAACACAATGACGAATTTATCCAGATATGGTTTGCGACTCTATTCATGAGGTCCATAAATACAAAGAAAGTATTAGTTAAACCGAATGGCATTACTTGGAATTCATAATGGCCATATCGAGTTCTAAATGCGGTCTTGGGTATATCTTCTTCTCTTACCCGAATCGATGATATCCGGATCTTAAATCAATCTTCGAGTATACACTCGAGCCTTGTAATTGATCAAACAGATCATCGATTCTTGGTAAGGGATAGCGGTTTTGATTGTGAGCTTGTTCAATTCTCTATAATCGATACACATCCGAATGATCCATCTTTCTTCTTAACGAATAATACCGGTGCTCCCTGTGGTGAGGAACTTGGTCTAATGAATCCTTTCTCGATAGCTCTTCTAGTTGTTTGGATAACTCTTGCATTTCGAGGGCGCTAAACGGTGCGGTGCTCGTACACGTGAGTAGCTCCGTGAATAAGATCGATTTGAAATTCGACTTGTCGAAAGGTGTGGAAGTCCGTGCAAATCTTCCGAAACACCTCGTAAAATTCCTTGATTACGTGTACATCCTCTAGTCGCTTTCTCTTCCGACTTCTTTTCCGTTACTTGAGCTAAGAAGGCATAACATCCTTTTTCCATGTACTTTATTGACTTCGCACAGGATATGATACTTAAGTACTTTCTACTTTGATCTCCTTGGATGACTAAGGTTTCACCATTGATCGGGATATGAACGGTTTTCTCGTCACAAACAATCCTAGCACGGTGTTTGGACAACCAATCCATGCCAATTACGACATCGAAACTTCCAAGTTTGATTGGCAAAAGATCTATGAGGAACGAATGATCTTGTAATAGAATAGGACAATTACGGATTACGGTGTTGGTTCCTATTATTTTCCCATCGGCAAGTTCTATCTCATAAGTTGTATCTAAGGCGATTGGGGATATTTCAAGTAATGGTGCAAAAGTAGTAGATACAAAACTCTTATCGGCTCCGTAATCAAACAAGATTTTTGCGAATGATTGTTAAGAGAATACGCACCGTCACAATGTCGTGGTTCAACGGTGCATCTCCATCTCCTAGCATGTACACTCTTGCACGCGCATTGTTTGTTTGAACGACATTTAACTTTGGGCATTGACTTTTGAAATGACCGTGTTCTCCACATCCATAGCAGCTCATGTTTGTCACAGTGTTGCCTCTTCCGTGGTTTCGAATGTTTACCTTGATGACCTACCTTGTTGCACTTATCGCACTTCACAAAGACAAGGTCCGAATGGTGCATCAAACATCTATTACACCGGGATGTGGTCCTACATACCCTTTTCCAAAGAAGGGTGCAAGATAAGCCCTTGCGGCTTCTTGCCTTCGGTTTTGCCGATTGTGGTGTTGATTGCCAGGTGATATTGGTTGTTGTTGTTCGATTGTTGTTGTTGGATCGATAGTGGTTGGAATTTGAGGTTTTCCGATCATCAAACTTTCTTTTGTTGTCACTTGAGCCTTGTGCATTTGCAAGCTTTAGTATTGGTTCCATAAGGCGGTGGGATACAATGACAACTTCTTCAACAGTTTTTGGCTTCGAAGCGATGACATCTCCTTCGATGCTTCGAGGTAAACCTCCGATCATAGCTTCCAAAAGTTTTTCATTGGTGGGAAACAGATGAGGACATAGAGCTCTCAGCTCATGGAATCTCTTGAAGTATGTCTTGAGATCATTACCTTTAGCAGCCAAGTGGTAATACTCATCTTCGAGTTTCTTGATCTCGCCCCTCGCAATCTTGTTTCATTAGCGCTTGTTTCAGATCGACCATGAAATCTTACAAGCTTCTTCCATTCCAATTGGTTGAGCATGGCCTTTCCACCAAGATAACGCATCTTCTAACAAAGTTCCAACATGCAAACTTGACTTTGCAATCATTTGTGCAAATACTTAGCGTAAATACGCCTCGGTTCTCTCAAACCAATGAAGTAAACCAATAGCACCTTCAAGCCCTTGAAGAATGTCGGCTTGCGCTCATGAACTCTTTGTAATTACACTTGCGAGTTAAAGTGGACTCACTTTGATTTGTTGGAGTGTTAGTTGCATTTGAGTTTGCCATTTCAAGAAGACGCAGCGACATGCGACACGATTCTCTTCAAGAATGCGAGCGCCTTCACCTCGCGTCGCTGAGCGACACGCCACCTTGACCTCGAGCAATTCGGGCATTCTCGCTTCTCTTGCAATTTCGCTTCTTTGCAATTTCACTTCACGTGCCTCTTGGGCAATCGCTCACTTCAATGCGTTCACTGGCTCTAGCAAGATCGAGAACATGTTGAGCTATAGTCCGCTAACACTTTCAAATGACCATTTTCCGAATAGTCATGGAGTGATGGTGGATGAGGTAGCTTTCTTCTTGACCATTTTTCTAAAATTTCCAAGAATAAATACCAAGATTAAGAAATTATCGATCGATGATAAAATTGATTTCATATTATACATTTCATAATAGTCCAGATTACCACTTTAAATAAATGATATGATATGAATATGATTTTTCTCAACAAATCATAATATATATATAAGGACATAAGGATTGGTTCGGCATACATCACCGAGGAATAATATCATAACATCAGAATAATAGAAATACAACCATGGAATACATCGTTACATAGTTTTGTTCACAACCATAAGTTACATCATCATAATTCTTGTTCCAAGGTTACAAACCAAAAAGATACAAGCCTTAATGCCTCATATGGCGGCTTTATGATACATACTAAGATAAAGATGACTAGGATCTACGCATCTCCCGATGCGTCATCCTGACGACGACGAATCTCCTCAACCATGGTCGTCAAGTCTCGGATCTGCCGCTCACGGGCTCGATCTCTCGCCTCGAGGTCATCAATCCTCTCCTCCGAATAGCAAGCGAGCATGAGCGGATGCAAGCTCGTGATGTAGGACTCTCTCGACCCAAGCGCGCTCTCTCAAAGTGCTAGCATCACGAATAGTAGTCTCCAATCTCCGAGTCAATTGGTTAACGGCCTCTCTCGCCTCCACAATCTGCGTACTCATCATATCAAATACAATCTCGATGGAGTAGCGACCTACCACGAGGTTCTCGACTTCTTCCTCCAAGCTCTCTATCCTCACTAGTGGAATCTCATCATAATGTGCCATGAGCTCATTCAACTGATCTTCGTGCCTGATAAGTCTCGTAGCCAACAGAGGAATAGTGTGGTGTACCGGTTCACCGGTGAATGTATGACCGAGTCGGTGCGAGAGTCGAGCTTTCTCAAGCTCAAACGAACTAGGTGCTCCTCCTCTTCTCTCCAACGTCAAGTAAAGGTATCAAGAATGACCATCTCCTAGCACCGGATTTCTTCCTTGGTCCGCCTCATTGTCCACTTGAGTAGGCTTTTCGGGATCGATAGTGATGGTGGATAGCACTTGATGCAGAGCGGTAAAATTGGCTCACTAAAAGTGTCCAAAGGAGGTGATGTTGTAGGTGGTGATGAAACAGAACAATAGTAGTCCGATGGTAGAACACGCAAAGTGGCGGTGGTGGTGAAGTAGCGAGGGTGGAACAAAGCAGATGAAACCGGTGATGACCGAGGCGGTGGTGACCGAGTGGTGATGATCGAGTGGTGGCATCACATGAGTCATAGTGATGGGTCGCACACGCTTCCTAGCGGTGCGTTTGAAGGTCTTACCATTAGGATGCGCCTATAAGGTACTCCAAACGGCTCAGTTCATTAGGCTTAAGAACACGAATCCTACGTCGACGACGACGGATAGCTTGGCGATGATCCGTAAGAATCGATGAAGCGTAGTCGGTGCTTCGATGACTTGATGATTCATCATCCACAAAGAACATCTCAAGCGGTAGCCATTGTCGCGACTCATAGTACTCGATCTAGGGTCATGGAAGCAAAAGCATTGTACTCTTGAGGATGAGCAACATAGTTGGAGCAAGAGGAGTTCGAACAACTTCACCTTCCTCAAAGGTTCGGCCATCAAACAAGAGTCGGTATGACAGACTGGGATGAGTGGCATAGTGACAATCGTAGAGGACATGGTATCATCCATCTCGGTGTCGAGGACGTAACAATCAGGTGGGATGCGATATGGTAATCAGAACAACCCATAAATTAATGTAAGTAAATGCCAAATAATATAATTATTTTAGTTAGCTAAGCAAATCTCCATGCCTAACTTAAAATGAATGCAATTTACTTATGATCTAGTGATGCATCAATCCTAATGCATAGAGCGGTCACGGAAGGCGTAAGGCGGTGGTGTAAAATAGTCCTGTTTTAAAAGTGCGGTTATAGTCCAAATGATTTTGAAAACTCTTTGGTTCTCTATAACCTTGGCTCGATGCCAATCAGAACACCCCGAAAATCTTAATGACAATGAAGACTAATTCGGTGTTACTTGAATGGAGATCATAGTCAATAATTATAGAAAACGACTCGAAGAGACGTTTTATTAAAATAGTTATCATTCATCGAAAACTCATAGTTTGTTACAAAATATTGTAAATAGATCAAGTGTTTTTCCCAAAAGAAAGATCATGAGTTTGAAAGAAATGATAACTTTTATGTTTTACACCACCGATAAGCCTTGCCATGCCCTGCTCCGCACCTTGGTCATAATCTTCACCGACACCGAGATAACATGCTTAAAAGGTCAACAAAATGTTGAGTGAAGTCCATAGGTTTAAAATAAGTTGAACACAAGTATAAGATCATGATCATTGTAAACTAACAATATCATAAGAAAATATCACAGATTATTATGCGCTAAGCTCATGAAACCAAGACTCAACCGCATACACCGAATTACCAGCAATAAATATGCCCCAAAGGAGGTAATAGCCAATTACCTAAAGAAATTCGATATGGTGCGCCCGGTTATTTCTCTATAACCGAAACGGGTTCGTTATTCCCCATAGTACTATTCACGATATCTACGCTCACTCGCGGTGACTAATGGTTCATGATCGGGGACTTGTGGCTAACAACTTAGGCAAGACCAATAATCAAGAAGATCAAGCATTTATGAAAACCTTGTGTTCTAGTTTAGAGCATGTATCTCCTCGCGGGTTTATAAAAATAAAGTAAAAGCGAGGCTATGAACTCACCTTGATAATAATGCACACGCACAAAAAGATCAAGCACAATGTAGCGGAGGTTCCAACTCGAAACCTAAAATGATGAGATGGCGAGTCTCAAGAATGAGCATTTTGGTTCATGACCAAAATAATAGAGCATTGAATATTCTTATTCAATAGATCATTGGATTGTCCAATCCAATAGTGTGCGATCGTGATTAACGCTTTTAAGTTAATTTATGTGCTACATTGCCTTAATTAATGATCCTCACTTACGCATAAGTGAAATGTTCCCCGTTGTGATCTTAATAGATTTGTTGAGTATTTTAACGTGTTTGAATAAATTCCCGTGTGTTTTATCGGATTTGATATATATATATATTATAATCTTATAATATATATATATATATATATATATATACATTTACCGTTATCCAAAATAAAATACTCATAAGATCAAAATACTTGTTTTTACGAGGTTATTATGGGTTTATAAGTTTTTCTAAACTTTTCCCGAATTTACACTTTTACCCTCGAGTTACAAAAGTACAAGTTTAGTCCTTATACTATTAGAAAATGACACTTTGTACCCAAAATGTATTTTATATCAAGACTTTCGAAATGACATTTTTAGTCCCTTGGTAAACTGATTTTACAAAATCACCCTCTAGGTTCCTTTTATACGCTTTCAACCTTTACTTTTCCAAACTTGTCATTTCTAACCCAAAGTTTATAATCTCTAGTTTAGGTAATTTACATATTCGCCCTTGAGTTTCCATGCGTACATGCACACGTATATATTGCCCTTGTACTTTCAAAATTAATATTTCTAGTCCTTAGACTTTCGTATTGTACTTATCTTATATATTTTCTTCCCTTTAACATTTGAAAACTTCCATTTTGACCCTAAGCTCTATGTTTTGCAAATTACATCCGAAAGTTATTTTTATAAAACGAAACTTTGCAAAAATGTTCCCACTTATTTCTAGCTCATAATTAGTGCTTATTAACCGATTTTTAGCTTATTGGGCGGGTTGGACTCAACTTGGACCTATCGTGGGCTTATTGGGCTCGGTATTTGGGCTTTAGGCCCGCTTAGTTTTGCGTAAGAAATAAAGGTGTACGAGAGGTCCTAAGGTTTCCAAGAGATTTTGCAACTTGTCTTCGACATGAGACGCAAGTTATAATGTGTAACTAGTGAATGACTATGCATAGAATGGTGAAATGGTGCGTTTTAACTTGTTTAACGTGTGATATAACATGTGAACTAAACGAAAAGAGTTAAAAATAAAATGGGCTTAGTTGAACTTACTACACTCGTAAAGAGTGGGGATGAAATGAAGAGAAGATGGTTTAGATTCGAGACCCCGTGTTCTCCTTATAACTTGCTACTCGTATCCTTATTTCACCTAAGTTTCTCCTAGCTCTTGCAAAACAATCTTTTCTTTTTCTTCCTCTTCGCTTACCACAATGGACGATTTTCTTCTTAGAATCAAAAGTGTTTGTGTGAAGTTATGAGCTTGTGAGTGTGGTGAGTGAACTATGTGTTGAGAGTAGTTTATAAGTGAGATAAAGCATGGCCTCAAGATTAGTTTATTCTTAGATTGTTTAGGTCAAAGGTTTAATAGACATGTGTTCTTGATTTTGGTCTAGGCGTGCATGGTTTGGATGGGATTAGGGGCGTGTATGTGTACATGTCAAATCCAAACTTGTCTAGCAAACATGTTATCCTTTGTGTAATGAGGTCAAAAGATAGTCAAGGGTGCCTACACATTATTTTAATGTGAATTAGGAGCAATTTTAACATGTTTTGTCCCCTTTCTTGCATCCATACGAAGAAGCATAAGACCAACATGTTTCAAGTTCTAGTTTGGTTGGTCTTGGCTAGTCTTGTTTTGTTAGATCATGGTTAGTTTTTGTTTGTTTGCTCGCTCGGTTACAAAAAGTAAGGAAACACAAAAATAGTTTACTAACTCTTTAAAAGAAAACTTGGGCTTGGTTGTGGTCTTGCTAGACGAGGCCCAAAAGGAAATAAAAAAATGGGTGTTGGGCTAGAGATACAATCCGGTGTTTAAGCCCAAAATAAAATAAATGGATATGGTGTGGGCTTGAGTAACGTGCCCAAATAAATATATAGCGTGGGCTTGGCCCTTACAAGGCCCATTTATGTGTCGGGTTCGAGTGGTGAAAAGTCCAATGAGTTCCGAGGCCCAATACTAATTTTATATATTTTTATTATAATTAAATTGTAATTTTACAAATTTTACGTATTCGATATGTATTTTAAGGTTATCAAGATCGTGGGAAATTTATTTAGATCACAACGGTATATTTATGAACGCTCAATTTGATCATGCATATGCCAAATGATATGCAAAAGTGTGATGTTTAGAAAATTTCATGACGAAATAGATCGTGATTAATTCTTGATTAAAACGTTAAGTACATTGAAATTTTCCGGAGCTTACAAAGCGATTACGATTGCCATGGTTTTGCAGGAGGAAAACCGGTGGTGTCATACCGCTAGGTGCAGTATTGAGGATCGACTTGTGGTCGGTATTGATTGTGGTTTATGAAGCTACGGGAGCTTGGTAAAAAGAAGCATCGGTTGCTGACAATCATGTCTGGCGTGTGGACCACTACAAGTTTCACACACCTTGTTCACGGCTTTGATTGGTTCCGGCTTATGAATTTCGCTTTTGATTTCCTTTACCTCTTTCATCATACAACGGATGACGTCCGTTAGAGCGGCTAACAGGCGGCTAACTCGGAAGAGTTCTTGGATGAAGAAGTGAGTGTTCGAATATTGACTTTGTTGCGAGAAATAGGAACTTTTGATTTTGCTCGCAAATCTCAATCACATCTTTAGGCTACGATTCAAGATATTGCCACCGTGACTGCGTTCAAAGAATCTTGATCGTTCTGTTCAACCCATTATAAAAGATATTAACTTGTTGAAGCTCGTGAATTCATGATGGGGCATTTCTGAGGAGATCTTTGAATCTTTCCATGCCTCTCCAAAGTTTTCATCGAAATTTGACGAAATCCAGAAATTTCATTTTAAGATTAGTCGTCTTTGATGGAGGAAAGAAATAATTGACAAAATTTTGAACAAGATCCTCCCAGTTTCGATGGATCGAGGGGTTCTTTTTCCACCAAATCGGCTGTCCCTCAGTGAGAATGGAAATAGCATCAACTTGATCACTTTTGTGGTACATCTTTGAAATTGATCGTTGAGGTCAACTTGTTAAACCAACGGATGTGTGCATACGGTCTTCTCGATCAAACCCGTGGAATTGATTCGTAGACACAAGTTGGATTAAATGTGTCTTCAATTCAAAGTGATCGAAATTGATTCTCGGTAAAATGATGGCATCTCCATAACCCTCGGTGGGTGCACGGAGCATTTCCGCCATAGTTCGTTAAATACGCCATATTGTTGTTTGGAATAGTGCGAATCTCGGGTTCGACTATTTGGGCGAAGACGTCTGTGAGAACGTCTTCTAGGAATTTCTGCTAGATCACGAAAAGGACTCAATGATCTAGAAGAACGAGTGCGCATGCACTAGACGTAACTCGAGGAAACAAGAGAATTATGAAAATGGGGAAAGAAGAATCTTTTTGGGTTTTATGGTTTTATATATATGTAGAAACAAAAGAAAAATATTTTTGTGTTTTATATGTTTTAAGATGTTTTGGATTTTGGATTTTGATAAGAAAATATAAATATATATAGATGGTATAAACAAGGAGTGAATATTCAAATCACTAATGCGCTAAACGTAAGATTATTAGCACGGCTCCGGCGTGGCGCAAAAATTTGATTGGCTCCCGAACGGTCGGGGTTTATTACACAAGTCAACCACTTGTGAATGGTCAACCGTAATAAAATCCAGACGACTTGAGAACGCAATGCAATTAAGTCCGAGAGAGTTTAGTGTTTCCCAGTCGTTAAGTCCCAACGAGTATGTGCATGAATAATGACGTGTAGTGATCGGGTGATATTTAGCGAGAAAGGGGTTATGATTGATACTAGATGACAAAGGAAAAATGAAAGAAAATTAAAAAGCTAAATTATATTAAATAAACGCTATCACTATTTTTAAAATTTGATTTTCTTGATTTTTCTTTTATAAATTTTAATTAAAAACTAATTTTAAACTTTAAAACTAAATTAAAATACTAAAAATTATGAAATTAAATAGGAAAATTGTAAAAATATTTTTCAAAAATCTAAAATAACTAAACAAACTTTTGAAAATTGAATTTGTATTTTTCTGATTTATATTCTAATTTCTATGATTTAAAAACTACTTAAAACTAATTAAATTGCTAAAAATTACAAATTTAACTAAGAAAAATCTGGAAAAATTATTTTTTTGGCTTTTTATATTTATCTTAACCTATGAAAATTGAAAACTTATTTTTTTGAAGTTTTTCTGATTTAATTGCAATAAAGGTTAATTAAAAAGTCCTAAAAACTGTTTTAAATAAGGAAAAATAGCAAACAGTGATGAAAAATTATGAAAAATTCAGGAAAAGTCTAAAATAATATTCTAAATCTATGAAAAATATAAAAACCAGGGCTTATGTGTAAGATTATGAAGCTGTAGTGAAATGTGCTTATAAATAAGCACTCAAAATAAGCTAAAGACTGCCACAGAGAATCAAGTGATCACAGGACCTAACTTATGTTAAAACTACTAGAAAGCAACCTAAGTTAACCACTCTCAACCTCTGGAAAGCAAGAAACAAGCATTTGGTGTGAATTGTACTTAAAAGCCAAAACAAGCTTTACCTATTAACTTGCAGCCTAAAAATAAGCTACTGGATAAGCAAGAAACCTAAAGCCGGTTTAAGCAATCCAAACTAGACCTAGCAAGGACTTGTAAACCAAAACTCAGCTACTCACAAGCTCTTATGAGCTTGTGAAAAACTCTGCAAGTTCTGTCACTTTCCGGTGACGGTCTGTGGGCACTTTTGACTTAATTGACAAGTCGATTTGAAGCTTATAAAAATTACAAAATTCTACAAAATCGATTTCCACTCTTGACCAACTGAACTTGTTAAGTCCAAAATTTCACTTGAATTGATCCAATAATGAATCAATGAAAATTCCTCAAACCTTGGTGAAAACCGACTGAACAACTTTTGACTTTTGAGATTGAGATGAAACTTTGACTAATGTGAGATTTGAAACTAATTTATGAACTGATTATGATGTTATAGGCTAAATAGAAGTTATATTAAGCTACTCTAACATTATCTAATCATAAAACAAGCTTTTGATCTATAAAAATTCCAACAGTTATGCAAATTAGAACTGATTGAAGGTGATTTTGACTTTGAGTGTTCTAAGGTGCAAACCGATGAGCAAAATGATTATACTAGACACGAATTGGACTCAAACAATGAGCTTGATCACTTAACAAACCTCAATCTCGGATTAATGATCCGATCCAAACACACTATTATACTAACTGCTTTTGCAATAAACTTACTTGATTAACACCCTAAGCCTACTCAATCCTTGAAAGCAGTAATCATTATGCTAATTTATTCCTAAATGAATCAAAATGATGACAATTCAATATCTTAAATCTATATAAGCTGCTTATTCGAAAGTAACACGAAATGGACTTACAAGTGTCCCAACTTATTTGCATTTTAAACCGAACCAAACTACCTATTTTAAACCAAATCCAACCCAAGACCAGCTCTGCATCAACCAAATTCCATTTCCATAACTGCTTAACCAAAATTTCCCCATAGTTGACTTTCGTTGACCAGATACCAAATTTGTTGTACTTGAGTTATAAGCTTATCAGAAGCTATGAGTAGCTTAAATAAGCTTATTGGAACTAGAAATAAGCTAATTGAAGCTTGAATATAAGAGCATGAAAACTGATTTTATAACAGTGAATCATAAAAACATGAGACTTAGATAAAACCTTGAATTAACACTTGAAAGCAAATTACAATGACTAAATGGCTTTAGTTCAATACAGGAAAGCTTAAGATTACAGTTTTAGAAACTAATTAAGACAATTTAATTAAAACGACATACATGAAAATTAAAACTAAAACTACTCTTTTTTCTCCTTCCTTCCTTCTATTTATTAGCAAAAGTCTTCTCTCACATCTGCATCATTTCCAACAAAAATCTCGACCATTGGATGATTGAGTCATTTTTAGCCATTGATGAGATTTGGCGCCAAAATGGTATATCAACTGGGGGGGGTTTGAGTGCAAGGAAGGAGAAACATTAATTGTTTCTTGTTTTGTTAGGTGAGGTGGAGTGATAAGGGGTGGAGTGTGGTGGAGGTGAGGGTTATCCGGTTTTGCAGAGCAATTGGAGGAGACAGTGAGTTTTGGAGGAAAAGGGTTGGGGTTTGACTATGGGTTTGACGGGTTTAATATTAGACAGGGGTTCAAAAGCAGGGGTCAAGGTGTATTGGCGGGGTTCAAGGTTCAAAGGGGTCGAGGGCCAAGGATTTGGTATTAATACATAAGGACCATAATTGCAATTTACCAAAAACCAAGGGACCAAATCTGCCATTTTGCAAAATTTATCATAGGGACCAATTATGACAAGTTTCAATAGTACAAGGACCATTAAAGATATTTTTAAACTTCCAAGGACTATTTTTGCCAATTTTGAAACTTGAAGGACCAAACTTGTAAATTCTCCCAACTTTTTACCCAAGGATCATTTTTGACAAATTTTGATTTTGAAAGGACTTGGGTTGACTTTTATTCCAAAACAAATGCTCGGGACCGATTTTGTCAAGATTTGAAAGTTGAGGGATCTAAAGCGCCAATTATGCAAACTTAGCTCGTTTTCATCCGATTTTAAACATTTTGCATCCGAGACATATAAAATACAATCCTTGGAATATTTTCGGTATTTTGATGCATTTACGGCGTTTTAAATGTTTCTGATTCAGATTGACCAAAAATGATGAGTATTTACACACTCATCAAACACTCAAGATGTTATAGATCTTAGATCTTAGAAACATCATTTCCATTCTTTCATAGTCGCCTTGAGAGCCGGATCCTAGGATTAGCCTAGACGGATCCCTCCGAGGAGGAGCACTGGGATCCGGATGACGGTTTATGCAAATCTTGCTAAAACAATCATTTCAACTCATCTTTCTAACTCAAACACTCCATCTCATCTTAAATGAGTTCCTAGATCAAGACAAACTCAAGTTGACTCTTGTGCATGTTAATCATCACATTCCAATGAATCTTAGTGGCTTAAGGCTTAAATGCACTTGCCAAATCTCTTGGTTTATAAACCACTTTGTTAGGACCTCCATAGTCATCACTCTCATCCTAACTTTCAGCACTTTAGAAACCCTTACAAACCTCTTAAAATCATCTCATCATGAGGAAAACCCCAAGTAGTAACTTATCCACCAAAGAACCACCCATGAAAAAGGCTTGTGTCATACACGAAATCTCTTCAACCGAATCATCTTCGGTCAAGCCAACAAATGATAGGATCTTTACTCAACCAATCAAACCAATTCCTAAAGGATAGTACCCACAAAACTACCTATGCCAAACACCAACATACCTCCTAGGCCAAACAATATCATCTCCACTAAACCATCACCATTGGTTCCTAGAGCTATTTCTTTTACATCCCCACTATCATCACCACACTCTACAATTTAGAGGACTTGCCTCTAGGCCGTCTCATCCGCTTCCCGACAACATTTTCCTCATTAGGAGGAATAATGGTACAAAATCAAGGTGTTGAGTCAACACTTGCTCCGGCTTCCTTTTCGCCGTTTCCATCATATAATCCCATTTGGATTATGAGAAATCATCAAAGTCAACCACCCGACCATATGGAAGTTGACACTTCTCTACCACCACCATCATTCTTGGTCGAACCACTCTCAAATGCGCCTCCACCAATCCCTCCATCATTTGAAGCTCCACAAGCCGCTTCACTTGATCCTTCGCATCAAGCCATTTCATTTCTTCCACCACGACTACCTAGCCATGAAAAAGATTGCTATCATTGTCAACATGTTGAAAGTTTGATACATGAAGTACGAGAAGACCAACGTTTCATGTTCTATCATCTCCTCGAACGTTTCAACGAGATTAAACCTAAACAAAACTTGAGCTAGATTATTTTAGTGGTGTCCTAGCATCAAGCGATAGTTGGTTTAGAAATTCCTAGTCATGTATTTTCTTATTTTCTTAATTTTTAGAGTCATGTATATCATAACTCTAGTTTTATTAAATGAAATTACATGCTACTTGTTATATTTCGAGCATATGATTACATTGTATTCATATCTCATTTTGTGATAACATTACTTGATTATATCACCTTTCTTTGAAATTAATCGCCTAATACGGATCCTCAGATTGCCTAGACGGATCCCTATTAAGAGGGAACCGTGGGATCCGTGAGACGAAGCTATTTTCTACTAACTTGGACCACATTTGCGGAAATTGTGAATTATACTTGCTTTCTAACCTTTGTTTTGTAGTTATTCAATTTACACATGAAGACTTTGACATCCTAAAGCTAGGGGAGCTTTATGTCAAAGCAATACATTGCAAATTACTTGCAATACTAGGTTTACATTTCGTGACATCCCTTGCAAAATTGCAATCATCAAGGGGAGCACATTAAATCACTTAGACGAAATCTTTTGCAAACTTACTTGCAAACAAACTAGATTAGTATCACTTTCTTGGCGCCTTACATAGGGATGGAGTCGTCAAGGGGAGTAAAGACGAGATCCTTTCCGTTACTTGCTCTCTACCTCTTTTTATTTCTTTCACATGTTTTCTTAAAAAAACAATGTGTTGCTTTCCTTCAAACACTTTTGTTTCGACAAAAGGGAGAAGAAATTAAAACTACAAATTCAAACTTTTAGGAATTTTAGCTTTTCCTTAAAATAATTTTATGTTTTGTCATCAACAAAAGGGAGATTGTTAATACAAATAAGCCGTAAAACGTTTATTTATATTTTATGATCTTTTAATGTTTTGTCGATAACAAACGTAAAATAATTTTAACGAAACAAATAAAATACGTAAATGGTTTGAACTAATAGTTTCTAACATATTCACATTTTCACATAAAACACTAAAACAAGTATAAGTGATTTTATGATTTAATATTACATATGTACAACAACTAGTGTTTACATATTTGGGTAAAATATACACATAACTAGTATGTAGTATATTGGGTAATATAAATGGGTAGAAACTTAAGTATCATAACCCATTGGGCAAATACATTGAATGTAGTTGGGTACAACCCAAAGCCCATGACCCATAGAGCTTGACCCATAACCCATTACATGACATCATGCTTATATCATACATGGATAATATCCATAACCCATGGATCAACCCATACCAAGTGACCAAGTGCATTGCACTCAAAGATACATTGTATCTAGCTAAAGATCCATGGTTCAACCCATGGCCCATGACCCATAACCAAAATACCCATGGGTAAAGGGGCGTCCACGGATCCCTAGCTTAACGCTAGACGGATCCGCTTGGGAAGGATCCGTGGGATCCGGGAACAGAGAGTTTTCCTTCTATAAATAGTGAGCCATTTTTTCATTGTTTCTCACCGCTTTCTAACACACTTTCTCCCTGAGTTAAAAACTCACTAACCTCAGATCCAAGAGATCTATGTTTGTAGTTTCGTTTTTGTTTGATCTTTTAGGTTCCTCTTAAAGGCAAGATTACCACATTTGAAGTCGAGCAAGCTCAAGTCCATGAGTTGCCATGCTTCCTCATCATCAAGGCTACTGAAGTCTTCTTGTTGATGATTCCTTTCTTTCTTCAAAGAATTCTTCAAAGAAGTGTAGTGTTGAAGACATTAGTGAAGATGTCTCAAGTGTCAAGACGAAGATATTAGTGAAGGGTATCTATCGTCCATATCATAAGCACTTGTGGTAGGTGCTTAGAAGTCAAGACTAGAAGCATTAGTGAAAGGTGCTTAGAAGTCAAGACACAAGATATTAGTGAAACGTGTCTTGTGGATCTAGTCAAAGGCATTAGTGAAAGGTGCCTTAGATGTACATTCGATATGGTGTGTTTCGATGTACAAGATAGACTAGTATTAGATGCAAGGATATTGATATCATTGATGATGTTGTAAAGGAGTAGATCTCCTTTGGGATTAGTCGTTGGTGTAGTGTGGTAGTAGTTCCTCCATTGCAATGGAACTAGGTGCTTAGCCTAGTACCTAATAAAGGGTAGGCGACTTTGTGAAGGTGTAGTTCACCTTGGAGTGAAAGAACTAGGTACTTAGCCTAGTACCTTATAAATGGTAGGCGACGTTGTGTAGGTGTGGTTCACCTTGGGTGAAAGAACCGGTGGTTAGCCTAGCACCTAAAAAGAGTAGGCGACGTTGTGAAGGCTTCTCCGCCATAAGAAGATTGGTGTAGTGTTTACGAACTCTCGAGTAGGTGACTCGGGGAGTGGAGTAGGGCAAGGAAGGTGTCCTTGTAGCCGAACCACTATAAATACTCGCGTTGTGGTTTTGTGTTCCTTACTCTTATCTTTTCATTACTTACCTTTATATGCTTGTTTATCAACATCCAACACACACATCCAAATAGATTGACATAAGTCGATCTAAATAGTTTAAAAGGAAGTTTTAATTGGCAAAACTATTCAACCCCCTTCTAGTTTTCCACAGGTCTCACAAAATACCCCACAAAATATACTCACTTACTCACAAAAGAGAAAAAAAATCGAAATGTACAAATGGCGTGAGCCATTGTGTGGCTCAAACACCCTATGGCACACCAATGGCTCAAACACCGATATGGTAATAACGTGTTATTGATTATTTTTAGTGCGTTTGACATGCCATTCGTCCCTTTACCGTGTGCTCTTAAGTTAAGTGTAATACTACTCTCATTGACATTATTTTTTTAAACTTATCATAAAGAATCATGCTTAGAGCATTCAAATGGCAAACATTTCTACATGTTTATAAATGTTACATATCATTGAGGCATCATCAATCTATCAAGTTTTTGTTTCAAAAATCTATGTTTACTTACATGATCGAATTTCTTCAAACTTTATAACCATCTCTCATATTTAAATGAAGAACGAACATGTTTAGAATTTATTTTTATTTCACGACATGAAAAAAAAAATCATTATAAATACAACGATAAATAAATTCCCCATCAGGTTTAAAGCTTTTATTACCTCTAGTTGTGGATGTTCGTATAAAAAAGCATACCCTGATTTTAGTTTGGAAACACTACCAAATTAATTACCATTGACTTGCAGCCCAAGTAACTTTCTCCTCAAGTTTCGTAGATATTCACCATTCACGTTTGAAAAATAACTTTATACAGAGTATTTATTTTAAGACACTGCACCGACTACCAGAAAAAGCAATAATCCCAATAAGTCCATAACGAAAGTAGCGCAAATCAAAGTATGACATAAAAAATATGTTTAATGATATTGGCTGGTGTCGTTCTAAATAAGTTCTAAATAATGAAAAGAAAAGACAAAATAAAGCTAAAATCTACAAAATAAGCCAAAATCTTTTTGAAGTCTCGCTGTGGTCAAGTTTTAACCCAATGTCCAAAATAATTAATGTTAAGATCCATTTCGACCATTTCCACCCAAAATTCGCCATCGTGTCCAAATGAAAGACACTTTTGTACTTTTTTTTATTATTTGTCTTTTGTCTTTCATTTGGACACGCGACGAATTTTTGAGTGTCTGAAATGAAATCTTGCTTGTGATGGCAATTTTGGGTGGAGCTGAAGTCGGTGGTTTACACATGGCCATTTTGGACATTGAGTTAAAAGTGACCACAGCGAGACTTCAAAAAAATTGCTTTATTTTCATCTTTCTAATGAAAATGGGTGGCAAAATTTCATTGAAGTGGTGGGATGCAAAACATGAAAACACTCTTTGAATAAGACGCACAAGTGACGACACATAAAAATCTAAGACCAATGCTAATGGTTCCGTTGTCTCCCAACCAACCGATCCCTCGACCGCGTTCCCTCTTTAGCCCGACTGACCCCAACCGCATTCCACCTCAAACAAATTGAAAACTCGGTTGCCTTTTCAATCGAAACATTTGGCACAATTCTCCCAAAAAATTGAACGTTGAATGTTTTATACACAAAAAGAATAAACTTTTTTTTTAAACCCCACTTTCTTTCTTTTTTTAAATTTCACTTATTTTTTTCATTTTTTTCATACTTCTCTTCTCCATTCTCCCAACTAAAAAATATGTCAAAAAACTCCAAAAACAAAACACCAAAATCCTGACGACAACCAAACATTTCAATAACAAACAATCCCAATTTCATTTCACATGGCCATTCACAACCGATTAATTTCGGTCACCAATGAATGCATTCACAAAATCAGTTGTACCAACCTAATACGTATTCGGCTCATTTTATAACCAACAAGCACAAAGTCAAATTTATTATCCACATATAGCATCACCACCGTATAACCAACCTTTTCAATCTTCTCCAATCCCGCCTTTTAGTCTTGATGACGATCTCGATCCGTTATGGGGCGCCCCACCCACCTAATACGTATTCGGCTCATTTTATAACCAACAAGCACAAAGTCAAATTTATTATCCACATATAGCATCACCACCGTATAACCAACCTTTTCAATCTTCTCCAATCCCGCCTTTTAGTCTTGATGACGATCTCGATCCATATGGGCGCCTTCTCATCCTTCTGAACCCTTTTCGGCTCAAGCTTCGAAAGGTCCATCCCAACCCGTTCGTTCCGACTCTCTGGTCGAGGAGGTGGCGCCCGTCAAAAGAAAGTATACAAAAAGGCTCACACAATCTAAGAAAAATGACAAATATCAGAGTGATCCATGGAGCCTTGAGGAAGAGATAGCTTTGTGTAAAGCATGGGTATATGTGTTTGAGAGTAGTGTTGAAAGAAATGCTAGAAAGGCTAATGGTTTTGGACGCAAGTAACTGAATACCTTGCGAATGAAAAGAAGGAAGCGAAACGTTCATACGATTCCTGCAATTCCAAATGGAAAGGTAGGCTCCGTCCTAAAGTTTTTTATTTTTTTGCGATTTACAATTCCGTGGAATCGAGGCCAAAGAGTGGTGCATCTGAAGCGGACTATATGGATTTAGCACATAGAGAGTATTGTGCTGCTTACGGTGCGCCTTTCACACTGGTTGAGTGCTAGAAGATTTTGAAGGACCACCCCAAATGGCAACAGGTAGAAATGCCAATTTTTTAAAAATCCAAATCAAGTGGTTCCAAAAAAATCTAGGACATCGGAAAGCGCCTCACACGAAGTGATTTTGAGCATTTTAAAATTCAATTAAATAGTCATCCTCATGAAATGTTTCACAAACACTTACAAAACAAATAAAAAATAATAAAAACTCCCCATATGACTCCAAGAATGCACATAAACCAAGTGGTGTTCCCTCCTCTTTTCCTCTACCTCACGGGTGATATTTGACATAGGTAGGTGGTGCGTGAGCGTGCACCTCACGAGTGACAAATCCAAGCTCACAAAATAAGCTTAATTCAAGCACCCTTAATCCCGTCGCAACGCGCAGGCTTTAAAAATCTTTTTAGTCTCAACTCTCATCTTCCAATTTATATTGCAATCTAACATTAGTCAGCCAACCCAGTTTAAGTCTATGTGGCAATGGGTTCAAACCCCGTGGATTAGTCGACCAAAAGGTCGAAAACCATGGTTACCCATAAAAAAACATTAGTTTCAACCGGATGTCTTGATGATAAAAGATCTACAAGTATTGATAAACTGATTATGAAGTTTTTGATGCATTTCTACTTGCAATAATATTAACACAATTTCAGCATCATAATAAATGGTTCATTATGAGTTTTGCTTTTGATTGATTCAGGATCAAAACTTTTTATGTACCCTTTCTTTTCCCCCGCAGTTGGCATTGCAGCAAAGTCTTAAGAGTAAATGGAGAATTATATTGGCGTTGGTGCCACATTCTTGAACTGTCCGAGATGATTGAACAAGGGCAGGTTTTTTTACTTTCATGGTGGCAGATAACTTAGATTTATCCCCTAATCATAATTCATGACCAATTTATTCACTATTTATTTAATGCATGTCACTCAGATATGGCTAACCATGGGCTCTCATAGGACCTTCCATGATTTAGGTATTTTAGATATCCAGGACCAAGGCTGTCTCCGGTGATACAATTTCTTGTTGGTGCCAAGATTTTAAATCAGTCAAAAGGGAAGATTTCATTTGGGCAGTAAAGGGAGGACCATGTCAAGCACATCATTTTCACGTTTGGGGAACTCAACCTCAAATTATGTGTTGCACGAGAGAAAGCTAAATGATCCAGTCAATTTGTCTTTTGGTTCGTGTCACATGTCATTTATCAGCTTATATTAATAGTGATTTAAAATCAATAAAATTTCCATGTTTTAGCGCATACAGTAAAAAAAAAATAATAATAAAAATAAATAAATAAATAAATAAAAATCCATTGTCAAACAATTATGAGAGAATTACCACTGTAGAAAATGAGATGATATTGACCACAACCAAGCATATCATGTTGATTGACATCATTCGTTGTCTGTTTGACCTTTGTGCTCCATAAATTCGACCAAATACCAATGATGAAGCTATCAATTTTGTTTGTTTCACTGAAAGGACCGTCTGAGTCTGCCATATTTGCTCCAATAAACTGAAAAAACGGATTCTGAGAATAAATTGTGACCAACTAAAAGCCTTATGAAATGCATTCTGTTGAGCGTGCAGTAAATCCCAATGAAATTTGTATTTAAATAGTGGTAGTCATAATGTCATATAATACATTAATTTGATTATAACTGGGGTTGCAGGTCTGATAATTGGCAATACGTAATGCCATTTTTAAACAAACAGATACATTAGCATCCATACGAATTTACCAACCCAAATTATTCGCACTTAATGTAGGTGGTCAATGATTGAGTCTAATAGATTTAGGTTTGGTTTTTTATGGCTGCATAAGAAAATATCTTAAATTCAGGTACAATTTCAGATAAAAGATAGCATCTACACACACAGTAATTATGCGGTTCAAATATAACGATATTACCATCTTTGAATAAAGAATGATAAGAGTACGCACTAGTACAAAAAGAACATTATTCATAAATAATATCACATGTCAAAAACATCTCAACATAAGCTCAATTGATGACAAAGAGTCAGTCTACATGCCTTCTATACAAAGATCAAATTATGTACCAGTTCCAAAAAATAAAATTCCTACACAAGTGTTACGCTAAAAAAATATTTAGCTATCCAAGTATCAAAAGATACTTACATTTGGTGCTTTCCAATAATACTGAAGTCCATAATTTATTTCAGTACGGGTCAACAATTAGACAAAATTCCTTAAGGTTCCAGAAATCAGTTGATGTCGCTACCTCTGCTATAAAGGAAAGTAGATAAGACAACAAAACAAAAGATTCATAAGAACAAATAAACTTGTAGTTAAATGCTCAAAAACACTTCCATTAACGCATTTGGGAATCGAAGTAATGTACCTTTTTGGTCTCAGAAACTCTATACAGATCAGCATGTATCTCGGTCAACCACAAACCAGGAAATAGAGTCTGCAATAACATCAATATAAATACAACTCAGGTCCTTATCGAGCTATTTGATACTTGTAAGAAGTAAGAGCCAACATAAAACCTATTCATATCTTTAGTCAGTGTTGTAAAAAGCGGGCTAGGCGGCCGCCTAGGCGCTAGGCGGGCATACACCGCCCCGATTTAGGGCAAATCGGCCAAGCTAGGCGGAAAAGTCAAAAATCGGTCAAACATCCGCCTAGGCGGAGCTAGTCGGTCTAGGCGGCCTAGGCGGTCAAAGAAAGTCAACCAAATGTCAACATTTTTTTATAAAAAAAATAGGGCTTTTAAATTTCATATGGGGTTTTTCTGATTCGGGTTTTTAATTTTTGAAACCCTAGTTGATTTGGAGTTATGGATCCGAAATTGAAACCCTAGTTGACTTCAATTGGGGTTTTGATTTTCTTAATTTTGTTTTAATTGGTGGAGGGGAGGTTGAAGAGAGAAGAAGAAGTGAAGGCTAGGTTATTAATGTTGTGTAGCCCTAATAATAAGTGTTTTCTTGCCCCATTAAAAAGTTTATACAATAAGCACAACAAATAACTCATTGGGCTTTAATAAAAGTATACCAAAACTTAATCAAAACAACACAATGTAAATTTTGCAACATATACAAAAGATATATAATTAAAAATTAATATAATTATTTAAAATATATAAATTATGCATATTTTATATCAAATACATATAATTTTACATTTTTATATAGAAAGTTCAATCCGCCTAGCGGCGCTTGTGCCCTTCTAAGCGCTAGGCGATGGTCGACCGCCCGACTAGCGCCTAGCGGTTTTTGCAACCTTGTCTTTAGTACAAATCCAATTCAATCTTACATGCATAAGACATCACATGCGCAAAATAGCTGATAGTATATGCCTTCATACGATCTTATCAATTTCATAAGATGGCATCCGGTCACGCTTAACTTCTACGATCATTTAACAGTTAACACTCTAACTTAGCAGAATACTAGTACAATCTAAATGCTCCATGTCATAAGGGTTAGTATTCTACATCACCATATCAACTATCAACACACTGGAAAATTATTATCAGCTGAAATATCTTATCTAACTGTACATAGTTCATAGTTAGGTTACTAAAACAACTTATGCCTTTTGAAATAAGCAGAATCATATAATCACCTATAACATACACAGTCTAGGAGTTACTTTTTAATTTTGCTTCTGCTGTAACCAACGTCAATAATCAGATAATCAGTCTGAATGACTGGCAACTCTGCTTAATTACAGGTATAATAGGAAAATCATAACAGAAATGCAACTTCCGAACTGCTCATTGCACCCTTAAATAAGCAGATAATAAAAGCACTCTGCTTATACAGTTATACTTCTATATAAACACTCAAAGTTGGTTACCCAATGCGCCACAACGCAATATGAGTTGAAATTTCAGTAAGCAATCCCAAACCCCCTTTCCCTAAATTCTATAATCCAACATTCTAACGTAATAGCAGATTAATACAACAAGAATGGTGATAGCATCCACAAGCTACTTTAGTTATCCCCTTGAAACTTCCATCACTCAACATTCCAATGTAATAGCAAAATTTGTAAAAGATAAATTGCTTAAAATCACAGCATACTTCACTTGTTTCAGTGAACTTATCATCATACTACGTTACTACCAAATTACCATTTCTATCAACACAGTAACATTTAATTACCAAATCATACTTCATTTAATTACCTATACGAAAGTATCTAATTACTCTAAGCAGTTAACCCGATTAGTAAATGCTGATATAAAAAGGGGCTAATTATCAACTTTCGGCATTTCCTAAATGAAGAACATTCTCTGTGGCGTACTGTCATTAAAGAATTTTATGGGGATGATCAATGATGGTGGTTTTGGTTCGTCTACCTGCCTTCACGGAAACAGTGGTGTTTGGATGAACATAATTAAAGCTATAAAGAGCATCGAGGTTGTGGACTTGAACTTCAAAAACTCTTTTGTTCGGAAAGTCGCGGATGGAACCAACACGTACTTTTGGCACGAGCCTTGGTGTGGTGATGGGTCGGTGCTAAAGGATAAATTTCCTAGATTTTACGCTCTTGAAAGGGTCAAAGATTGTAAGGTTAAAGATAGAGGGCATGCGGTCAACGAGACTTGGGTTAGAGAGTGGTCTTGGCTATTCCTCCTAGGGGACGTTCTCAAGGCGACTTGAATGCTTTGTCCTCTTTACTGAATGCTACTTTGTTTACTTTCAACGGTCGTGACAAATGGACCTGGTCTTACGATGCTTCCGGGTGCTTTAAGGTTAATGTCCTCTCTAAAGATATTGAGAACTCTCTTTTTGTGACTCGGAGGTTGAAGTTATTGATCATATTCTGGTTAAATGTCATAACGTAAGTATGGTTTGGACTTTGGAGATAGGTGTGGAGTTGGTGGAACCTCCCTCCCCGATCTCATTTCCTTCGTTTCTATAACAGATGTTGCTATAGGGAATACTCATGTTCAAGGCTGTCCGAAGCTTGTCAAAGCTATGAATGGGGTCTTCCAAATTACCCTATGGGCTGTTTGGAATTGGAGAAACCGTTTGATTCATGCGACGGGGATGAAATCATTAAAATCAAGAACGAAGACATTTTTCCAGGTATTCAACGCGTGGCTAAGTTATGGATGTTTGCTCGTATTAGAACGGATGTGAAGATGGATTGGAAGTGTTGGGTGGCCAGGCCTTTTGATTTATTTTCCTAAATTGTATATGTAGTCTCTGTTTAGTTTAGTTTCTTGGTTTCTGGCCTCTTGGTTCCCATGTACAGCTTCCCCTTTGGTTTGTGAGGCCCTGGTTTTGGGGTCCTCTGTTTATAAAATCTTGCCTTTCAAAAAAACAATATGTCTTTTTCACCCGATTATAGTAACCTGCTACGAAAACCATCAATAAAAGGGACAGCATAGTAACTTTTCTTATCCCATATTTCCATGATTAGCAACAACACGCAAGTCCCTCACTAATGATAACTTACATAACACATTACTATAACCGGTAAAACAAACAAAGTACCTTGTTATTCAAAGCAATCAACCTGATTAGTAAATGCCGATCACAAATCGCAATACTTTACTTGTTTTACCCAGTTATAGTAGTGTACTACATAAATTATCAATAAAAGAAGCTAATACCCGCAAGATATCAGTCCTTCCTACAACTAATAATCCCAGTAAGTCCGTAACACATTTACGATAAAGTAGCTTATCATTTTAGACAATTACTCCAGTTACTAACTAATTACATACTTTTATGATCCGTATTAACAAAGCCGCTAATAGCGACGTTTCTTACTTCATATCTCACATTTCTACGTTTGGCAACAAAATGTCAGGCCTTCATATTCATACTACTAATAATATCCGTAACACATTTCCATATCGGTAAAGCACACAAAGTACCCATAACTATCAACCCTGACAATCTACTTTACTTGTTTTACCCGATTTATCCTAATGTACTACAAAACGGACAATAAAAGGAGCTACCACCAACCACATATCAGTCCTTCTTACTATTAACAATCTCCATAACACATTACTATACTCAGTAAAACACGTAAAGTATCTTATCATTCTAAACAATTACTCCAATTACTAAATATACATATCATAAAGGGCTAACTGTCAAAATGCAAACTCTACTAACAATTTCCATAATACATTACTTTAATCGGTAAAACATGCAAACTTACAATGTACATAGTAACTTACTAGTCTTAGCAATAAATCCGATTAGTAAATTCCAATCTCACGATTATCTAACTATCAACCCTCACAATATAATTTACTTGTTTTACCCAATTATAGCAAAATGTAGTACAAAATTTACAAATAAAAGAAGCTAAACACGAACCACATATCAGTCCTTCTTACTATTGACAATATCCTTAACACATTACTATAATCGGTAAAACCCACAAAAGTATCGTATCACTCAAAACAATTACTCCAATTACTAAGTGTTTGGTTCAGCTTATTTTCCGAGCTTATGGGCATATTCAAATTTGGACTAATGAGCACAAAAATAAGCTCGCAAGCCTGGATATAAGCTAATCCAAACACCCCTTAAATGCTAATATCACAAGGGGCTAATAACTAGTTACCAAATTCACCTGATCTAACAGCACGCAACTTTATATCAGTCCTTCCCACAACTAATAACCTCCATAACACATTACTATAATCCGTAAAACCCGCAAACTATCTTATCATTCCAACTAAATCCTAACATCACAAGGGGCTAATTATCAATGTCATCTAATCTAAAAAAATCCCCCAAAAAAGTACTTACATCCAATTGATTCTGCACAACTTTAGGCCTCTTTTTCGGCTTACGAGGCAACCTTCTTTCACCCATATCTTCAAAATCCTTCTCCATTTCTCTCCGCGACAACGGAACAGAAAACTTAGCCCTCACACCACTCCCACCGCCGCAACAGCCGCCGCCGCCACCACCACCAGCGCCGGAACACGACGGCTGAGGTTTCAATTGGTGCACTTCTTCTTCTTCTTCTTCTAGTTCTTGTTGGTGTTCTAAATCAAGCTCCTTTTTGAAATTAAGTATGATTTTCTCCCAATTGGATTCCATATCTCCATCCCTGTCTTTTAGTTTGGAAATTAAACCGTCAATTACTGCTGGTGAAGGTGGCCAGAAGCTGACGTCATGTGAATTTGAATTTGAATTAGAATTAGTGCATTTTGAAAGATGGTTTGATTCGGATTTTGGGTGTTTGGAAACTGGGATTGATTTATCGAGCATTGTTAATTATTGTGAAAAGTGTGTTTGAATGAGTGTGTGTGTGTTGATTTGATTGATTTGTGATTTCTTGGTTTTTGGAGTTAGGTTTTAGTTTGGAAGCCCGGTCAAAGGCTTTTAAGTCTAAAGCCCATAGTATCATGGATGGATGCTGGTTAGCTACTCTACGGCTATGTTGAGCGAGGGCTCAAATGGCATTAAAATAAGTCGGCTAATAATACAAGTCTTGTTTGTTATAAGGCTTATAAAATAAGTCGGTTAAAAACTTTAGTCACATGAAAAGGGTTAAAAAATTTAGCCCGGGGCATTTGAAGAATAAATTACTTATTTACTTATAAAAATATCTAAAATATACAAAAACTCATTTAATTATGTCGTTTTGTTAATTTTGCGATAATAACCTCTAGTCCCATTTATTTTATCGAATAAGTTTATAAAATACAAATTTTAATTTGGTTTATCTTATAAGCTCAAGTATTTATCTATTTCGCCAAACATACCTTATGTTTGGTATGAGAATGAAATTTAGAAATGAGTTGAGCTGAAATTAGAGCTAAGGATAGAAATGGGGTCGGGGTTTATATTATAATGCAACTATAATTTTATTTTCATAAACTTGTTTGGTAAATTAGTTTAAGTTGAAACTTTTATTGTAAAATTACTAAAATGACATATAGTTAAATTAATATATGTATCGTTAGATATTTTGTAGGTAATTAAGTAATTTAATCATAAACGGCGCTTATGTTTGGGGCTTACAAAATTTTAGGCTCATTTTGGGGTTGGGGCTTATGGCTCGGCTCGGGCTTATAATTTCAAAGCCCCACTATAGTTCTCTCACGCCAAACGAGGCCTATAGAAGGGCTTTTGAAATTTAAACCTCATAAGCCCCATAAGCCCGTTAGCCAAACACAGCCTTAGACATGAGCTATTGGTAGTGAGTTGGGGAGTGAGTGACTCACTCAATTTGGTGACTCTCAAATGAATGTACTCACGATCAAATTTGCATTCGTTTGGTGAGTTAACCACCACAGTGAGAGAGGTGAAAAAGTAGGACCATATATTTGGTTTATGAGTTTGTGTGGGGTATTTAGTGAGGTATATTTTTATAAAGGTGAGTGAGGGTGACCAAAACAGATGTATGGTGAGGGTGACCAAAACAGATGTATGGTGAGTGAGAGTGAGTGAAAGTGTGAGGAGAGACAACACTGAGGTGACACTAAGATGGAGCTTTAAGAGTGTTTGGGACTGCTTTTATTTTTTATTTTTATGCTTTTATTTAAAAAGTAGTGTTTATATGCTTATTAAGAATAGATGACTTTAGATAATGTTAAGATTTGCTTTTAGTTTAAATATAAGCATAAGATTTTGACCTAGTTTTTATTTTTTTTCATTAATTCCTCAAAACCTCAAATCCACTAGTTTTTTAACCTCAAATCCACTAGTTTTTTTTATTTTGACCTAGTATTGTAATTTTGCTCAATTAGCTCTTGGATTACATCAGTATGCTCTCTATGAGCACTTTTACGTCATAATTGAAATGTCTCAAAAACTTAGATCGTCCAATCGACAATTGCGAGTTCCCGCGAAATTCAGGGATCATGTTGTTGCTATAGTCGGGAAATGAATAAGGCGAATAATATAGGTTTGGGAAATGATGAAGTTAGAGTTGGGAAGGATATGGAACAAGATCAGAACGAAGTCCTTAAGAATAATACTAGTAATGGGAACAATGATGATAATAGTGAGGTGAATAATGATGTGAATAAGGGAGTGTTTGGGAGTGATGTTAATAGTGGAAGTGTGTAGTGAGTCAACTAGTACTAAAACTGTCTGTGAAAAGAATATGAGACAGGGTAGTTCTATGAAAGAGAATGCTATGAATGAACAAAATGAGAATACTGGAAAAGGTAATGATCCTAATCCAATCTCTAATGATAGTAGGAATTCTGACTATTTGGATAATGAGAATGCATTATTTGGGAATAATGGAAAACCTGAGCAGTTGGCCAATTTCAATGGTGAAAAACAGGGTTCTGATTCATTTAATCATGCAATGCTAATACGTTTGTTGATATTGCTAGCAAGTATTGTGCTTGTCTGAGTAACAAACTGGATTTTGTTCCCCTTGATCATAATGAAAATGGTGTCAAATTTGTCATATTTGATGAGGCTTTAGTAAAAGAAGTTGTAGAACCGTAGGGGGGTGAATACCGTCTTTTCGACTTTTTCAAAGTTTAACGACTTCAAGCCTCAAAGATTAAGTTGTGGTGTATACAGCAAATCCAACAACCACAAGCACAACAAAAGTATATAAAGTAAATAAAGAGAAACCACAATATATAGTGGTTCGGGATGGGGGATTTATACCATCCGTACGTCCAATTGCGATTCCACGACATGATACTATTCACTAAGTATAATCCTTTCGGTGGACTATAAACCGTTACAACTTCACTCTACCGATATGCACAAAAATCGGTGCTCATAAAGAAGAGCTACTCCCTAACGGTATTCAGCCCTCAGAAACCAGCCAAAAGAATCTCGTGATTCGACTTCCCACAAAGACTTCTCACCGGAATTATCAAACCCCAACTAGATCTCCCACGATCTAGGCTTGGTGACCAAGACACATGTAACACCCCCAAAATGGCTCGGCAGAAGCTCACAAGTATTGGGGTGCTACTAAATTGATATCACAACATAAGCGTAGAACAACTTATTTTCATAAAGAAACTTTTATTCATTCTTGAAAACAATGTTTACATTATTGATTAGTGCGGAAAATGGCTCATTATCAAAATGTGGTCCTAATACATAAATCAGAGTCGTCTATGACCATGCCATGCCTTTGCCTTGCGCCTCCAAAGATAAACTATCACCTCAAAACCTGAAAATACATGCTAAAAAGTGTTAACACGAGGTTGGTGAGTTCATAGATTTATTCAAATTGCACTTCAATATACCATTCAACATTCAGTTTGGATGGTCATTACGTCTTGCATAATGTCATAAAAATTTGTGTTTACCTTAGATAAAAGAATTTTATTTGTGGACCGAAAGTAGGTCATATGTACGTTACAACGAATACAATGTCATATATTATATCTATTACGCTAGCACTAAGTTCACGCAACCGGTTACTCGGCAGTTTACAGATGCAAATGTAGTCATACAAATAAGGGGCCCATGGAGAGTGTTTATCCCAATACACTCAATTCCGACATGCTATATGTTTCGCCTTGACCTATGCTTGGGCCAACCGAATAGAAGTCACCCCAATAGATCTATTTATAACATTCGCGCTTCCCAGTGAGGAATTGATTGGTTCATGAAGAGAGCAATTTGGGATATAAGGACTTAGGCTAATCTGCGTAATATTCTAAGTCAAACATTTTGGTATGGTCCATAAAACATCTATATGTGATGTAACTTTAACAAGAAAACATTTAATAGTATAGTAGGTAAACATATCAATCATAAAGCATAGTATGCATGAAAATGCACAATTTTTGTAAATAAATTCATTTAAGTAAAAATGAGCATGTATATTCCCACAAAAACAAGTATAAAACAGTTTAAAAGTAGGGGCTATGAAACTCACCTTAGCCAATAGTAATCTAATGTGAACAATTTAATTAGTGTAGTGCACGGCTCCGACACACAACCTAATTTTGTACGGCAATTTAGTCTTTACTCATGTTTAAGACTCGATAAAGTTTAACTAACTTTATAAATTTTTAAATGTTTGTGTTGTTGTTGTTGCTTATGTGGCATCATTTATCTTAGAACAATTTACAAAGATTTGGGTGGATCTCGGCTTATGAGGGTATGACATGGAAGGAAACTCGAAGAAGAAATTGCGACTTTGGTTCCATGATGACCAAATGATAATATACGGAAGAATGTTAAGAGCGAATGAGACCGAATGATGACATCCGGAAAGAAAAGTACATATATTATGAGACGTATACGGTGTAAATGAAGGAGATTTGTATATATATATATATATATATATATATATATATATATATATATATATATATATATATATATTACGTGTACATATATATATTTTCATGTCATTTAGTATCTTACGATAAATGTATCTAGAAAACTTAAGTATAACCTATCTTGTATATATTTGAAATATTAAAATCTCCGTAAGTTCCAAGATATATATTATGAGTCACTAGCATTCGTTTGAAATAAGTGTATTTTTTTTAAAAAAATGGTTAAGCATTAAAAATGAATCTTGTACTAAAAAGAAACGATATAGGTGTCGACAAAATAATTCCAATTGTTATAGACAATGTGATGGATCACCGAAATATATTTCGAATACTAATATATTTTGAAGAATTGTATATAATTCGTCTTATAAAATACAATTTAGGTTTTCATGAAATATATTTCATTTGTGTATACATTATATGTTTATAAAATTTGATATAACCTGAGTTAGATTTTCTATATATCTGGTTTGACTAATTGACAAGAGCCGTATAATTTATAACTCGGTTTTCTATAGTTGGAAGGTTTATGTTTTATTAATATAGGGAAAATGTGTCTTCCTTTTTAAAATTGTTGCGGTATATATCGATTACTTGCTCTAATTTATATATGCTTGTTGGTTGTTAATTCATTTTAGTATATATTGTTGAAATGGTTAACCCGTATTTTTATATGTGAGACGCTGAGAATGAATGCCTTGGTGGGCTTTTCAAACCGAACGGACCCTTTGGAAATTGAATGGGCTCCACAGCCCAATCAACAATTACACCCTTTTGAAGCTTATGGGCTTCGCAGCCCAGTGAGCACACACTAACACTCCTTGAAATATATGCTTAAGGCCCACGAGGATTTAACACAATATGTAACTTTGAAAAATAATGGTGTAAAGTGCAGTTTTTGACGCAAGGAGTATGAATCAAAACACATTACGAACAAGCTCAAAATTTACGCATAGGATTTACGTCTATAGTTTCATGGACTTCAAGTGTAACAAGCGTCTCGCACACATTCGGGGCCTTCCGTTGAGGCCCAAAAACCATCAACTCATACAAACCTCATGGGTTGATTTCACACGCAACCACATAGACTCGTTTGAGTCTATTGGTACCCGAAAACAACACAAATATGACAATATTAACAATAGACAAACCGAGACAACAAAGTAAATACACATGACCTTTATGAGAAGGTAAGGATCAAAATGAGATAACTAAACCGAAACTTATACCGAAAAGCTAATAGTAAAATCAATTGAACCAAAAACCAAATTAGTGTTTAGGCTATGAGCCGTGAACCAAAACTAACGCAAGTCGATGCCAAGTGAGCATCTCAACCGTTTCTAAGTTTAGACATAAGCCGAAATCAACAATTAAGTCAAAATCAAAGTTTTATGTTTTCTTTCTTTCTCCCCTGATGTTCATTCACAACCAACAACAACAACATTAAAGATTTTTCCAAAAAATTTACAACAACAAGAACATTAACTTTTCAATAATCAAAACAAGTTATTATGGTTGTTACTCTCGATCGACCAAAAATAATAATTACAACAACAAATCAAATTCATTATAACAAAGTAAAAGATTCATAAATCCTTACAACAAGGTGGAGGCTCTATGGTAGTGATTCGGACCGAAGGGAGAAAGAGGAAACGCGAGCTTCTTGGAGCAATAACTTGATTTCAGGAACAATTGACCCTCCCATTACTTGATTACAACACTAATTTACAAACCCCCAATTCAATTTTAAAAACCCTCTTGTTTTATAGAAACCTTAATTTCTTTGATTGAAACAAGAGAGGATGAAGAACTCTTCTGAGATTGAATCTATTTATAGGGAATAAATTGGGATGATGAAAGTGACTCAAGAGAAACCCAAAACATGTTTCTTCCTTTTGAGCTCTTCCTTCCTCGATTCGGATCAAACGCACCATGTGCTTCTAGGATGTAGTCTTGACGAATTTGGGGTGGTGACAAAGTGGATTTCGGCCTTGACTATCAACAGGAAGGAGTATACACCATTTTGGTGATTTGGAGCGTGGGAGAGGAGTAGGGGAGACAGAAAAGTCAAAAAACGTTGGGGTAAAGAAAAGTGGGATAAGGATTGATTTTATTTTCTTTTGTTTTATTGTTATACAACACAGTACAATCCGTACTCCGTGTTTTGTCGAATCCTAGAGTAAACGTACCTTCCTGGTACCCGAAAAATATAGAAATTATGTTTTTGGAAACGATTTCTTAAACGTAATAATATAACATTATTATTACGTAGAAATTTGATTATAACTGTTTGCCGTTACAAATTTGGTGTCGGAATGCGTGCGGTGTCGTGATTTTCTAAATTCACGAGATAACCTCTCGTTTACTCTTGTAAATTATCAGTGAATGTTTTAAAAGTGTATATTTCACTTATCTAAGTATTTATTTTTAGTTTTGTGTGTTAATGCGTGCTGCAGTGTGCGGGATAACTTCCCATAACAAGGGTTTAAGCTTATATAGGGTTACATTTAACTTAGACAATAATAAATTTTATATTTACTTTAAAATACCCAGTGGAAAAGTACCGTGTGTGCAATGTCTTATTTTAAAGAAACGAAATGACCTCTCGTTTTTAAATTTTTGATATCAACATTTGTCAGAAAATAATCGGTTTAAATTTTCTGGCATGATAAATATTATTATAATAATCCGAAATTTTACGGGTTGTTACAGTCTACCCACCTTACACGAGATCCGTCCCGGATCTCAATTTACGTTACCCGATAGGATGTCGGGAAAGAGGTGATGGTATTTGTAACAGGTCTTGAGTTTCCCTAGGTTGTTCTAGGGTTTCCCTTTGGGTATGGGTACCTAGGTATTCTGCCAGCAGCCCATCCTCTATCTGAGGTGCCATGATTTTCTGGGGTAAGTTCATTGGGTGAAAGTTTTAATTTTTGATGTTATGAGGTTTCATTATTATGTTAGTGTGTGCACCTCTAAATGGTCTTATCCAACGTATGTTCAAAGCCCATTTGTTTATGTTGTTTAGTGATACTAAAGTATGGTGGTTGATTCTTAAGATTTGCTACGGGTTTGTGTGTTTTCTTCCTAAAGGAATGAAGAAACTTTTGTTTTCGATTTTTTCTTTCGAATAAACGTTTATATAAGTTTGACTAAGACCAGATTTCAAAATCGATAGTTGTGTAAAAATGACAGATTTTCAAAATATTGTAAAACCGGTTCTTAATTATGGTGTGTATAAGAAAATTTTGCCAAACTTTTAGCGTTTCAGCCATCATTTTGTCTCATATTAATGAGGGATTTGGAAAGTATTATTATAGGATTTTTAAAGGGGAATCCTCAAAATTTAGAAACTATATTGCAGAAAGGATGTGTAGCAGGATATAAACATTTACCCATATCTATGAGTAGAGTTTAGTTGTCTAAGTTGGGTAAGGTTAGAGGTTTAATAGTTGATGAACCTCATTGTTATCTATGATTTTAGGCAAAGGTGTGGGATACATCCTAAGGTTAGGCTTAGTTACCAAGGAGGACACTGGTGATTTCTTTTATGAGGTATTAACTTAAAACGCTTTTCGGGAGTAAGTAATCAACCAAGTGATTTCGAATAATTTGTAAAATATTTTTTTTGAAAGTATTAAAAGACACTTTATCTTTGTAAGGTAGTAGTAACATTGTGGTTTACTTTATGATGGGGTGATAAGGTAGCAAGGTAGGCATTGTTATTCTTAAGAGGTGGTGGAGCTTCTAGGTATCAAATTTTCAAGGTAAAATTTTCAAGTTTCTGTGGGGTTATAGGTCATTTATCGTGCCTTTCTAGATTTTGCCAAAGGTTTATTGTTCTTTTTTTGCCTATTCCCACTAGAGGATCTTTCTCATAGGTGTTATGGAAGGTTGCTCCTAGAGTGGCTTGGTTCGTCCACGGAATGTAAGGTTTGGGGTAGAGGTGACTATAACATAACCCGATTGTGATATGGAAATATTCTATATAGGAAAATAAGGCTTATGATTAAGAAGTAGTGTGACGCCAGTGTGTGACTTATGATTAAGGAATAGTGTGACACCAGTGTGTGACTTATGATTAAGGAATAGTGTGATGCCAGTGTGTGACTTATGATTAAGGAATAGTGTGACGCCAGTGTGTGACATTAGTGTAATTCCAGTGTGTGGCTTTAGTGTAACTCCAGTGTGTGGGTTTAGTGTAACACTAGTGTGTGACTTTAGTGTAACGCCAGTGTTTGGCTTTATAAAATATTACATGCTTGTTTACCAAAAACATTACCATTTTCTGATATTAATCCAAACTTACTGGACATAACGCTATTATAACTATCCTAAGTATTGCAAAATTCACCTCTGAGTCGGACATAGGTGATCATGCTATGTCCCACTGTCCCTGGTTGAATATAGGTGATCAATCTATATTCAACCGAGGTTCAATGAATTTTGGAATACTTAGCTTAGTTACGCTAGTACTATGTCCTACTGCTTTTAAAAGTTGTCTTGAAGGATTAGAACAATTATTCCATTTATTTGAGGGAAAAGGTGTAGTGCTGTGATACGTTGTGGAAAACTAGAAGGGGGGTTGAATAGTTTTGCCGATTTTACGTTAGTTTCAAAAACTTTTAGATTCGTTAATATGTGAGATCTTATGGATGTAGAGAAAGTATAGATCTAATGATAAAGCAAGTATGTTAATACAAATAAGCCGTAAAAACGTTTATTTATATTTTACGATCTTCTAATGTTTTGTCGATAACAAACGTAAAATCATTTTAACAAAACAAATAAAATACGTAAATGGTTTGAACTAATAGTTTCTAACATATTCACATTTTCACAAAACACTAAAACAAGTATAAGTGATTTTATGATTTAATATTACATATGTACAACAACTAGTGTTTACATATTTGGGTAAAATATACACATAACTAGTATGTAGTATATTGGGTAATATAAATGGGTAGAAACTTAAGTATCATAACCCATTGGGCAAATACATTGAATGTAGTTGGGTACAACCCAAAGCCCATGACCCATAGAGCTTGACCCATAACCCATTACATGACATCATGCTTATATCATATATGGATAATATCCATAACCCATGGTATTGACCCATACCCAATGTCTAGATACATTGAACCCTTGGTGAGCACTCAAGAGAATGTCTAGATACATTGAACCCTTGGTGAGCACTCAAGAGATACATTGTATCTAGCCAAAGATCCATGGATCAACCCATGACCCATGCCCCATGACCAAAATACCCATGGGCAAAGAGGAGTGTTCCACGGATCCCTAGCTTTGTGCTAGCCGGATCCCTTGTGGAAGGGATCCGTGGGATCCGGAGAACAGTAGAGAATTTTCTGTATAAATAGTGAGCCATTTCTTTCCTTTTAGCTCACCACTTCACATATACTCTCTCCAAGTTTTATATCTCTCTAACCTCGGATCCAAGAGATCTATGTAGTTTGTCTTTTGTTTTGTGTGATCTTCTAGATTCCTCTTAAAGGCAAGATCACCACTTCTTGAAGACGAGCAAGCTCAAGTCCATGAGTTGCCATGCTTCGTCATCATCAAGACAACCAAGGTTCTCTTGTTGATAGTTCTTTCTTTCTCCATAGATGGTGAAGGCATTAGTGAAGGATGCCGAAAGAGTCAAGACGAAAGCATTAGTGAAAGGTGCTAAACGTCCGTGTCAAAAGCATTAGTGAAGAATGCTAAAGGTGTCAAGACGAAGGCATTAGTGAATGGTGCCAAGCGTTGTGTCAAAGGCATTAGTGAAGGATGCCTAAGAATCAAATCAAGTGGCATTAGGGAAGAATGCCTAGGTAGTATAATCGATGAGGTGCATCGTTATACATATAGTATTTGTTTAGATCCAAGGATGGTGATATCCTTGATGGTGTTGTAACAAGGAGTAGATCTCCTTGAGAATAGGTGTTGTGTCGTGAAGGGTAGTAGTTCCTCCATAGTAATGGAACTAGGTGCTTAGCCTAGTACCTAATAAAGGGTATGCGACATTGTGATAGGATTAGTTCTCCTAAGGTGTGAAAGAACTCGGTGGTTAGCCTAGCAAGTATAAAGGGTAAGCGACGTTGTGTTAGGTGTGGTTCGCTTGGTGTGAAAGAACTCGGTATTTAGCTTTGTACCCGAAAAGGTTAAGCGACGTTGTGAAGGCTTCTCCACCATAAGGAGATTGGTGTAGTGTTTACGAACTCTCGAGTAGGTGACTCGGGAGTGGAGTAGGGCAAGGAAGGTGTCCTTGTAGCCGAACCACTATAAATACTTGTGTCGTGGTGATGTGCTTCTACTCTTTATCTTTCATTACACGCTTATATATCTATCTATCAACGTCCAACATAAACAACCAAATAGATTGACATAAGTCGATCTAAATATTTAAAAGGAAGTTTTAAATTGGTAAAACTATTCAACCCCCTTCTAGTTTTCCACAATTGGTATCGAGCTTCGTTACCAAGTTTTTTTGTATATTGTACTTTGAAAACTTGATACGATCCGTGTATGTTTGAAAACTACAAGAAGGGAATTTCTTAAAACAAAAAGTCATGTTTTTAGAAATCATCATATGTTGGATAGTGATAGATCATTCTAATATTTTCCTTTGAGATGTCTTCATACTAGGATTTGGGTATCTTAGAAGATCATGAAGTATTTCGCATCTATGGTTTCTAAAACCATAAAAAGAGAATATAGCAAAGGATTGGGGTATCTTAGAAGATCATGAAGTATTTCGCGTCTATGGTTTCTAAAACCATAAAAAGGGGATATAGCAAAAGTATGTTTTCTTAGTTACATTTTTTTTCAAAAACGTGCTAAATTGCTTGTGGACAAAATGGTGATATATGCTTCTATCTTATAATAAGCATAATATGAAAAGTGTTTTAGTGATTTTTTTCGTTGAAGTTTTGTTGTTAGATATCTTGTTAATCAAGCTTGAATAAAGGTAAAATGGGTAATATAACTTCACTAAAAGTCTACAAAGACTAAACCTTTTCGTCGGGTCAAAACGTACATTTTGTAATTACGTGTTAGATCCGCGGATCCTCAAATTACACCGGACGGATCCTCAAGCAAGGGATCCGTGGGATCCGTAGGTGCGAAGATGCGGTTTTATCAAATTTCAAAATTCATAACTTTTAACCGTAAGTCGTTAGAAGTCGTGCCACCTATCGTTTAAAGGTATTTGAGTCTACTTTCATTTAAAATGATTTCATAAACTGATTCAAAACAATAATTTACAGAATCATTGATTAATAATAGAAAGTCATTTTTCGGTCATAACTTTTGCACAAACTTTTGATCTAATTGGAGACGGATGTTTTCGCTTTTGAATAAACAATGTGTCCTCTATTGAAATTAAGGTCTTGATCACATTTATAAATATAAAAGAAACTAATCAAGCTTGGTATACATGTTTATATTTAACACAAAGCGATGAAAAGAACTTTCGTATGCTATGCTAAATGATAAATTGTCTTCTTTGCATTACTTGATTATTTGCTTATCTCAAATAGCTTTTGTGCTTGTTTGATTGAATAGCATATGTGGTTTCCTTACCTTGCTATTCATTCTCTTGTTTGTCGATTTAGTAATATTCTACTAATCAATGTGCTATTTGAAGGAGTGTTTGGGATAACATCTAGTTGTGTCGAAAATGTTAGTTTAGATATTTAGATAAGTCATATAGGTTGAAAAATGTTTAAAACATATAACACACTAAATGGATTTTTGATTGAGTTTGTCATATGTGCTTATATGATTTCCTTTGTTCTTGTATCATTTTCTAAAAACAACAAGAATGTACATCGGATCATAACCTACACTTGTGTTGATGATGTACTCTCCCATTTTCCTTTTAATGATCGCTCTCCAAGCTTCATAGTAGGATTGACAACTTGATTATCATCCGATAACATCTAGTTGTGTCCCATGAAAGTACATACCCCACTTGTACTTTTTCTATCAACGTAATCACCTGCATGGTCAGAATCTGCACATACAATTGTTTCTACACCAGTGCCCTTAGGATACCATAATCCTAATTGAGTTGTACCCTTAATGTATCTAAATATCCTTTTTACGGCTTCTAGATGTAATTTTTTAGGGTCTTCTTGAAACCTAGCACATAAGCAAACACTAAACATGATCTCCGGCCTACTTGCCGTGAGGTAGAGAAGACTACCTATCATGCTACGATATTTAGTATTATCTACGGATTCACCGTCTTCATCTTTTGTGAGTTTGGTGTCGGATGACATTGGTGTCCTAATTGGTTTCGACTCTTCTAGACCAAATTTCTTTAACATCTCCTTTATGTATTTAGATTGATTAAAGAAGATACCATCTTCTACTTGTTTAATTTGTAGACCAAGAAAGAAACTAAGTTCTCCCATCATACTCATCTCGAACTCGTCATGCATGATTTTAGAGAAATCATCACACATGTCTTGACAAGTGGATCCGAATATAATATCATCTACATATATTTGCACTATGATTATATGTGACTCTCTTTCTTAGTAAAAGTGTGTTGTTAACTAACCCCATGGTATAGTTGTGTTTAATTAAAAGGACTTGAGTCTATCATACCAAGCTTTTGGAGCTTGTTTAAGACCGTAAAGGGCTTTCTTTAATTTATATACATGTTTGGGTTTTCAAAATCGATGAAGCCTTGGAGGTTGAGCTACATATACTTCTTCATTAATGAAACCATTTAGAAAAGCGCTTTTGACATCCATTTGATAAAGCTTTAGATCATTAGCACAAGCATACATGAAGTATTCTTATAGACTCTAATCTAGCCACGGGGCATAGGTCTCATCAAAGTCTATTCCTTCTTGTTGGTTATACCTTTGGGCAACGAGTCTAGCCTTGTTCCTAGACACTACTCCGCTTGCATCTAATTTGTTTTATAAACCCATTTTGTTCCTATTATGGTTTGATTACTAGGTGGAGGACAAGCGTCCAAACATCATTAAAGCGAATTGATTTAGTTCTTCTTGCATAGCCATCACCCAACTCTCATCTTTTATGGCTTCTTGTGTATTCTTAGGTTCTATGGTTGAAACGAAACAAAACAAGCTACTTTGGTTTTGAACTTGAGACCTTAATGTTCGCTCATTTAGCTTTCCTATGACTTTATCTACGGGTGATCTTTGGACTCCTTAATGTTTATGATTTCATCATTTAAAGGTTCTTCTTCTTCATTTATCTTTTTCTTTATTACTATAGCTTCACTTTCTATAATCTCGTCATCGACAAGAGGTGGAGAGGGTTTGGGTGGACTTTCATCAAATTTTATATTTAATGACTCTTCTACCTTCATTGTTTCTTTGTTCTATATGACGTAAGCTTTGCTCTTTGGCGAATAACCTAGAAAGATACCTTCGGTTGATTTAGGATCAAATTTTGTAAGGTAATCTTTAGTGTTAAGAATAAAACATTTGCTTCCAAAGGCTCTAAAGTGATTTAACGTAGGCTTTTTGCCTCGGAGTAACTCATATGGAGTTTTACCTAAGATTGGTCTAATTAAGACTCGATTGAGTATGTACGTTGAAGTATCAACGACATTATACCAAAACTTTTGAGGTATGGATAGTTCATTAAGCATGGTTCGACTCATTTCTTGTAGGGTTCTATTCTTTCTTTCTACTACCCCATTCGATTGTGGAGTGCATGGAGCCGAGAAGTTGTGAGTAATACCATTAGCGTCGCAAAAGGCTCCAAATTACACTTCATTATCGAATTCCCTACCATGATCCATCCTAATGTACACTATATGACTTTCTAGTTGTCTTTGGATCTTTTTACTTAATATTTCAAAATAATTAAAGGTTTCCATTTTGTTCTTTAAAAATTTTGTCCATGTATACCTAGAGTAGTCATCCACTATGACCAAAGTGTAGTAGTTGCCTCCATAACTTTGGATAGCGGATGGACCAAATAAATCCATATGTAGTAATTCTAGACACCTAGTTGTAGACACCATGTTTTTAGCTTTATGACTAGAATGAGCTTGTTTTCCTACATTACAAGCATCACAAAAATGATGTTCATATTTTAACTTAGGTAGATCTCTTACTAGATCTTTGGATGATAGCGATTGAAGAAGTCGCATGTTGGTGTGACCCAATCTTCGATGCCATAAGGTCGAAGTATCATCCATAGAGGTAAGACATAGTTTGTCTTTAAGTTCATTACCGATTTTTTTTTTGAACAAACATTACCGATTTTAATGACATAGACTCCATGTTTCCTAATTCCTTGATAAGGTTTTAAAATGTACCTTTTTGAGGGGTCGTTTAAGCCCTTATTTGATCACTTTTGTATCCGTTATTACTTAATATCGTTCCTTTTCACTTTTAGGTCTCTTGAAGGCAAATTGTTTGGAATGGCACTTATTTGGACAAAAGGCGCGGATATATGAAGAAAATGGCCAAAGTCAAGAATCGAGACACTCAAGTCTTTGAAATACAAGGGGACGGCATTAGGTGTTAATTGTGACGCCGTCGAGCACTTATGCGACGGGACGAGAGCTAAATTACTTATTTTCAAGTGACGGTGTCGGGGCTTTAAAAGTAGGCCGTCGCAACTCGGGCGGCCTAGATTTGATCCGACGCCGCCGAGATCGAAGGGACGGCGTCCACAAGCATAAGGTGACGCCGTTGCAAGACTAACGTGGCCAAGACGAAAACCTAATGACGGCGACCGACGGATTCACAAATCATAAGGTGACGCCGTCGCGATTGTAATCTTATATATAGAATCCAAATTTTTCGCCAGTGTGTAGTCTTTTGGAGTAAAACCTAAACCGAACCAAGGTCGTCTTGTACAAGATTTTAGGGTTCAAACCCTATCTTACAACAAGATACGTGTTTTACTTCATTAATTCAATTATGTTTTCAATTATTTGTGTGTATGATTGCATGTTCTCCATGTCCGACTAATTTACCTGTGTGTTTGCTTAGGGAATATGAAACTTGATTATTGAATATTGATTGGTTGTCTCTTATCTTAATTGTTAATGATCTAGTAATGCGATAGGTCATTCGTTGTGTAGTTAATCCTTGATTAATCTTTGTGAACCTTAGGCTATAACACCTAGAGTAGTTGTAGGCTAAACCATCCAAAGAGTACCTTAGAGTTAGAGTTTATAATTCCTAGAGATTTTGTAGACGAGACCATTTGGTAGTTTCAAAGAGTTAGGGATAAACGCATACCCTACGACTTTAGACACACAACGCGATTAAGAATAAGGACGTGACAATTCAACCATCAATAGGAGATAATTAAGGAGTAATAAAACCTAAGTAAACACATCTTTAAACTATCATACGAGCACACAATAATTAGACATAGACTACATACACCTTAGACTAGATAATTAGACAAGTAGAGTAATCGGTAGAAATACCAACCCCTAAATCCAAACCCCGAGATTCGTACCTTTCTAATTCCTAAAAAACATAAAAAAGATAAAAAATAATCTTCCTCAACCCCAACCTTAGCGAAGTAACTTCTCACTAGCATTCATATTCCCCTAGAGAACGATATCAATACCCGTGGCTTACCCTAATACTACACTACAACGATTAGGTTCACTGCCTAGGGTGTTATAAAACTTGCTCGAAGAAAAGGAAGTTCCTTTGACCTCGAACGCGCTGCGTAAGCGTATCATTCCTCTTCCTATGGTTATCTCATTTTTTAGTATCTTACTACGGTTTCAAAAAGTACATTGCACTTTTATCACATATTTGTCCTATACTTAAGAGGTTAAAGTTTAGGTTTTCTCGTGACACACATCGTTAATGGTTAGAGATTTGTTAGAAATCGTACTTTACCGATGATTCTACTTTGCTATTTCCAAACACCACATTACCTCCATTTACGGATTCATATGTGGAGAATAGATCCTATTGCGGTCATGTGCCTCGTGCACCCGCTATCCTTGACCCATTCATCGGGGTCTAGGTCGACCTTTAAGCATACATAAAACAATAATAAACTCAAAGTTTGGTCCCCATTTGTTCATGGGTCCATTAGTGTTAAACATTCCATTCATGTTAGACATGTATGGATAAGATGAGTATGCATTCCATGGAGCAAAGTTTTGAAAAGGAAAACCGTTTTGCATATTTGGGTTCCATCCCATTTGATGGTTACTTCTTGGATAAACGTTATTAGGTCTCCTTGATGGATTATGTTTTGAAAAAGATGGAGCTTTGTTTCTTGCAAAAGTAGGATTATATTTTGGAGGTGGTTGTCTAGTGGTGACATGAGTTGGTTTCTTCCTATTAACGATAACAAATTCAGTTCTAGATGAAGAAGCTATGTTATTACCACTATTTGCTACAGCAGATCCACGGATCCCTGTCAGACACTAGCGGTTCCCTTTTGGGGATCCAGGGGATCCGCCACAACAAGTGGGTGGTTTTTCTAGTGCCTTAACAAATTTTGTTTCTTTACTTTCACTAGTTGATGGATCAAGTTGTTGAATACCTAGACCTTTTGGTTGTTACTAGTTTTAACACCATCTAGTATTGTATCTAAAGTGTTTGTACTCATTCTAGCAATTTTAGAATCTAGATGATCAACTAGTGTTTGAAGTTGAACGCAAAGTTCACATTCACCACTTGCTATTTTACCCTTTTCTAAACGTTTTAGTTTTGCTTTTAATTCTATGACTTATTTATCTAAACGTTGATTTTGACTCTTTAAAAGCTTGTTTTTGTTAATTAGTTTTAAGCTAATATTACATAGTTTGTCATATTCATTATGCAATGAGTCGTCATCAAGTGATGAACTACTATAGTATTCGTGACATACCTCGTCATTTGCCATGAGACAAATTTCTCCGTCCTCCTCGTCGCTCATTCCCCACGTGCCGCTCACGAACGCCTTTTGATCATCCCGTTTGGGACACTTACTAATAAAGTGGTTTGGGTCCCCACATTTAAAGCAAGTACGATCATCCTTTGGCTTCGTCCTCTTTGCTTTTCCGAAGCCTTTCTTATCGTCATACGGTTGTTTGACGATCTTCCTTTCTTCTAAAGAACTTTTAAAGTCCTCACCGCCATAGCGTACTCCTCGTCGTCACTACCCGAGGAGGAGTTCTCTTCATCGCTTGAAGCCTTTTTGGCTTTTAGGGCAAGAGATTTGTGTTTCTCTTTCACCTTTGAGGCTTCGGAGTCTTTAGCTAGGACAAGCTCGTAGACTTTTAGGTTGCCTATGAGTTCATCGAGGGTGAGGGTTGTCAAATCTTTTGACTCTTTGATCGCCGTCACCTTGGATCTCCACTTCGATGGAAGTGCCCTTCGATATCTCCTAACATGGTTACGGCTAGAAGAAGATTCATCAAGTACTTGTAAAGATGTAATAATAGTATTAAAGTTAGCAAATGAATGATCTATAGTTTCCTCATCCGGTATTGAAAATTGTTCATATTGTTGAACAAATAAATCAATTTTATTATTTTAACTTGTTCGTTGCCTTGATGAGTTACAACTAAAGAATTCCAAATTTCTTTAGAGGTTTTAAGCAAAGAAATTCTTCGAATTCCTTTTCGGTAAAGCATTATATAAAACCATTTTTGCTTCACTATTTTTAGAAAGCTTTTCTTCAAATCATCATTTAGTTTATCATGAGGTATGTTAACTACATTCCTTTATCATCTTTTGAGGTAGCCTCAAAATCGCCTTCAACAATAATGTACCAAAGATCAATATCTTTAGATTTCACATATGTTTCAAATCTATTTTTCAATATATAAAACCATTAGTTTCAAGTAGTGGTGGTCGTTGCATAGATTGCCCTTCCTTATAATTTTCGAACCCATAGTGATCGAAAAGTTTTAAAATACAATTTTATTTTAAAACTTTTATAAACTTAGCTCTTGATGCCAATTGTAGAAAACTAGAAGGGGGGTTGAATAGTTTTGCCGATTTTACGTTAGTTTCAAAACTTTTAGATTCGTTAATATGTGAGATCTTATGGATGTAGAGAAAGTATAGATATAATGATAAAGCAAGTACATAAAGTAAAGCGAAGGAAAGAAAAGACACAACCGATGTATAGTGGTTCGCCTACAAGGACACCTTCCTTGCCCTACTCCACTCCCGAGTCACCTACTCGAGAGTTCAAGCACTATGTCAACAAACCGCTTCACTTGGCGGAGAAGCCTTCACAACGTTGCTTACACTTTTTCGGTACAAAGCTAAATACCGAGTCCGTAGCACGGTGGACCAAACCAACACGACTATTACACAACAAATATGTGAAATATCAAATACAAGATCTTCGCTATGTAAATCTTGCGAGTGAAAAATCAATCAAGGACGCCTTGCTTGGATGACTTGTAGAATGCTCGTGATCTCGCCTTAGAAGGACCTATATGAGGATCACAAATAGAAAGAAAGAAGAACAACTCTCTAGATCAAGTGATCTATATGTTAGAAGAGAATGAGAGTGTATGAGAGATTTAGTAAGAAGAGGGTAAGTTAGAATGAAGAAATGGCTCTCATTTATAGGCAAAATCTTCACTGCCCGGATCCCACGGATCCCTTCCACTTGGGATCCGTCTAGTGTAATCCTAGGGATCCGTGGAACGCTCCTCTTTGCCCATGGGTTTTTTGGTTATGGGTCATGGGTTATGGGTTGGTCCATGGGTTTTCTTTAGATTCAATGTATCTAAGTATACATTGTATCTAGTCTACTTGGGTATGGGTTAAGATCCATGGGTTATGGTCCATGGGTTATGGTTTTTACCCATCCTAATAAACTATTACAACAAATGCTTAATTACTACATTTTTGTATTTAAATGGCTATATGTAAATGCTTTACAAAAATAACATGTATTCTTATAATTATACTTAAGATAACATTATATTTGTTATCAACAAAACACAAAGAGATCGCAAAATATTAATAAACGTTTTTACGGTTTATTTGTATTAACAATCTCCCCCTTTTTGTTGATAACAAAACATAATGTTATGATGAGTAAAACTTAAGAATAGATGTAATTTTTGAAAGCCCCTAAGTTTAACTTCTTCTTCCCTTTTGTCGAAACAAAAGTTAACCCTTGGAAGAAATAAACATAAAAGTGTGGAAAAAGTAGTCCACGATTTTCTTACTCCCCTCGACGGTAGCTCCCCTAGCTTGGGCGCCAAGTGAAGAAAAATTAAAATCCTACAAAAAGAAAGGTTAGTAACATGCTTAAATAATCTTGTGATTGCCGAGAATCAAGATTGGGAGCCAAGGTATGTAAACAAGGCCTTGTAATAAAACAACAAATTGTAGTTGTATTTATGCCACCTACAAGCATGTAAAAATAAGAACAAGACTTGTTCTTGAAAATGACTTCAAAAGAAAAAAAAATACTAAAAATAGAAAATAGTAGTAGTGATTCCTTCCATGCTTGCATAAGGTTACGGATGGAGGTTTTGATGAGTGATGGTATTGATACGATCAAGGATGAGGTTGAGTATGAAGCGCATTTCTTCCCTAACTTCTATTGTGATTTCCCTAGTGGATTGGCAATGTTCACAATGTAAATGATGTGGGTAATGAGTGCGGAAGTTTTCCGGGTTGTTTTGATTTGAGTTATGCGGAAGATGTGGTGGAAAATAGGAAAATATGGATCAACATCCGGAATGTTTGTAAATGGTGGTGGAAAAGAACCTAGATGTTCTTGTAATGTGATGGGAGCCAATGGTGGTGATGTTTCAAGATCTTGAAAAATAGTATTTGGAGATGTGGGGGTGTTGAAAAGACTATTTCTTTTTGTTTAGGTTGTTTAGATCTTGTTGGAGTCTTAAGGAGTTCCAAAAGAGTGACTTTAGGTGGTGATGAAGTTGGTGTACTTGTTGGTGATGAGGGAGGTGCTATAAGGGAAGCATCTTGTGGTGAGTTATTTGTTGAGGATGAACCATTTGAGGTTGGTCTTGCTAAACAACAAGATCGGATACTAATCCGTGCGGATATCCTAGAGTTTGATTGTGGTATTTTGGATGGTGGTAGTACAAAGGTTTGGGTATCATGAAGATGATTGTTTGTACTAGGTGATTCATCTAAAGGGTTTTTGGATGACATGGTGTATTGTGTTTGTGAGGATAAGATGGATTATGCAAGAATTTTGGGAGTTCTATAAATAGAAAAACAAAGCATTGTAATGAATGCTTGACCCAAAATGTGGATTAAAATCTAATGATTAGATATGAAGTCAAGGCATGTGATCATGAGAACACAAGCATTAAAGAGCATACTCCAAAAAATGAAACAAATATGGATTGTTCATCCAAAGTGAAAAAATAGAAGGTAAAATGCACACATTTCACGGATCCCACGGATCCTTCCTCGAGGGATCCGTCCATGAAGGTCGGGATCCGTGGGTCCGTGATTCGGACATCACAAAATTTTCCGTTTGGAAACATTTTTGCCTAGTGTGTGCCTATATGCAAACTATTTGGAGTTGCGGTTATCTAGACCCCTAAAAAAATAGAAAATAAACTAGAAGTAGAAAAAGTATCCTATTGAGATAACCCGAAAACACATATTTAGTACATAAGTACGTAATTTAGTGTTATCAATTCTCCTAATTCATTGTTGCTTAAATGAATGTACCCGAAAACACATATTAGTTATGTGTCTCCTTTAGCATTTAAAAGACATGAGATGCAATGAAAACGGGTTTTACTTTGTATTAATAATGAAAAAGCGATTTGTCCTAGACGTGAGAAATTGCTTTTGTGAAATTGATACGGGAAGGTATCATCCTTAGAAAACGTTTTGAAAAGAGGTTATCTTTGAAAATGTGTATGTGTTTGCAAAAAAAATAAGAAAGCTATAAGTGGAAAACTTATCTTGGGTTTTGAAAATTCCCGTATTATTTGTGAGTTGTGCGTGAAATAGAGATCCTAGACTCAGAAAGAAGAAGCCTAGTGTTTACATACCTTGTAGAGTCAAATAAGTTACGACGTTTGTTCCATTAGACCAAGACCAAGACAAAGTAGGTTGAATTGTTCCCGCTTCAACGGTTTGGTGAGGACGTCCGCTATGTTGTCTTCAGATGCTACCTTCTCAATTGAGATGTTCCCCTTTTGAACATTATCTCTTAAGAAGTGATGACGAATCTCTATATGCTTTGTGAGAGAATGCAATACCGGATTCTTGCTTAAGTCGATGGCACCTTTGTTGTCACATAGGATGGCTATGTCGCTAGATGAATGTCGTAGTCGACTAATGCTTGTTTCATCCATAGTGCTTGTTGGCATGCTTTGCCGCGTGAGACGCACTCGGCCGGTTGTTGATATTGCTAGTGCCGTTTGTTTCTTAGAAAACCAAGATGATAAACAACATCCCATGAAAGTACATACCCCACTTGTACTTTTTCTATCAACGTAATCACCGCATGGTCGAATCGCACATACAATTATTTCTACACCGTGCCTTTAGGATACCATAATCCTAATTGAGTTGTACCCTTAATGTATCTAAATATCCTTTTTACGGCTTCTAGATGTAAATTTTTAGGGTCTTCTTGAAACCTAGCACATAAGCAAACACTAAAAATGATCTCCGGCCTACTTTCCGTGAGGTAGAGAAGACTACCTATCATGCTACGATATTTAGTATTATCTACGAATTCACCATCTTCATCTTTTGTGAGTTTGGTGTCGGATGACATTGGTGTCCTAATTGGTTTCGACTCTTCTAGACCGAATTTCTTTAACATCTCCTTTATGTATTTAGATTGATTAAAGAAGATACCATCTTCTACTTGTTTAATTTGTAGACCAAGAAAGAAACTAAGTTCTCCCATCATACTCATCTCGAACTCGTCATGCATGATTTTAGAGAATCATCACACATGTCTTGACAAGTGGATCCGAATATAATATCATCTACATATATTTGCACTATGATTATATGTGACTCTTTTCTTAGTAAAAGTGTGTTGTTAACTAACCCCATGGTATAGTTGTGTTTAATTAAAAGGACTTGAGTCTATCATACCAAGCTTTTGGAGCTTGTTTAAGACCGTAAAGGGCTTTCTTTAATTTATATACATGTTTGGGTTTTCAAAATCGATGAAGCCCGGAGGTTGAGCTACATATACTTCTTCATTAATGAAACCATTTAGAAAAGCGCTTTTGACATCCATTTGATAAAGCTTTAGATCATTAGCACAAGCATACAAGAAGTATTCTTATAGACTCTAATCTAGCCACGGGGCATAGGTCTCATCAAAGTCTATTCCTTCTTGTTGGTTATACCTTTGGGCAACGAGTCTAGCCTTGTTCCTAGACACTACTCCGTTTGCATCTAATTTATTTTTATAAACCCATTTTGTTCCTATTATGGTTTGATTACTAGGTGGAGGGACAAGCGTCCAAACATCATTAGAAACGAATTGATTTAGTTCTTCTTGCATAGCCATCACCCAACTCTCATCTTTTATGGCTTCTTGTGTATTCTTAGGTTCTATGGTTGAAACGAAACAAAACAAGCTACTTTGGTTTTGAACTTGAGACCTTAATGTTCGTTCATTTAGCTTTCCTATGACTTTATCTACGGGGTGATCTTTGGACTCCTTAATGTTTATGATTTCATCATTTAAAGGTTCTTCTTCTTCATTTATCTTTTTCTTTATTACTATAGCTTCACTTTCTATAATCTCGTCATCGACAAGAGGTGGAGAGGGTTTGGGTGGACTTTCATCAAATTTTATATTTAACGACTCTTCTACCTTCATTGTTTCTTTGTTCTATATGACGTAAGCTTTGCTCTTTGGCGAATAACCTAGAAAGATACCTTCGGTTGATTTAGGATCAAATTTTGTAAGGTAATCTTTAGTGTTAAGAATAAAACATTTGCTTCCAAAGGCTCTAAAGTGATTTAACATAGGCTTTTTGCCTCGGAGTAACTCATATGGAGTTTTACCTAAGATTTGTCTAATTAAGACTCGATTGAGTATGTACGTTGAAGTATCAACGGCATTATACCAAAACTTTTGAGGTATGGATTGTTCATTAAGCATGGTTCGACTCATTTCTTGTAGGGTTCTATTCTTTCTTTCTACTACCCCATTCGATTGTGGAGTGCGTGGAGCCGAGAAGTTGTGAGTAATACCATTAGCGTCACAAAAGGCTCCAAATTACACTTCATTATCGAATTCCCTACCATGATCCATCCTAATGGACACTATATGACTTCCTAGTTGTCTTTGGATCTTTTTACTTAATATTTCAAAATAATTAAAGGTTTCCGTTTTGTTCTTTAAAAATTTTGTCCATGTCTACCTAGAGTAGTCATCCACTATGACCAAAGTGTAGTAGTTACCTCCATAACTTTGGATAGCGGATGGACCAAATAAATCCATATGTAGTAATTCTAGACACCTAGTTGTAGACACCATGTTTTTAGCTTTATGACTAGAATGAGCTTGTTTTCCTACATTACAAGCATCTCAAAAATGATGTTCATATTTTAACTTAGGTAGATCTCTTACTAGATCTTTGGATGATAGCGATTGAAGAAGTCGCATGTTGGCGTGACCCAATCTTCGATGCCATAAGGTCGAAGTATCATCCATAGAGGTAAGACATAGTTTGTCTTTAGGTTCATTACAGATTTTAATGACATAGACTCCATGTTTCCTAATTCCTTGATAAGGTTTTAAAATGTACCTTTTGAGGGTCGTTTAAGCCCTTATTTGATCACTTTGTATCCGTTATTACTTAATATCGTTCCTTTTCACTTTTAGGTCTCTTGAAGGCAAATTACTGGAATGGCACTTATTTGGACCTAAAAGGCGGATATACTGAAGAAAATGGCCAAAGTCAAGAATCGAGACACTGTGCTTGAAATACAAGGGACGGCGTTAGGTGTTAATTGCGACGCCGTCGAGCACTTATGCGACGGACAAGAGCCAAATTGCTTATTTTCAAGTGACGGTGTTAGGCTTTAAAGAGTAGGCCGTCGCAACTCGAGACGGCCTAGATTTGATCCGACGGCCGTCGAGATGAAGGGACGACGTCGCACATAAGGCGACGTTGTCGCAAGACTAACGTGGCAAGACGAAACCCTAATGACGGCGACCACGGATTCACAAATCATAAGGTGACGCCGTCGCGATTGTAATCTTATATATAGAATCCGAATTTTTCGGTTTCGAGTGTAGTCTTTTGGAGTAAAACCTAAACCGAACCAAGGATGTCTTGTACAAGTATTTTAGGGTTCCAAACCCTATCTTACAACAAGATACGTGTTTTACTTCATTAATTCAATTATGTTTTCAATTATTTGTGTGTATGATTACATGTTCTCCATGTCCGACTAATTTACCTGTGTGTTTGCTTACGGAATATGAAACTTGATTATTGAATATTGATTGGTTGTCTCTTATCTTAATTGTTAATGATCTAGTAATGCGATAGGTCATTCGTTGTGTAGTTAATCCTTGATTAATCTTTGTGAACCTTAGGCTATAACACCTAGAGTATTTGTAGGCTAAACCATCCAAAGAGTACCTTAGAGTTAGAGTTTATAATTCCTAGAGATTTTGTAGACGAGACCCTTTGGTAGTTTCAAAGAGTTAGGATAAACGCATACCCTACGACTTTAGACACACAACGCGATTAAGAATAAGGACGTGACAATTCAACCATCAATAGGAGATAATTAAGAGTAATAAAACCTAAGTAAACACATCTTTAAACTATCATACGAGCACACAATAATTAGACATAGACTACATACACCTTAGACTAGATAATTAGACAAGTAGAGTAATCGGTGAAATACCAACCCCTAAATCCAAACCCCGAGATTCGTACCTTTCTAATTCCTAAAAACATAAAAGATAAAAATAATCTTCCTCAACCCCAACCTTAGCGAAGTAACTTCACTAGCATTCCTATTCCCCAGAGAACGATATCAATACCCGTGTTACCCTAATACTACACTACAACGATTAGGTTCACGCCTAGGGTGTTATAAAACTTGTCAAGAAAAGGAAGTTCCTTTGACCTCGAACGCTGCGTAAGCGTATCATTCCTCTTCCTATGGTTATCTCATTTTTAGTATCTTACTACGGTTTCAAGAAAAGTACATTGCACTTTTTATCACATATTTGTCCTATACTTAAGAGGTTAAAGTTTAGGTTTTCACGTGACACACATCGTTAATGGTTAGAGATTTGTTAGAAATCGTACCTTTACCGATGATTCTACTTTTGCTATTTCCAAACACCACATTACCTCCATTTACGGATTCATATGTGGAGAATAGATCCCTATTGCCGGTCATGTGCCTCGTGCACCCGCTATCCTTGACCCATTCATCGGGGTCTAGGTCGACCTTTAAGCATACCTAAAATAATAATAAACTCAAAAGTTTGGTCTCCATTTGTTCATGGGTCCATTAGTGTTAAACATTCCATTCATGTTAGACATGTATGGATAAGATGAGTATGCATTCCATGGAACAAAGTTTTGAAAAGGAAAACCGTTTTGCATATTTGGGTTCCATCCCATTTGATGGTTACTTCTTGGATAAACGTTATTAGGTCTCCTTGATGGATTATGTTTTGAAAAAGATGGAGCTTTGTTTCTTGCAAAAGTAGGATTATATTTTGGAGGTGGTTGTCTAGTGGTGACATGAGTTGGTTTCTTCCTATTAACGATAACAAATTCGCTTCTAGATGAAGAAGCTATGTTATTACCACTATTTGCTACACAGATCCACGGATCCCTGTCTGTACACTAGCGGTTCCTTTTGGGGATCCGTGGGATCCGCCACAACATTGGCTGGTTTTTCTAGTGCCTTAACAAATTTTGTTTCTTTACTTTCACTAGTTGATGGATCAAGTTGTTGAATACCTAGACCTTTTGGTTGTTACCGCTTTAACACCATCTAGTATTGTATCTAAAGTGTTTGTACTCATTCTAGCAATTTTAGAATCTAGATGATCAACTAGTGTTTGAAGTTGAACGAAAGTTCACATTCACCACTTGCTATTTTACCCTTTTCTAAACGCTTTAGTTTTGCTTTTAATTCTATGACTTATTTATCTAAACGTTGATTTTGACTCTTTAAAATCTTGTTTTTGTTAATTAGTTTTAAGCTAATATTACATAGTTTGTCATATTCATTATGCAATGAGTCGTCATCAAGTGTAGAACTACTATAGTATTCGTGACATACCTCGTCATTTGCCATGAGACAAATTTCTCCGTCCTCCTCGTCGCTCATTCCCCACGTGTCACCACGAACGCTTTTGATCATCCCGCTTGGGACACTTACTAATAAAGTGGTTTGGGTCCCCACATTTAAAGCAAGTACGATCATCCTTTGGCTTCGTCCTCTTTGCTTTTCCGAAAGCCTTTCTTATCGTCATACGGTTGTTTGACGATCTTCCTTTCTTCTAAAGAACTTTTAAAGTCCTCACCGCCATAGCGTACTCTCGTCGTCACTACCCGAGGAGGAGTTCTCTTCATCGCTTGAAGCCTTTTGGCTTTTAGGGCAAGAGATTTGTGTTTCTCTTTCACCTTTGAGGCTTGAGTCTTTAGCTAGGACAAGCTCGTAGACTTTTAGGTTGCCTATGAGTTCATCGAGGTGAGGGTCATCAAATCTTTTGACTCTTTGATCGCCGTCACCTTGGATCTCCACTTGATGGAAGTGCCCTTAGATATCTCCTAACATGGTTACGGCTAGAAGAAGATTCATCAAGTGCTTGTAAAGATGTAATAATAGTATTAAAGTTAGCAAATGAATGATCTATAGTTTCCTCATCCGGTATTGAAAATTGTTCATATTGTTGAACAAATAAATCAATTTTATTATTTTAACTTGTTCGTGCCTTGATGAGTTACAACTAAATAATTCCAAATTTCTTTAGAGGTTTTAAGCAAAGAAATTCTTTCAATTCCTTTTTCGGTAAAGCATTATATAAAACCATTTTGCTTCACTATTTTTAGAAAGCTTTTTCTTCAAATCATCATTTAGTTTATCATGAGGTATGTTAACTACATTCCTTTATCATCTTTTGAGGTAGCCTCAAAATCGCCTTCAACAATAATGTACCAAAGATCAATATCTTTAGATTTCACATATGTTTCAAATCTATTTTTCAATATATAAAACCATTAGTTTCAAGTAGTGGTGGTCGTTGCATAGATTGCCCTTCCTTATAATTTTCAGAACCCATAGTGATCGAAAAGTTTTTAAAATACAATTTTATTTTAAAACTTTTATAAACTTAGCTCTTGATGCCAATTGTAGAAAACTAGAAGGGGGGTTGAATAGTTTTGCCGATTTTACGTTAGTTTCAAAAACTTTTAGATTCGTTAATATGTGAGATCTTATGGATGTAGAGAAAGTATAGATATAATGATAAAGCAAGTAAATAAAGTAAAGCGAAGGAAAGAAAGACACAACCGATGTATAGTGGTTCGGCACAAGGACACCTTCCTGCCCTACTCCACTCCCCGAGTCACCTACTCGAGAGTTCAAGCACTATGTCAACAAACTCCTTCACTTGGCGGAGAAGCCTTCACAACGTTGCTTACACTTTTTCCGGTACAAAGCTAAATACCGAGTCCGTAGCACGGTGGACCAAACCAACACGACTATTACACAATAAATATGTGAAATATCAAATACAAGATCTTCGCTACAGAAATCTTGCGGAGTGACAAATTAATCAAGGACGCCTTGATTAGATGACTTGTAGAATGCTCGTGATCTCGCCTTAGAGAAGGACCTATATGAGGATCACAAATAGAAAGAAAGAAGAACAACTCTCTAGATCAAGTGATCTATATGTTAGAAGAGAATGAGAGTGTATGAGAGATTTAGTAAGAAGAGGGTAAGTTAGAATGAAGAAATGACTCTCATTTATAGGCAAAAATCTTCATCGTTCTCGGATCCCACGGATCCCTTCCACTGGGATCCGTCTAGTGTAATCTTAGGGATCCGTGGAACGCCTCTTGCCCATGGGTTTTTGGTTATGGGTCATGGGTTATGGGTTGGTCCATAGGTTTTCTTTAGATTCAATGTATCTAAGTATACATTGTATCTAGTTTACTGGGTATGGGTTAAGATCCATGGGTTATGGTCCATGGGTTATGGTTTTACCCATCCTAATAAACTATTATAACAAATGCTTAATTACTACATTTTTTTATTTAAATGGCTATATGTAAATGCTTTACAAAAATAACATGTATTCTTATAATTATACTTAAGATAACATTATATTTGTTATCAACAAAACACAAAGAGATCGCAAAATATTAATAAACGTTTTTACGGTTTATTTGTATTAACATACGTAAATATACGTATAGGGAAAAATAATTATAACATATAGTGAAATTAGGTGAGTAGTAATAAAACATATATCTTATCAAGTATGATCTCAACAGGATCATGAGTGAGGCATCGACTGGCGAGACAGCACGTGTCGGTCATAGGGTTATGTTTTTTGTAAAAGTGGTTATAGTCTAGGTTTTAAAATACTCGCCTTCTATAACCTAGGCTCGATGTTAATCAGTAACACCCCAAAATGGCTCAAATAGGCTCACAAGTATTGGGGTGCTACTAAATTGATATCACAACATAAGCGTAGAACAACTGATTTTCATAAAGAAACTTTTATTCATTCTTGAAAACAATGTTTACATTATTTATTAGTGCGGAAAATGGCTCATTATCAAAATGTGGTCCGAATACATAAATCAGAGTCGTCTATGACCATGCCTTGCCTTTGCCTTGCGCCTCCAAAGATAAACTATCATCTCAAAACCTGAAAATACATGCTAAAAAGTGTCAACACGAGGTTGGTGAGTTCATAGATTTATTCAAATGGCACTTCAGTATACCATTCAACATTCAGTTTGGATGGTCATTACGTCTTGCATAATGTCATAAAAATTTGTGTTTACCTTAGATAAAAGAATTTTATTTGTGGACCGAAAGTAGGGCATATGTACGTCACAACGAATATAATGTCATATATTATATCTATTACGCTAGCACTAAGTTCATGCAACCGAAGCTACGATAGTTTCTGTATGCAAAATGTAGTCATACAAATAAGGGGCCCATGGCGAGTGTTTATCCCAATACACTCGATTCCGACATGCTATATGTTTCGCCTTGACCCATGCGGGCCAACCGAACAGGAGTCACCCCTAATAGATCTATTTATAACATTCGCGCTTCCCAAACAGAATCGACTTCATGAAGAGGCATTTGAAATCTAAGGACTTAGGCTAATTTGCGTAATATTCTAAGTCATACATTTTGGTATGGTCCATAAAACATCTATGTGTGATGTAACTTTAAGGGTGAAAGAAAGATATGAATTTTCAATAAAGGTTCACGTATGTCTTTTGTAAGTCGTCAGAATCGCGCACATACTTTCAAATAGTCATCGGTCTTGCAATATGATGAGAACAAGCCAGTTACCGTCACCTTTATTAAAATTACACTTTGGTCCCAAAATTGGACCAAATTCAGCGCAGAGTTAGTCCTACTTTGTTAATGCTCGTTAGTTTTTTTAAAAACTTTTAATTTTTTTCTTAAAATCAACTTAAAATATATATAATTTTTTAATTTATAATTTAAAAAAATAGACAAATTATTTTATAAACTTTTTTTTACGTTTTTTTTTCTTTTTTAAATCTAAATTAAATTTTTTTTTCCGATTTATATAAAACATTACTTTAATTTTTTTTTTAAATCTGATTTTAAAAAAGGTTTTTTTCCGATTTATAAAAAAAATTACTTTTTTTTAAATATGATTTTAAAAAAAGTGTTTTCCGATTTATAAAAAAAAATTACTTTTTTTTTTAAATCTGATTTAAAAAAAAGTTTTTTTCCGATTTATAATTTTTTTTAAATCTGATTTTAAAAAAAGTTTTTTTCCGATTTATAAAAAAAAATTACGTTTTTCTTTTTTTTTAATCTGATTTGTAAATAAGTTTTTTCCGATTAAAAAGTTTATAAAATAATTTATCTATATTTTTTTAAATTATAAATTAAAAAAATTATATATATTTTAAGTAGATTTAAAAAAAAAATTAAAAGTTTTTTTTAAAAAAAAATTTAACGAGCGTTAACAAAGTAGAACTAACTGCGTGAATTTGGTCCATTGGGGACCAAAGGTGTACTTTTTATTAAAAGGTGACCTAGTAACTCACGGTTACCGATCATATTAGCTAGATCGATGATTATTTGAAAGTATATCATGATCTTTGACGATTTACAAAGTACATTACGTGAACCGCTTTATTTGAAAAAAGTCGTGTTGTCTTCTTTAGCTTTCACCCTAACTTTAACAAGAAAACATTCAATAGTATAGTAGGTAAACATATCAATCATAAAGCATAGTATGCATGGAAATGCACGATTTTTGTAAATAAATTCATTTAAGTAAAAATGAGCATGTATCTTCCCCCAAAAACAAGTATAAAACAGTTTAAAAGTAAGGGCTATGAAACTCACCTTAGCCAATAGTAATCTGATGTGAACAATTTAATTAGTGTAGTGCACGGCTCCGACACGCAACCTAATTTAGTACGGCAATTTAGTCTTTACTCATGTTTAAGACTCGATAAAATTTAACTAACTTTATAAATTTTTAAATGTTTGTGTTGTTGTTGTTGTTACTTATGTGGCATCATTTATCTTAGAACAATTTACAAAGATTTGGGTGGATCTCGGCTTATGGGGGTATGACATGGAAGGAAACTCGAAGAAGGAATTGCGACTTTGGTTCCATGATGACCAAATGATAATATACGGAAGAATGTTAAGAGCGAATGAGACCGAATGATGACATCCGGAAAGAAAAGTACATATATTATGAGACATATACGGTGTGAATGAAGGAGATTTGTATATATATATTACGTGTACATATATATATTTTCATGTCATTTAGTATCTTAGGATAAATGTATCTAAAAAAACTTAAGTATAACCTATCTTGTATATATTTGAAATATTAAAATCTCCATAAGTTTCAAGATATATATTATGAGTCACTAGCATTCGTTTGAAATAAGTGTATTTATTTTTAAAAAATGGTTAAGCATTAAAAATCAATCTTGTACTAAAAAGAAACGATATAGGTGTCGACAAAATAATTCCAATTGTTATAGACAATGTGATGGATCACCGAAATATATTTCGAATACTAATATGTTTTGAAGAATTGTATATAATTCGTCTTATAAAATACAATTTAGGTTTTCATGAAATATATTTCATTTGTGTATACATTATATGTTGATAAAATTTTGATATAACCTGAGTTAGATTTTCTATATATCTGGTTTGACTAATTGACAAGAGCCGTATAATTTATAACTCGGTTTTCTATAGTTGGAAGTCTTATGTTTTATTAACATAGGGAAAATGTGTCTTCCTTTTTAAAATTGTTGCGGTATATATCGATTACTTGCTCTAATTTATATATGCTTGTTGGTTGTTAATTCATTTTAGTATATATTCTTGAAATGGTTAACCCGTATTGTTATATGCGAGACGCTGAGAATGAATGCCCTGGTGGGCTTTTCAAACCGAACGGACCCTTTGGAAATTGAATGGGCTCCGCAACCCAATCAACAATTACACCCTTTTGAAGCTTATGGGCTTCGCAGCCCAGTGAGCACACGCTAACACTCCTTGAAATATATGCTTAAGGCCCACGAGGATTAACACAAAATGTAGATTTGAAAAATAATGGTGTAAAGTGCAGTTTTTGAAGCAAGGAGTATGGATCAAAACACATTACGAACAAGCTCAAAATTTAGGCATAGGATTTACGTCTATAGTTTCATGGACTTCAAGTGTAACAAGCGTCTCGCACACCTTCGGGGCCTTCCGTTGAGGCCCAAAAACCATCAACTCATACAAACCTCGCGGGTTGATTTCACACGCAACCACATAGACTCGTTTGAGTCTATTGGTACCCGAAAACAACACAAATATGACAATCTTAACAATAAAAAAACCGAGACAACAAAGTAACTACACATGACCTTTATGAGAAGGCTAAGGATCAAAATGAGATAACTAAACCGAAACTTATACCGAAAAGCTAATAGTAAAATCAATTGAACCAAAAACCAAATTAGTGTTTAGCCTATGAGCCGTGAACCAAAACTAATGCAAGTTGGTGCCAAGTGAGTATCTTAACCGTTTCTAAGTTTAGACATAAGCCGAAATTGACAATTAAGTCAAAATCAAAGTTTTATGTTTTCTTTCTTTCTCCCCTGATGTTCATTCATAGCCAACAACAACAACATTAAAGATTTTTCCAAAAAATTTACAACAACAAGAACATTAACTTTTCAATAATCAAAACAAGTTATTATGGTTGTTACTCTCGATCAACCAAAAATAATAATTACAACAACAAATCAAATTCATTATAACAAAGTAAAAGATTCATAAATCCTTACAACAAGGTGGAGGCTCTATGGTAGTGATTCGGACCGAAGGGAGATAGAGGAAACGCGAGCTTCTTGGAGCAATAACTTGATTTCAGGAACAATTGACCCTCCCATTACTTGATTACAACACTAATTTACAAACCCCCAATTCAATTTTATAAACCCCTTTGGTTTATAGTAACCCTAATTTCTTTGATTGAAACAAGAGATGATGAAGAACTCTTCTGAGATTGAATCTATTTATAGGGAATAAACTGGGATGATGAATGTAACTCAAGAGAAAACCCGAAACATGTTTCTTCCCTTTTTGAGCTCTTCCTTCCTCGAATTCGGATCAAAAGCGCACGTGCTTCTAGGATGAAGTCTAGACAATTTGGGCGGTGACAAAGTGGATTTCGGCCTTGACTATCAGCAGAAGGAGAATACACCATTTGGTGATTTGGAGCGTGGGAGAGGAGTAGGGAGAGCAGAAAAGTCAAAAAAAAAAAAAGTTGGGGTAAAGAAAAGTGGGATAAGGATTGATTTTATTTTCTTTTGTTTTATTATTATACAACACAGTACAATCCGTACTCCGTGTTTTGTCGAATCCTCGAGTAAACGTACCTTCCCGGTACCCGAAAAATATAGAATTTATGTTTTTGGAAACGATTTCTTAAACGTAATACGTAGAAATTTGATTATAATTGTTTGCCGTTACAAATTTGGTGTCGGTATGCGTGCGGTGTCGTGATTTTCAAAATTCACGAGATAACCTCTCGTTTACTCTTGTAAATTATCAGTTAATGTTTAAAAAGTGTATATTTCACTTATTTAAGTATTTATTTTTAGTTCTGCATGTTACTGCGTGCTGCAGTGTGCGGGATAACTTCCATAACAAGGGTTTAAGCTTATCTAGGCTTACATTTAACTTAGACAATAATAAATTTTACATTTACTATAAAATACTCAGTGGAAAAGTACCGTGTGTGCAGTGTCTTATTTTAAAGAAACGAGATGACCTCTCGTTTTTAAAATTTTTGATATCGACATCTGTCAGAAAATAATCGGTTTAAATTTTCTAACATGATAAATATTTTTATAATAATCCGAAGTTTTGCGGGTTGTTATAACACAAGACTTCCCTTACAACCAATTTAAACAATATAATGTTTGATAACTCAATCAAGCCCTAACCTAATCTAGAGACTCGATTGTAATAGAAAGGGTGTAAGAAGAAGATCCCCGACACAATCACAATAGTGGATTAGGTTCTTGTGATTCTTCCCTTTCAAAGAATGTGTTTTTCAAAAGATGATATATGATAAATCAAGAACACAAGAGAGAATTAGAGGATTGAAGAAGAGAGATATAGAGATAAAGAAGTAATGGCAAGGGGTGAGGAATACAAGAGCCAAGGTGGAGGTATTTATAGGCCAAATACCCAAAATAATAAAAATATTACAGAAATTTGGCCATTGGCTGGCGTGTTAGAGAGCCGGCTGACGCCAGATCCCGTAATATTTTTCTTCTGAGTGGCCTTTAACTACCCGACCTTGCTAAACCCTCTGATAAGGTTTTAAAATGTACCTTTTGAGGGTCGTTTAAGCCCTTATTTGATCACTTTTGTATCCGTTATTACTTAATATCGTTCCTTTTCACTTTTAGGTCTCTTGAAGGCAAATTGTCGGAATGGCACTTATTTGGACGAAAAGGCGCGGATATATGAAGAAAATGGCCAAAGTCAAGAATCGAGACACTCAAGTCTTTGAAATACAAGGTGGACGGCGTCATCGCTTAATCTGCGACGCCGTCGGAGGATTTTGTGACGACTCAAGAGCCAAATTGCTTATTTTCAAGTGACGGTGTCGGTTTTAAAGAGTAGGCCGTCGCAACTCGGACGGCCTAGATTTGATCCGACGGCGTCGAGATCGAGGGGACGGCGTCACAACCATAAGGTGACGCCGTCACAAGTCGCAAGACTATCACGCGCGCAAGTAGTTGATATTGTTTTGGCCATAACTTTTGCATACGAACTCGGTTTAGGTGATTCAAAAGCCCACGCGACCGAACGAGAAAATCTACAATTTGGTGAAAAAGTGGTCGTGACGCCATCACTCTATAAGTGTGACGCCGTCACTCTTTGCCGACGTAAAATCGCCTATAAATAGAACATTATAACTTCACTTTTGTAGGCTCTAAACCCTAACTCCGATTCCGTGGCTTAGATAGGTGTTTTTCCAAAGAACTTTGAAGGTTTCAATCACTCCAAAAACATCTTGTAATGGTTTGTTGATTATATCTTAATCCATATATTCAATTTATCATTATGTCTATCCTATGTTTGATTGATTGTGTGTATGCTTGCATGTTTACCATGTCCGCTAAATTACTTGTGTGTTTGCTTAGATATATGAAACCTAGTTGTTAATTATTGTTAGGTTGTCTCTTATCTTAATTGTAATTGGCTTAGGAGTGCGACTAGGCTATCGTTGTGTTTAATACTTGATAAATCTTTGATAGTTTATGAATGACTTAGTGGATTTCGTTTACTAAACCCAAAGATAACCTCAAAGTTAGTTTATGAATGACTTAGTGGATTTCGTTTACTACACTTAAAGGTGACTTCAAAGAGTTAGGGAATGCACACCTTACAACCTTAGAAAACACAACGCGTTAAGAATAAGGACGTGACAATTCAACCATCAATAGGAGATAACTAGGGAGTAGTAGCATCTAGGTAAACACATCTTTAACTATCATACGAGCACACAACAATAGACATAGACTATCCTCACCTTAGCTTAGTTAATTAGATAATTAGATAAGTAGAGTAATCGGTAGAAATACCAACCCCCAAATCCAAACCCCGAGATTCGTACCTTTCCATTTCCTAAAAATATAAAAGATAAAAAAATAATCTTCCTCAACCCCAACCTTAGCGTAGTAACTTCTCACTAGCATTCCTATTCCCCTAGAGAACGATATCAATTCCCGTGGCTTACCCTAATACTACACTACAACGATTAGGTTCACTGCCTAGGGTGTTGAAAAACTTGCTCGACGAAAAGGAAGTTCCTTTGACCCCGAACGACGCGTGTAGCGTTATCAAGTTTTTGGCGCCACTGCCGGGGAATAGAATAGCTAGTTAGTAGTCCACCTCGTTTAGGTTTCTTTGCTTGATTCCTATCAAGTAAATTTTTCTCATTTTTAGCTTTCTCGTAGTCTATCCCCCTTCTTCGTGACCTTTGTTCGTAATCCCATCACTTTTCATCATGGAAGGTGATAACCAACCACCATTCATCAACCTACCACCAAATGACCCGCCAAGAGCCCGTACTCTTGGTGAATACTCGAGACCAAGCCACCTAGGCTATAGGAACACCATTGAGCTTCCCGACCAAGCCCAAACTACGGCCTGCGATCCGACACCATCCGGTTGGTGCAAAACGGATGTGCATTCCATGGACTTCGTTCAAGATCCTAATCGACATCTTAAGGATTTCCTTAAAATTGTCGATTCCATCGACCTCGATGCTACTACTCGGGAGACCACGCGTCTGCGTCTCTTCCAATTCTCTCTACGGGACCAAGCTAGTAATTGGCTTGACCGACTTCCGCGGATCCATCTCAAGTCGGATGATCTCACCACTCTTCCTCGCCCAATTTTTCCCACCGAGAGAACTACCAAACTTAGGAATGACATCTTGATGTTCCAACAACGTCAAGGCGAAACTCTGTACGAGGCGTGGACTCGATTTAAGGACTTGCTCCACAAAGTCCCTCATCACGGCATCGATCTTTGGCTTCAAGTCCAAATCTTTTACGATCGTGTCAACTTCTCAACTAAGAAATCCATCGACCAAGCGGCCGGTGGTAAACTTAGTAAACTCACCGTGGAAGAATCGTGGGGTACAATAGAGGACCTTGCCCTCTATGAAAACGAATGTTGGAATGACCCCCGTGAGTTGTCCAAAACTGATAAGGCAGTCTCTTTGCCTCCCATTGACTCACAACCTTCCAATCGTAGGATGCTCGAACTTGAAGATCAAGTCAAATTCCTAATGAGCTCCTACGAGACTCCTAAGCTCGAGCCAAATAACTTAGGAAAATCCTACAACAACCCTCCAAACACCGGAACTTCCACTAGTCTTGAGGGAATGGTGTCCAAATTCATGTCATCTCAAGAAGCTCGATTGACGCAACTTGAAGCCGATTTCAAGCAACGACAAAGCGAGATGACAACCAAGCTCGACACCTTCTTTAAAAGCCTTCAATGGACAAAGGGATGAAATACAGAAAAAATGGCGGAGATGATGGACTTAGTGAAAGAGTACACTAAGACGAAGATTCCCGAGAAGGTGCTAGTGAGGAACGATGAGCACGCCACCCCCACTTTGTCTGTTAACGCCATTTCCATTGCTTCCGATGAGGATGGAGCAGTTGAGAAGAAGGAGCCTGAGAGCAGCAAGGATAGTAAGGATAAGAATGAGGCTCGGACTGATGATGAACCCAAATTCATCAAGCATTACCTTAAGCATGAGATCAATAAGAAAACAATCGTTAACCAAGTGAAAAACTTTAGGTGCAATGATGTTCTTAGGAAAGCCCTCTTAGGTGAAATAGGAGAGGAAGAGTATGACACCATGCCTATTGGACCTATGTACGAGTCGATTCGAGAAAGCCAAGAACTAAGAAGCAAGATCTCTCGGGAACTTTGTAATTCCATGTAGCATAGGTGACTTAGAGAACCTAAATGCCTTGGCCGACCGTGGATCCGATGTAAACATAATGCCATTGTCGGTCTATAATAAGTTGACTAAGGAGGAACCGACCAAGACCAATCTTAGACTTTCCTTAGCAAATCATTCATATGTTTATCCCATAGGAATAGCGGAGGATGTCTTAATTGAGGTTGCCAATATTGTCTATCCGTGGACTTCGCAATTGTAGACATTGAGGAAGATAAAACCCGCCATTAATCCCGGAACACCTTTCCCGACCACCGCCAAGGCAACCATCAAATGCGGTGAAGGGATTATGATACTCAAAAGTGGAAAAGGACAAGTTAGGATACCTATTGTTCCGAGATATCCTTTGAAGATTATGGAGAAGGTAAAAGATAAGAATTCGCAGTCTCCAATAATGCCGTTAAGAAGAAAATGGTGAATGGGAAAAAGGGCTTAGAGAATTCATGGTTCAAGGGTTAAATGCGACATTGTGGAAACGTGATAAAAGTTAGGAAATAACTATACCACAATACCACAAACTCAAAAGAACCCTAAGGAATTTTTGAATGGAGAAAAGGTGCTTTTGTATAAATCAAGAATAAAAGCATTATGGGAAGGAATAAGCCAAGATGGTTTGGACCTTATACGGTGAAAGAAACTAATCTAAAAATAAAACCGTTATCATAATAGACGATGTTGGAAGAGAATTCACGGTGAGCATACAACGTCTACAACCTTATGATGAAGGCTTAGTGGAAGAAAAGAAGGACGACAATGAAGTCACGTAGGGCACGACTTGAGTCTAGCTACAAGACTCATAAATAAAGAAAAGCGCTTCGTGGGAGGCAACCCATGCTTAATTGTTTGCTTGTTTGTGTCATATATCTTTTCATTGATTGTTTATTCTCATGTTTAAATTTGTGAAAATGCTTTATTTTGTCTTTAACCTCGTCTTAATTACATATAAAGGTATTTTACATAAAGGATAAGTGTAGGGAGGATTACACACGTTTTCAAAAGAAACGTGAACATGAGAATTACAATTAATTAAAAGATATATATGTGTGTTTGTTAGAGTCAAATGCTTGTATCGAGTCATAATGGATGTTTTGCGTGAAATTTTCCAGATTCTAAAGATATAAATTTTCCGAATTTTTCCGAAAATCGCAGACCGCTTTTGTCGATAACTGACGGCGTCAGATCGCAACTGACGGCGTCGGGAGGAGCGAAACAACTTATCTTACTTTTTCTCGTTTTCGTGCTACTTATAAATTTTGGAATTTTCCGGTCTTAATTTTCCGAAAAATCGCAAACATCCATTCCACAAGCATTATATCTTATTTAAGTCGGAATTACATCTTGTTGTGATTTTTCTTTGTTCGGTTTGATGCTTTGGGTTGTCTGTTTTCTTCAAGTGTGCGGGTTTAATTTATCAAGAAGAAGATACATAAGATTGGAAGGAGCTTTTCACGCATAACATTCTTCTTGAAGAAAGATTTAACCACTACTTCACACGGATCCTACCGAGCTAATCGGGGAGTATTAGTTTCTTTCGTTTTAATTACCTTCCATTATCATAACTTTGATACTTTCGGGAACATTGGGGACAATGTTCGGTTTAAGTGTAGGGAGGAAAATAAAGCGGAACTTTGAAACTATGCTTATCCTTGATTATTTGCTTTGTCCAATTGCATTTGTGTAATAAACCATGAGAAAATGTCGGTTAGGGTAATTTTGGCACCAAATTTAAAATTTTTCATGACATATAGGAGTGGGCCATTAGTCTTAACAAAAGCGTCTCACGGATAGGAAGTTATATGACTAGCACAAAACCCTTTACCACCTAAATTCCACCCAAAATGTGAGGATCGCCCTTAGATTAGTAGGAATTAAAGCATTCATCTTTAATGCTTAGAGTGTGAACCGGTAGTATATTAGATTCTAGAACTTGTTTTGTGATGCATCCCGAGATCGCTAGTAAGACTACACTTGTGTAGTTAGGAATAACTAAATGATAAGAGGCATTAGGATAACCCTTGTTTGATACCCGTAATATAATTACTTCTTCCACATCGGTTGAGTAATTCCCCACACCTTTGCGTTGTACTCATCTTTAGTACACGATACCCTAGTTAACCCCTCGAGCCTATCCTTTTCGCGGTTCTCGTGATGTTTCGGTTTTCCGAATATCAATGAAGAGCATTGTTTACACCCCACCCCAAATGTACACCCAAATCGCCTTAGCCTACCTTGTATGCACTCACTTTTAGTGCATTATTGTTATCACCCTAAACCCTTAGTTCAATTATCTAGTTGCTTGCATGAGTTGCTAAGTCGAGTCATATCCTTTGTATACGCTTTTGGGACGATTGGGACTCATGGGAAAAGTTAAAGTTTATGAAATGACGGGAAGGAACGTTAAATTCAAATTCCCTTTATTTGCATAATAATGTACCCCAAGTGTTTTGATCTTTTCAATTCGGGTCAAATTAGTGTTAGAGTAATAAAAACTCAAGTGTAGGGATGTGCCTATAAATCCCTATCATTTTGATGTTACCGTAGAGGATGGTAGAGTAAAAGTGTATGAAAAAAAAAATCGAAAAAAATAGAAAAAAAAAAAAAAAAAAAAAAAAAAAAAAAAAAAAAAAAAAAAAAAAAAAAAAAAACATACGGGCTACCATCCTACATCTATCCTTTAAATTTATGTTTGTTTGTTTCAGTTATCTAGAGTTTAGAGTGTCGAGTCTTGGCTTAGCAACGCCATTCTTCGTATGCTTGTAACATAAAGATTTTTGACTTGCCACCACTAAATAGCCTATCCTACCAAACCCTTTGTTTCCCTACCGTAAGCCTAACATTACAACCCTTTAAAGACCTCTTTGATAGTCTTTCCTAGGTGCTTACGCCAAAGCGATGGAGGTTTGATCTATTCTCAAGCCTATGGTAATCTATGTACTAGGACCGGTTAATGAGTGTTTATCTTCCATTTCCAACTTGTTATATTTCATATACACCCAGAGAGATGTGAGTATCCAAACACCCCATGTGAGGTGCTAGTATGTAATTTCCGTGCTTGTTATGACTTTTTGGGGCTTATATGTGTTGTGGATTGTTTTAAACCAATGCTTCATGACCCCTAACTTATAAATTAATTGGCTAAAGCACATTTGCTTGAGGACAAGCAAATACCAAGTGTAGGGATATTTGATAAGGTTTTAAAATGTACCTTTTGAGGGTCGTTTAAGCCCTTATTTGATCACTTTTGTATCCGTTATTACTTAATATCGTTCCTTTTCACTTTTAGGTCTCTTGAAGGCAAATTGTTGGAATGACACTTATTTGGACGAAAAGGCGCGAATATACTGAAGAAAATGGCCAAAGTCAAGAATCGAGACACTCAAATCATTGAAATACAAGGTGGTGGCGTCATCGCTTAATCTATGACGCCGTCGGAGGATTTTGTGACGACTCAAGAGCCAAATTGCTTATTTTCAAGTGACGGCATCGGTTTTAAAAGAGTAGGCCGTCACAACTCGACGGCCTAGATTTGATCCGACGGCGTCGAGATAAAAGGGACGGCGTCACAACCATAAGGTGACGCCGTCAAAGTCGCAACATGCAACATGCGCCAAGTAGTTGATATTGTTTTGGCCATAACTTTTGCATACGAACTCGGATTTAGGTGATTCAAAAGCCCACGCGACCGAAACGAGAAAATCTACAATTTGGTGAAAAAGTGGTCGTGACGCCATCACTCTATAAGTGTGACGCCATCACTCTTTGCCGACGTAAAATCGCCTATAAATAGAACATTATAACTTCACTTTTGTAGGCTCTAAACCCTAACTCCGATTCCGTGGCTTAGATAGGTGTTTTTCCAAAGAACTTTGAAGGTTTCAATCACTCCAAAAACATCTTGTAATGGTTTGTTGATTATATCTTAATCCATATATTCAATTTATCATTATGTCTATCCTATGTTTGATTGATTGTGTGTATGCTTGCATGTTTACCATGTCCGCTAAATTACTTGTGTGTTTGCTTAGATATATGAAACCTAGTTGTTAATTATTGTTAGGTTGTCTCTTATCTTAATTGTAATTGGCTTAGGAGTGCGACTAGGCTATCGTTGTGTTTAATACTTGATAAATCTTTGATAGTTTATGAATGACTTAGTGGATTTCGTTTACTAAACCCAAAGATAACCTCAAAGTTAGTTTATGAATGACTTAGTGGATTTCGTTTACTACACTTAAAGGTGACTTCAAAGAGTTAGGGAATGCACACCTTACGACCTTAGAAAACACAACGCGTTAAGAATAAGGACGTGACAATTCAACCATCAATAGGAGATAACTAGGGAGTAGTAGCATCTAGGTAAACACATCTTTAACTATCATACGAGCACACAACAATAGACATAGACTATCCTCACCTTAGCTTAGTTAATTAGATAATTAGATAAGTAGAGTAATCGGTAGAAATACCAACCCCAAATCCAAACCCCGAGATTCGTACCTTTCCATTTCCTAAAAACATAAAAGATAAAAATAATCTTCCTCAACCCCAACCTTAGCGTAGTAACTTCTCACTAGCATTCCTATTCCCTAGAGAACGATATCAATTCCGTGGCTTACCCTAATACTACACTACAACGATTAGGTTCACGCCTAGGGTGTTGAAAAACTTGCTCGACGAAAAGGAAGTTCCTTTGACCCCGAACGACGCGTGTAGCGTTATCGCTTGTTAAAAGGTGGGGATCCATTGGTCAAGAGCATCACCTTTACGGTTTTTTTTGCTACACATAAACATACAACACGCAACATACAAGCAATCTCACATGTGGAAGTCCAAAATGGGTTAGGTAACCATTTGGATACTTGCGACATGGGTTAGTCCTTAATATTAAGAATAAGCATGAAGCATGTACGTATAGAGATGGAAAAATAGACATAACATTAACTAGCACAACCACGATACATAGTAGTCCATGAATTAAAGCATGACATAATTGTTAATACAAATAAGCCGTAAAAACGTTTATTTATATTCTACGATCTTCTAATGTTTTGTCGATAACAAACGTAAAATCATTTTAACGAAACAAATAAAATACATAAATGGTTTGAACTAATAGTTTCTAACATATTCACATTTTCACATAAAACACTAAAACAAGTATAAGTGATTTTATGATTTAGTATTTCATATGTACAACAACTAGTGTTTACATATTTGGGTAAATTATACACATAACTAGTATGTAGTATATTGGGTAATATAAATGGGTAGAAACTTAAGTATCATAACCCATTGGGAAAATATATTGAATGTAGTTGTATACAACCCAAAGCCCATGACCCATGGAGCTTGACCCATAACCCATTGCATGACATCATGCTTATATCATACATGGATAATATCCATAACCCATGGATCAACCCATACCCAAGTGACTAAGTGCATTGCACTCAAGAGATACATTGTATCTAGATAAAGATCCATGGATCAACCCATGACCCATGACCCATAACCAAAATACCCATCGGTAAAAGGGAGCGTCCCACAGATCCCTAGCTTTACGCTAGACGGATCCTAAGTGGGAGGGATCCGTGGATTCGGGAACAAGAAGACTTTTCTTCTATAAATAGTGAGCCATTTCTTCATTGTTTCTCACCCTTTCTAACACACTTTCTCCCAGAGTTAAAACTCACTAACCTCGGATCCAAGAGATCTATGTTTGTAGTTTTGTTTTGTGTGATCTTCTAGGTTCCTCTTAAAGGCAAGATCACCACCTTTGAAGTCGAGCAAGCTCAAGTCCATGAGTTTCCATGCTTCCTCATCATCAAGGCTCTCAAGTCTTCTTGTTGATGATTCCTTTCTTCTAAGAAGTGTAGTGTTGAAGACATTAGTGAAAGATGTCTCAAGGGTCAAGACGAAGACATTAGTGAAAGGTGTCGATCGTCCATATTGTAGGCATTAGTGAAAGGTGCCTAGAAGCCAAGTTACAAGACATTAGTGAAAGGTGTCTCGAAGATCTAGCCACAAGACATTAGTGAAAGGTGTCTTGAAGATCTAGCTAAAGGCATTAGTGAAAGGTGCCTTAGATGTACATTCGATATGGTGTGTTTCGATGTACAAGATAAACTAGTACTAGATCCAAGGATATTGATATCCTTGATGATGTTGTAAAGGAGTAGATCTCCTTTGGGATTAGTCGTTGGTGTAGTGTTGGGTAGTAGTTCCTCCATTGCAATGGAACTAGGTGCTTAGCCTAGTTCCTGATAAAGGGTAGGCGACGTTGTGTAGGTGTAGTTCACCTTGGAGTGAAAAAACTAGGTACTTAGCCTAGTACCTTATAAAGGGGTAGGCGACGTTGTGTAGGTGTGGTTCACCTTGGTGTGAAAGAACCCAGTGGTTATCCTAGCACCGTATAAAGGGTAGGCGACGTTGTGTAGGTGTGGTTCGCCTTGGTGTGAAAGAACTCGGTATTTAGCTTTGTACCGGAAAAGGTTAAGCGACGTTGTGAAGGCTTCTCACCATAAGGAGATTGGTGTAGTGTTTACAAACTCTCGAGTAGGTGACTCGGGAGTGGAGTAGGCAAGAAAGGTGTCCTTGTAGCCGAACCACTATAAATACTCGCGTTGTGGTTTTGTGCTTCTTACTCATATCTTTTCATTACTTACCTTTATATGCTTGTTTATCAACATCCAACACACACATCCAAATAGATTGACATAAGTCGATCTAAATAGATTAAAAGGAAGTTTTAATTGGAAAAACTATTCAACCCCCCCTTCTAGTTTTCCACAATAATGTTCAACACATTCAAATCCTAACAACGATAAAAGCACACAACAAGAAATGAAAGAGTCCTAGGAGATCACCAAGTTCATGAACCTTAAACACCAACAAAACAAGTAATAATCCATCAAAGTTCTTTGCAAGACATGTACGTAGCCGGTAGCCCATTTCTTGACGAAGTTCTTAAACACTCTAAGCTTTGTTCGAGTCTCTCAGCGATTGTCGCTTGATTTCTTGGTATGTCTTGAAGGCAATACGCTCATTGAATGGCAATGTTTCAAACCACTTTGTTGTTCATCTTCACTTATCACATCCTCGGAAGCATTCCAAGCTTCTTCATCAAACATCTCATTTATCATGTTCTCCATTCTTCCAATTAGATCCATAGATGGTTGTTGAGATGTTGATGCATGCAATTACGGAAGAGGAACGGGACATCGGTGTTGGTGAGGCTTTCAGAATGAATTTGGTGGAGATCGGTCCCACGACATCACATGTGGGTAATCTACTTGGATCATTTGGGTGTTCGTTTTGAATATGCTCAAATAGAGTTATGAGAAGTCGATCAAAAGGAATCAATCTCGTATTACCACTTAATGTATCCATCATTCTTGTCATTTGGTAGGCAAAGTTGAAGGGTGTTCGGGTTTCAATGTAATAGAGCATGTAACCAACCATAAAATAGATGTTAGCCTTAGACATGGTTTTCAAAAATATATTAGAAGTCAAGACGTATTCCCAAGTCCGAAGTTTGTCTTGGAGGTGTGCTCGAGGCCATTTCATATCCGGTTCACTGCCACAATGGAATTGGGGTTTGAAGATGGTGTTTTGGACGTCTACAACCTTGATTCTTCCTTTTTTGGTTGGATGGTAGATTTGGTATTTTTTGAATTCGTTGGCTTTGGTAGAGTCAGCTTCAAACATGATTCCTTCCGAAGATATGTTCAGAACCTCTCCGAGCTTTTCCAAACTCCATGTATAGTCGTGACCATACATTTGAATTTTGAGAGAGAGCTCATTTTGGTTAAAAGAATATCTTGCATAGAACTCTTGAATATGACGAGGATAGATTTTGGGTGGAAGAAGATCAAAGGATAGGCAAAGAGCTTCGGTAAAAGGTTGTGTAAGACCCGAGAATCGTAAGTAATCGTTGTCACAATGACGTCCTTCATGGTAGCTTCTACCTTCGAAAGGTTGTAGACCATGATGTTACATGCATAACGGACCTACTTCATGAATTTTTTGGTATTCTTTCGATCACTCATTGTTTATAAGAAAATAACATAATGTGTGTTTATATGTATATATGATAGAAAAATGAAGAAAATATCATAGCATTCACAGTACCGCCAACGCTGCGACGACGCCACCAATAAGACCATCCTTGTTAAAATATGCCCCACCAAAAGTTTAAGATTTGAATATTTTCATGTGTAAGTAGAAATCGATACATATAGACTTATTATAGGTCGAAAACCACAAAATTGCTTAGTGTAGCTTGCTCAAAAATCATAATTTGAATATTCCTTAAATCAGTAAGTTTTGATTTTTTTTTTGCCATAGTCTTGTCTAGAATGAGAGCAATCCTACAATGTAATCAATCAATTTTACACAATCAAACCCCTTGTGAAGTATAATCCTTAAATCAATAAGTTTTGAAAAAAAAAATTGCCATAGTCTTGTCTGGAATGAGAGCAATCCTACAATGTAATCAATCAATTTTACACAATCAAACCCCTTGTGAAGTGCCTAAAACTAGTTTTATGGATGAAGCCTTATAATATATATGAAGATAACATAATTGATTACAAAATCTTTCAAACCAATCGTGGTAATGAAAATAAACAAGGTATGGAACAATAGGAGATTGAGACTTACCAAGATTCATGAAAAATTGGAGAAGAAAAAAAGTGGTGATGGTGAGGGTGTTTGGAGTGCCAATAGGCCAAGAAGAAGGAGGAGGAAGAAAGTAGCGATTGGGTTAGATGAGTAAGTAGTGAAGTGAGGGCCCATAGGATCTTGTGGTCCAGTGAGAAGTGAGTCTTGTGGATTCCCTTTGGATGACGTTAGGAAAATGATAAGGGTCTTATAAATGATGAAACATGTTAATACAAATAAACCATAAAAACATTTATTTATATTTTACGATCTTCTATGTTTTGTCGATAACAAACGTAAAATCATTTTAACGAAACAAATAAAATATGTAAAAGGTTTGAGACAATAGTTTACTAACACACTTTTACTAAACATATTAAAACTATATCATAACATGTTTAGTAAATACGTTATATAAAACCAAAGACATTTTTATATAAACACTAAACAAGTAATATTGTTTACATCTTATAGAAATGCATATGTATAACAACTAGTGTTTACATAATATAGAAATGTACATATATACTTTGTATATATATTGTAATGGGTAAAGTAATGGGTAAAAACCAAAGTCCATGGCCCATGACCCATGACCCATTGACTAGGTACAATGAATGTTGCTGGGTAAAAATCGAAGTCCATAACCAATACCCATGGAGCATGATCCATAACCCATGACTCATTGCATGACATCATGCATAAAGTCATGTTGGGTATTATCCATTATCCATGACCTAAAGTCCATGACCATGACCCAAGATCCATAACCCAATGTCTAGGTACATTGCATCTTGTTGGGTATCCATAATCCATTACCCATAACCCATGGTTCATAACCCATAGCCCGGTTTGCAACCCGAAATCCGGACTTACTGACCCAGTAGCCGGATCCCTAGGTTTGCACTAGCCGGATCCCTCTAGGGAGGGAACCGTGGGACAGTAGACAAGTTTTTGTCTATAAATAGTGAGCCATTTCTCTCTTACTCACTATCACTTCACATATACATTCTCCCAGTATTCTAACATCTCTAACCTCTGATCCAAAGGATCATTCTATGTAGTTTTATGTTTGTGTGATTCTATAGGTTCCTCTTAAAGGCGAGATCACCACCTCTTGAAGATGTGCAAGCTCAAGGTCATGAGTTGCCAAGCTTCGTCATCATCAAGACCACTGAAGTGTATCTTGTTGATAGTTCTTTCCTTCCTCCATAGAAGTGTTGTGTTGAAGGCATTAGTGAAAAGTGCCGAAGGGTCATGTCGAAGGCACTAGTGAAAGGTGCCAAGGTTCTACATTCGATATGATGCATCGATGTACGAGATAGATAGTTTGGGTTAAAGGATATTGATATCCTTATAGTGTAGTAACAAGGAGTGGATCTCCTTTGGGGTAGTTGTGTTGTGGTGTAGTGTTGGTAGTAGTTCATCTTTTGTAATGGAACTCGGTATCTAGCCTTGTACCAGATAAAGTGTAGGTGATGTTGTGATAGGTTTGGTTCTACCTCGTGGAAGAACTCGCTGTCTAGCCTTGTACCAGATAAAGAGTAGGCGACGTTGTGAAGGCTTCTCCACCACATTAAGGAGCTTGTGCTGTGTAGTGCTTACAAACTCTCGAGTGGGGTACTCGGGGAGTGGAGTAGGGCAAGGAAGGTGTCCTTGTAGCCGAACCACTATAAATACTCGTGTCATGGTGTAACACCCCCAAATTATGGTCCAACGGAAGCATACGAACCTTTGGGCGCTACTATCTTGGTATCACAACATAAGGTACAAAGAATGGTTTTTATTCCATTCGTTTAGATTAAAATTCATTATTTAAAAACATTAAGTTTACATTAATGAAAGTAGTGCGGAAATAGGCCCAAAAGATGTTTAAAGCGGTCCCGATTATTCATCAGAGTCGCCTACGACCATGCCCTTTGCCAAACGTCTTCCAATAGTGAGCTATTGCCTTAAACATGAGAACACATGCTAAAAAGGTCAGCTTACGCTGGTGAGTTCATAGAGTTTAGTTACAAAAGTAATAGTGGACCTGATAAAGTTTAATTGCTATATGCGACTAAGGCAGATCTATAATACACATTCCAATCAACAATCAATCCCATCAATAATCAATCCAATCAATAGTCAATCCAATCAATAATCCACAACACGTTTGAGATCTCAGCAGGGCCCCGAGCGACTCTAGCCAGCACAGTCGTAGCAAGGCCTAGAACACAAGCTACCCTGGTCTAGGTCGGTATTCTAAGCTAGGCATCGCGTTATAGCATAGAGATGCTACGCTAGTCTAAGTCGACAAATGTCGCATGTTTAACCTTTCCCAATCAACATATTAGCAATTCAAAATAGTAGTGGCAGGTCCAAGAAATAGTTTTTTTTCACATAAAACACATAAGATCACAATCCAAAATCAAATATTCCAAACAACAGTCATTCTCACATAATATTCACATATCCAAATACGGTTGGTTAAAACCAGCATGTATTCTCCCCCAAAATAGTTATGAAAACCTTTGAAAAGAGGGCTATGAAACTCACCTTAGCCACAATAATGCACTATTCACTATTGACACGACTGCCATCTAAAGCTAATCTCCACGGCATCAAGATGAGTATACGAAGAATACGATAGAATAGAAGTGACGCAACCTAATGCGTATACGATTATCTTAAAATACAGCTCATACGATAAAGAAGCCGATAGAAAGTAATGTGTCATAGTTTTCGTGGATCATTCATGTCGTTACTTTCAAAAGTCCATTATTAGTATCTCAAGATTTTATAATTAATATCTCAAAAGTTTAGTTTTAACGTTTCGTGTGGTGGTAAGAAACATAGACACGACGCACAACTTACGCGAAAGAGGAGAAGACGTCGACATAGTCGAGACATACTAACTAGAACGCACGCCAAAAGGAAGAGACATCGACAAAGTCAAGAAATACTGACAATACTCAAGCTAGTCAAAGACTAGGAAATGACGACAACTATTTGTGTAATATAAATAGGTTAATTGATAAGTTTCGGCAATTTACCCAATAATCCCCAAACGTACATGTTTATAATAAAAGATAAGTTTCTATTTATCGTTTGATTATCAAAGGTTTCACGATCGTTACTCGTAATTATACAAGTTTATAATAGAGTACGTCATATAAAGTATATTATTGTAGTATATTATAAATGACACGTTCGTTTGTTCAACGTTTCCAAAACATTATGACTTTAATATATCGCTTTCTTCAAAACAATATTTCCCGACGAGTATTTAAGAGTTAACTTGTATTTAATAAACATGAGTTACTATCGTAGTTTATAAGGATTTAAAACTAAATAAATCATATCCGTCGATAGTATAGATATGGTTATATATTTCATTATTAGTTAAATTGTGAAAATAGAATATTTAGGCTTATCGCGAAACAAACATATTAAACTCATTTCCGAGTCTAATATATTATACTCGTTTGAGCCAAAACGTTTAATAAAGTCCCACTTATTAGTCAATATAACTTGTTATCAATTGCTATTCTAATTTATAAAACGTAGTTGATTCTTATAACGTATACATAATATATGATATTAATTGTTAATAACATATCAGATTCCTAAATGTTTATCACGTCATATTAAAAATAACTTGTCCATTATTCGCTAGAGTATAATATCGTTTATCCGATAGTTTTATTTCGGTATTGTTGTGAAATTAATTTGCTACGTTATCGAGTCGTTAAGTATATATATATTACAAGTTTATCCGTTGACATATATTATTTAACATTTCCTTATCAGTAACCGTTAATACACTTTATCAACCGTTTACGACTTATAAAGTATTATCGTTTCTTATTCACATTGAACCCGTAACTAGTTTTACTTGTACCATATATCCAATTTATAAACCAATTATCGAGTTTTAAGTTGAATTGAACCCGTAACCCATATCATATCTGAAATGTAAAAAATATACCGATGACGAAATACGTACTCACGTTAGTCCTAAATTAACTAACTCCGCAAAGTATAAATGCAATTTAACCTTAATTTTGGCCAAATACTCTCATAACCAAATAAACAAACGAGTACACATAGGGTCTCGTTTTACCATCTGGGCCCAAAACAAAAATACCAAACATATATTAATTCTGGTTAGTGTTGGATCTGACCCGACTCACTGAGTTGACCGCTGAATTGACTCACACCCAAACTGACTCGAGTCCCACTTGACTCGGCTGAGTCAACTCGACTCACCGAGTCAACTCACACGAAACAACAATAACAACATTCTTAATCCAAACATCGTTTTTCTGTTATTATACCACACGAATCCCACCAATTATTTTTATTAGTTTTAATCATTTCTCAAAACATCTCTAACTCGACTAAATATCAATCCGAGACAATTAATCAACATATTCCAAAATTAAAATGAGGCAAACGAACACATTGTTAACTTTTTCTTACCACAAGTGGTGGATAGCATACAATAAACTTCCCTTTTAAAATCACGCAGCTCTTCTCAATCATTGTGAATATTCATAAAACATTCATATGATGAGGCATGTGATAACGTGGAAATGTCCTAAGGGTTAAAAAGATAGAATCTTCAAGGTTGCGGAGTTGGTGATGGGGTTCTTGTAGACTTTTTTTTAGAAGAAACTATGATAAAGAAGGGTTATCTCAACTTATCCTAGCGGTTCTTCGCTTGAAACGTGTGGAAGATGAGTGGGATGCGGAAGCATTGACAATATAGAACGAAGGTTGAGAAATGTAGATAAATTGAGAGGGTGATGGATACGAAAGTAACCAAACATACGGTGTGTTTTGTACCATGTGGAATTATTGTTTGACTCAAAGATCAAGAAGATGATTATAAAAGGTTGTGAAAGTGAAAAGGCTAAGGAATCAAAACATGATTAGAATTTGTTCAGACAAGAGATGATTCTGGTTCGTGACTGCACCAAGTGGGTTATGATAGTGTTTTTGAAACTGTGAGAAATGAAAACGAAATAAAGTGTCTCAGTAGACAATGGTCCGACGGTACCATTAAATTTAGCAGTACCGTCCCCAATTTAAGGGTACCGTGACCTGCTGAGGTCAGTTTTGACCCAGAATTTGTTTTTCGACAAAGAAATTTCACATATTTTGTGATTTTCTAGACCTTAGATTAAAGGAATTTATACCAAATATATTCTTTTTACGAACGAATCCAGTGGGATTCGACGAACATTGATCGAGTTCATTTTGTTTTTCGAGAAATGACATTTAATTGCATTTCGTAAATTAAATTTACTTTAAATATTTCGGATGAAATATTTAAGTTGTCATTGGAAGCTTGAGAGGATTTGACTCTAATGTTGAGAGGATTTGATGAATGAATCTCGCTGATTTACTGATGTGACAACTCGTATTTTCAGGTCATATTTCAAAACATTATTCATGCTTCATCATTTATCGTTTATCGTAAACTAGGTTTACGAGTATCAAATTCACGTAACCGTAATGGTTTAGCTGTGAATTCATGATCATATCATCGAGGACATTTCATATAGACTAAGTTTAGTCTACATATCATTATCATCATATTAGTTCATGCATGGTTTTGCATTTTACATTAAACGTATAATTTCATATTAAATAAACGTTATCGCGTGATTAATTATTTTGAACAATTGATCCGTTACTTCCAAAAATTATCCCGATATATTTTTATACTCATATTAAGTTTATAAAATAATATTATGAGTTTACCCAGTGTTTTAAATTTATTTTGTATATAAATTGTGATATTTATATAATTACGACGGTTTTCTTAAATACTACACGATTATTATTATTTCACTTAATTTTTGCAAGAAATGTATTTTTATAATTTTATGATCTCAATATATTTTATCTTGACCCGTTAAAGTTATTTTTATCCAACACTACCCTATATACTCAAATGTGTATACAATTTAACACTTAACTTCAAGTAGCATATATTTAATTATACTTAAAAAAAAAAAAAAAAAAAAAAAAAAATAGATATTAGTAATGACTAACCTCCTTGTCGACAAAGGGAGGGTGAGTCATTGTGTTTGCAAAATATCTACTAAGTATATCTTACTATAATCAAATATCACAAACACATACACATCTACTTTGCAAAGTAAAAAGATCAAAGCATTAATTTCTCTCTTCCTCTCCAAAACCGGCCAACCTAAAGACCAAGGAAGATCATCATAAAAATTTTCAAGACAAGGTTTTAACACACTAGTATCACTCTTTGTTTAAGGTTTTGCAATATAAACCTTGGGTGATTAGGAAAAATCATTTGTTTTCATAACCTCATCAAGTTACTAGTAAGCATTCATATTCATCATAATATTTCATATTCATTGTTATGGTCATTTCATTTTATTTGAGAAAACATGCAAGTCTCATGAGGTTTATACCACTTTTTCATTGATTTTAAGAGTTATGTATATATAAGTCATCCTATAATTGTTGGAAAATTGGTTTTGCAAAATGAGTTTTTGCAAATTTTGGACACTATTTAATATATGATATATGTTATATATATTTATGTTTCTTAGTAGCTTTATGTTCTCCTCGACGAGAGCTTCAAGAACGAGCTAAAGTATGTCCAAAATGGAGTTGAAATGAATGAGATATCGTGTCTCAAAGTGAGGCACTTGAAACATAAAACTTGGAAAATGGGAGAATCCCACATCGCCCAAAACAAGAAGTGGAGGCTTGTTTATAAGGAAATTATAGTTTTGGCTATCAAATTCCTTTAGGTTGGTTATGCTCCCACTCCTACGTCTTGCCAGGGGGGGGTCTGAAAATGGATTCGGGTCAAAATGAGTTCAAGCTTCGAACTCATGCGAGCCCGCGACCTGCGGACACGAATGCAGCTCAAGCCTCGTGACACGTGCGTATCTTTTTGCCGCAGCCGAGTTTCATTTTTCCAATTTTCAGTAAATCTATTTTAGGAATAGATTGAAACTTATCAAGTAAGTTTACGTAAATCGGTTTATGTTTTTAAAAGATATGCAAATCGCTTTTATACATTAAAGATTTGCAACTGCTTTTGATATAACAGATTTTCGTTAATATGGTTGGGATATTTTCTTGGAGGACAAGTTGAGTCTTCAATATAAATAAAGCCCCATGTCTCATTCGCTTTTACATTCGTAAAAACGTAGCTCCTTACCATACGAGTTCCAAAGAATCTTTGATCGAAGCACACGTGTTTCCAGTGAATTTTCGCACAAGTTTGTCGTCCGACTGCAACAAAGATTGAACGTTGTACCGGGAAACAGATTGCAGAATCTGCTTTTAAGGGAATCGTGTTAAACACGAGCCTCGTTCACGACCTTTACTGCTTTTCTTTAATTAACGTTTAATAGTGTCTGTCTTCTTCTTCTACACCTTTCTGTCTGCGTTTATTTACTGTTTTTACATTCTGTTATTTATTAATTGTAATCTGATTTATTATTATAATAAAAAGTGTACACCATTTCCCACAGTCTTAAAACAGATTCGGTTTAACCGAATTTAGAACACTTTGTTATAAAATCGGATTAATAATTAACAGGATTTTATAAACTGTTTTCTGTCGAAACCTTGTTGAGTTTCTTTGAAATCGCTTTTAATGATTTATACATACAGTTTGGATTGAACAGACTAACGTTTTTTAAAGCGCTTTATTATCGCTTTAACGAAACCAAGATAGAGTTTCTATTAAATCGATTACACGATCCATCAAAACCAAGCTAGAGTTTTGTTGAATCGGATCCGTACAAGTAGATACCATTTAAAACAGCTTTGTTTAACTGCTTGTGTTTGAATTTTCGTGATGACAAACACGACTACCCTCCCGCGACTACTACGTGAACGTGCACAGTGCGCCAGCTACCAACACGGTTGCTAATCATGTTGAGAAACCGAGAAATTCAATGGGCGTAATTTCAAGAGGTGGCAATGTAAGATGTTTTCTATCGACTACTTTGAACCTTGCGCGGTTCTTAAAAGAAAACCCACCTAACGTGGAACCTCCCGCAGAAGGTCAATCCTCTAATCAACAGTCGCTCAAGCCTTGAAAGCATGGAAACATTCGATTTTTGTGTCACAATTATGTTCGAATGGTTTGGTTGATTCTTTGTACAACATGTACCGCAAGACCAAGTCTCGCCAAAGAATTATGGGAGTCATTGGAACGCAAGTACAAAACCGAGGATGCTGGTACAAAGAAGTTCGTGGTAGCTCGTTTTTGAATTACAAGATGGTTGATTCAAAGAATGTGATAAGTCGAGTTCAAGATCCGCAGTTTACGCTACACGACATTCATGCTTTGAGGAATGACTTTGAGTGAAACTTTCAAGTTCTTTGCTATTATTGAAAAGTTACCTCAAGTCGGGTAGAATTCAAGAACTACACCAAGCATAAGCGAAAGGAGATGAGTGTTGAAGACTTGGTTGTTCGTCTTCGTATTGAAGAGGACAACAAGTCGCTCGAAAAAAACACGTATCGCTGATTCTCGCAAAGGCAAATATGGTTGAGCATGTTTCGTCATCTTCAAAGTCCAATGTCAAAGCTAAAGGCAAAGGAAAAGGAAATAATGACAAGAAGGATAAAGGGAAGTCTCGAGTACCTTGCTCCTAAAGTCGCAATTGTGAAACAAGTTCCAAGGGTGTGTTTCAACTGTGACCACCAGTCACCGTCTTGCTAATTGTAAGATGTCAAGTCGGTGACTCCACGCCAGCTAATATGGTGAATGAAGATGTGGACATGATTGCTATGGTGTCTCGATGTCATTGCCATGATCTCTCGGGTTAACCTGGTAGGTTCCAACAATAGGGAATGGTGGGTGGATACTGGGCTACCCGTCATGTGTGTGCCGATAAGAGTATGTTTCACTCTTTCGAGCGGTTGATAGTGGAGAGAAGTCGTACATGGGCAACTCGCAATCTACGAAATCAAGGGTGAAGGATATGTAATCTTGAAGATGACATCCGAGAAAGAGCTCAAGTTGACTAATGTCTTGTATGTTCCAGAGATTCGCAAGAATCTTGTGTCTGGTTGGCAATTGAACAAGTTTGGTTTTCGTCTTGTTTTTGAGTCTGATAAGTTTGTTCTTTCTAAGAATCAAGTGTATGTTGGTAGGGGATATGCCCTGAATGGTATGTTTAAACTCAATGTAATGGTTGTTAAGAATGCTATCAATAAAATGAATTCTTCTGCTTACTTGATTGAGTCTTCTAATATGTGGCATGGCCGTCTTGGACATGTAAATTTTAATTCAATGCGTCGCTTGATTAAATTTAATTGCATACCTAATTTCCATATTGACTCAAAATATAAATGTGAAACTTGTGTTGAAGCCAAACTTACAAGAGCATCTTTCAAATCGGTTGAGCGAAAAACCGAACCACTTGATATGATACACACTGACATATGTGATTTGAAATCACTACCCACAAAAGGTGGCAATAAGTACTTTATCACGTTTATTGATGATTGTACAAAGTATTGCTATGTTTACTTACTGAAAAGTAAAGATGAAGCTATAGACAAGTTTGTTTTATACAAAACGAAGTTGAGAATCAACTTAGTAAGAAAATCAAGGTGGTCCAAGTGATAGAGGAGGTGAATATGTGTCTCCATTCACGACATATGTGCAAAACATGGAATTAGACACGAGTTCACCGCTCCCTATTCACCTCAAAGAGTAACGGTATTGCCGAAAGGAAGAACCGTACCTTGAAAGAAATGGTTAATGCCATGTTGATAAGTTCGGTCTAAGCCGGGACATGTGGGGAAGCCATTTTAACGGCTACTTATCTTTTAAATAAGATACCTCGTAAGGAAAAGAAGAGACCCCTTATGAATTATGGATGGGCGTAAAGCCATTATATCAAGATTACGAGTGTGGGGTGTCTAGCAAAGGTAGCTATACTGACTCCCAAGGCCCAAAAGATTGGACCTAAATCATGGATTGTATATTCATCGGATATGCTAAGAATAGCAAGGCTTATCGCTCATTGTACATGATTCGAAAAATCCGGATATACAAAAGGGTACATTAATGGAATCAAGGAATGCTTCATTCTTTGAAACTATATTTCCTTGTTTAACGAAGGAACCGGAAGTTCATCTAGAATAGATGAAGAAGTTGTCCAAGATAAGAGACAACGAGATGATAATGATCTCCAAAATGAGAGACAAGATCAAACTGAGGAAGAAGAGGTTGAACCTAGAAGAAGCAAAAGGGCAAGAACCGAGAAATCGTTTGGACCCGATTTTGTTTCTTTATGGTTGAAAATGAACCTACTTCATATCGAGAAGCGGTTACTTCCTCGAAGGGCCTCAATGGAAAGAAGCCATTAAAAGTGAAATAGATTCTATTTTACAAAATCATACTGGAGCTCGTGGATTTACCTCACGTTGTAAACCACAAGGCTATAAATGGATCTTCAAGAAGAAGATGAAAGCCGATGGCACCATTGACAAGTACAAAGCAAGATTAGTAATCAAAGGATTTAGACAACGAGAAAGTCTTGATTACTTTGATACATATTCACTTTATTCATGAATAACATCTATTAGGATGATACTTGCTATTGCCGCTTTAAGAAATTTGGAAGTTCACCAAATGGATGTGAAACGGCATTTCTAAACGGAGATTTAGAAGAAGAAATCTACATGAATCAACCCGAGGGTTTCATGGCTCTCGGACAAGAGAACAAAGTTTGTAGGCTTGTTAAGTCATTATATGGCTTAAAGCAAGCTCCCAAACAATGGCATCAAAAATTTGACCACGCCATGCTAGAGAGTGGTTTCAAAATTAATGAATGCGACAAATGTGTTTATGTCAAAGACACAAATAGTGGATATGTAATCTTGTGTTTATATGTTGATGATATGCTTATCGCTGGCGTGAACGACAAGATGATCAAATCTACTAAAGACATGTTGAAATCAAAGTTTGACACGAAGGATATGGGTTTGGTGATGTGATCCTTGGAATAAAGATCATACGAACTCGTAATGGACTTGTGTTAAGTCAAGCACATTATGTGGACAAAATTTTAATACTCATAATGCAGGGATTCCGGCCTAGCTAGAACTCCAATTGACACCAAGAAGCATCTATCTAAAAATAGAGGCTTAAGTGTTGCCCAATTAGAGTATTCGAGAATTATTGGCATGTTAATGTACTTAATGATGTGTGCAGACCGACTTAGCATATGTTGTTAGCGAGCTAAGTAGGTATACTAGTAACCCAAGCTATGCACATTGGGCACTATGACTAGGGTACTTCACTATTTGAGATACGATCGCGATTATGGATCGCATTATGATCGATATCCAAATTTATCGAAGGATACGATGATGCAAATTGGATATCGACATAAAGGATTCTAGATCGACTAGTGGATATGTGTTTACACTAGGAGGGCAGCTATATCTTGGAAGTCTTCCAAGCAAACTGTTATAGCTAAGTCCACGATGGAATCGTAATTTATCGCGTTAGATAAATGCGGACAAGAGGCGGAATGGCTACGTCAATTCGTAGAGGACATACCAAGGTGGCCTAAACCGTAATGACCATTAGTATACATTATGATATTCAATCGGCAATTGGCGAGCTCATAGCATAATGTATAATGGAAAGTCCGACATATCCGTCGTCGACATAATTCGATACGACAACTACTCTCAACAGAGTTATCTCAATTGACTATGTGAAGTCAAAGGATAACATCGCGGATCCGCTTACGAAAGGCTTAAGCGGAGAGTTAGTAAGTAAGTCGTCTAGAGGAATGGGACTAAAGCCCTTAAAGGAATGAGTTTCTATGAAGGAAAACCTAACCCATTGATTGGAGATCCCAAGATCCGGGTTCAATAGGACAACCTAATCATAGAAATGTGGGGAAGTCACGTCAATGTGGGGAGTTACTAAATATTGTAACTTTCCTAGTCTATTCCTATAACAAATGTGACTTGTTGAGAGGTTAAACATATGGCTTTAATGATTGTGGATGAAATCATAAAGCATAATGATTCAAGATGAAATCACAAAACATATGTTTTAATGATTCAAGATGAAATCACCTATGTGAGAGAAGTGGGGTCGCTTGAAGGGAAATGTGGGGAGCAATTCCTAAGAGCTCTTGCAGAACCAAAGCTAGTGTTCATGACCATAACGAACACGACTATGAGGACTTGACATTGTCGGGAGAGTCTTGTGTGAAGTGTAATGTCGCTCACGTAAATGGATGATGAGTTCAAGGACATCGCGTCTACTCGGATCTAGGAGACTAAGTACATCTCACAAGGAAGGTTCAAAGGGTTACACCTACCTATCCTATACAAGACTTAACCGCAGAATTTCACCGAAACTTTCGTGTGTTTTCAATCGATCTCCATTCATGTGGGGATTGTTGAAAATTGGTTTTGCAAAATGAGTTTTGCAAATTTTGGACACTATTTAATATATGATATATGTTATATATATTTATGTTTCTTAGTAGCTTTATTCTCCTCGACGAGAGCTTCATAACGAGCTAAAGTATGTCCAAAATGGAGTTGAAATGAATGAGATATCGTGTCTCAAAGTGAGGCACTTGAAACATAAAACTTGGAAAAATGGGAGAATCCCACATCGCCCAAAACAAGAAGTGGAGGCTTGTTTATAAGGAAATTATAGTTTTGGCTATCAAATTCCTTTAGGTTGGTTATGCTCCCACTCCTACGTCTTGTGCGCAGGGGGGTGCGAAAATGGGATTGGGTCAAATGAGTTGAAGCTTCGAACTCATGCGAGCCCAGCGACCTGCGGACACGAATGCGACTCAAGCCTCGCATCGTGCGTATCTTTTCTTTGCTTGAGTTTCATTTTCCGAATTTTACAGAAATCTATTTTAGGAATAGATTGAAACTTATCAAGTAAGTTTACAGAAATCAGTTTATGTTTTTAAAAGATATGCAAATCAGTTTTATACATTAAAAGATTTGCAAATCTGTTTTTGATATAACAGATTTTCGTTAATATGGCTGGGATATTTTCTTGGAGGACAAGTTGAGTCTTCAATATAAATAAAGCCCCATGTCTCATTCGTTTTACACATTCAGAAAAACATAGCTCCTTACCATATGAGTTCCAGCAATCTTTTGATCAGAAGCACACAGGTTTCCAGTGAATTTTCAGACAAGTTTGTCAGGTCCGACTGTGCAACAGTATTGAACGTTGTACCCTGGGAAACAGACGGCGAATCTGTTTTAAGGGAATCGTGTTAAACACGAGCCTCGTTCACGACCTTTACCGCTTTCTTTAATTAACGTTTAATAGTGTATGTCTTCTTCTTCTACACCTTCGCCTCATGCGCTTATTTACGCTTTTACATTCTCGTTATTTATTAATTGTAATCGATTTATTATTATAATAAAAAGTGTACACCGTTTTTTATATATTATTTTTGGTGATGTCTAGGAACCCATGACACCCTAAGAAGGTGTATGGTAGGATTAGAATAGCTTCGAGTTGTTTTGAATGGGTTAGAATAGGTTTGGCGAGAAAACTCATTTCGACAAGTTTGCAAAAGGGTCTATCCTTATTTTCAAATCGGAATTTTCGACAGTGGATAAAAATTTTGGTCTAGATATTTAGAAAATATATTTTAAAACGAAACCGTGGCGCTTGAACGGATTAAAACGGAGCTATAGCGAAGAAGTTATGAATTTTTCAAGTTGGCGACGAAAACTATAATTTTCTGGAAATTTCAGCATGTATTGCTTATTTTGTGCGAGTCAAAAATGAAGCTTGGGCGTTGTAAATTATGTCGACTTGTCAAAAATATGTTAGTATACTTTGATGCAAAGCTAAGGACCCTTAAAACGTAGAAAACGGATTTGTAACGATTAAATTATACACGTTTACAAAAAGTTGCCGTAACTTTATTATATAAGAAAAACTATATTATTTCTAATAGGCAAATATTACGGCAAAACTAGTCACCATGTTGAAGGTTGTTTTTAACAATGATGTAGAACTTTTCATAAAGTGATGTCTTCTAATAAAAGTAAGTTCGCCAAGTATATTTTCCAAAATGACCGACCGTTTGATTAGCGGAGTTGTAATGAATTAATTACGTTTACTTAAACTTTGCCGAAAACCATCTTTAAACTATACTTTGGACTAAAGTACCATACTTCACTTATATTTTCCTTTGTGATCGAGACCTTTAGAAGGGAAACTTAAACACTAAAACTTTGAGATCATGATACGAGCTTTCCAAAAACCGTTGAGTTTGTTTCCTAACGCTCGAAGTGCACCATTTTACGACTAGCTTTTAGAGGCCATTTTAGTCACTTTCATGGATATTTCAACGACATTATTTTACGACGAAAAGTTATATTCTCTTAATAAATCACTAAATGATTATCGCCGGATATCATTTCTACATAAATACATGTAAGGTAATTTAAAATGGTCAAGACGTAAAAGAATTATTTTCAAAATTCATAAGTGGTATAAATATCATCCGAATTGCATGCATAACATTACATCATAACTTATTACATATCATATCATTCATAATAGGTCAGTTTAGATTCACGCTACATTTGGTATTCACTTTTGTCATCGCATCAATTCATCAAGTGAGTTTTCATAGCCCCGATTTATTCAAGTTTTACTTATTTCAAACCTACGGGAGAGAATACATTGTACATCATTTTTATTACGCTACCAAGTATATCAAATTCATTATATTGCTTAAGTTACCTCATTGCCAGTTAAATGTCCCCATTTCATAAACATGAACCGTTAATTTCATAGAAGCGTGGGTGAGTGGATAGATCTATCGAGGTGACACCTCCATCCGGGTTGGCGGATTCCAACCGGACGGATGCATTTCATTTCATAATCATTATTTGAGTTGTTTGGCAAAACACTGCTGGGGCTAACATCATAATTAGTCAAGCTTCGTGTCATGTGCTTAAGCAATTGTATCATTTTGTGACATCATTGTCATACATAATTTATACTTGTGGTAGTCGATTAACATTTACATAAACTCTATGAACTCACTCAACCATTGTGTTGACACTTTTAGCAATGTATTTTCGTGTAACTAAGGCATCCATTTCATGGCATGCATGTGGACATATCATAGAGTCGCGGTGACGACGCGTCTCACATGAGATTTATACATTTTAAAACATCGCTTGACTTGTACCAAACTTATTTTCTCGCACATAGTAACTTTCATTTGGGACCTATCTTTGTAACTCGAATGTTTTTAATATATCAAACGGTGTTCTTTTCAAACGACACTTTAGGTCGCTCAATATAACTGTGATTGTGATGCTATGACAACAATCCCGTGAATTCCATTCACCGCAAATCGTGTAATTTGGGGTGTGACAGATTGGCATCGAGCTTCTTTATAGAGAACTAGGTTGCATCATTGACCCTAGACTATAACTACATCATCATAGCATCTCATCATTTCATCATAAGTGCATAGTCACTTTACATGCGGTTTCATACGCATATTTTGCGAGTTAGTTACTTTCATTTCAAAATCGATTGTCACATAAATGCCTTCAAATACCCATCCCATCACACTCACATCAGACTCCAACGTGGAGAATGCCCTGTCATTCCCTATTATAATTTTCACATCGAGTTGACTTAACACCGATAACATCGATGATGAGACCGAACCCTTTAGAGGACGAAGTTGCACCTACACCATCACGATCATCATTGATTCACCGAGATCGGGACAATTTTATCATTCTGTTGGGACAGATCATACCATTTGGTAGGACTTACAATCTTAGTCCTAGTGGACCTACTAGTCATACATTTGATTTGCCGCTTGGGAAGCGGGCATAATTTGACACACCACTACCATCTACCACTAAGACTACAGAAAATACACTATCTTATAGATTTGAGGACTGTGAGAGCTTCAAAGTTGTTGTTGCTAGACAGCCTACTACTTCTACACTTGAGGCATGATTAGATCACCGACAGGAACCGATAATAAGTACCTTTCCAGCTAATGTAATCTTTATCATTTATTATCTTCATGATAATCACAACCTTTGTTTATTTCATACCCTATTCCAATTGCCCAATTTTTCAATCATTTCGTGACAATACATCACTATCTCACTAGGGGTTAGGCCAACTTTATTCATGACCAATTAGGAGACTATTACCACTCTACGAGGTTCTCCCATGTATCCTACAAACCATTCCTCAAATTTTATTCCAAGTTATTCTGCTACTATTACATGAAATTATTTCACTTGATTTTATTTCGAGCTATTTTATCACCATCTTAGAAACGTTGTTTCATAAAGTTTTAAAGCAAGTTGTTTTATTACCAACTTATCAATTGGTTTCAGTCATTTTATCAACTATTTAATACCATCATGCGAAACGATTTTCATGTTACTCTGAAAAATCAATGAGCCATTATCTTACAAAACAACACGTTGAATACCATCTAAAACTTCGGAGGAACATAATACCATTTCAACAAAACCAAGCATCACATCATTTGTCCTTGATTATACATGGCCTGATCACCTATGTATAATTCAGGAAGAATTATGTCATGAAAAAAAAATCATTTCAAATTTCCTAAGACAATCTTCATTCAAAAGCAAAGCTTTGTACTCATATAAATTGTTCATAAACATATCTTTTTAATAACACTCTATCGATGCTCACGCCATTCATCCCTCACTCAACCGATAAGTTAGAATTTGACGAGTGACTTTTTAGGAAAGGCTTTCTATACAATCTATGAGGAGGATTCCTCGACACAAGAAAACAATGAAAGCATTCTAGGACTACCAACAAGGACTAGAAGTATATAGTAAGACGTTTCAAAACTCAACAAAAATCTTAAGACATCACGAGACATTCCGAATCACTAATTTGGATTAGAATCCAAACTCTATCATTTCAAGAGTACTAGCTAGACCGAGTTACAAGATTTAGTACGAAGCGAATACACACTAAGCAACACTATAGGGATAAACCAAGTCTTCTAACTGAGACTACAGAACATCTCACTAAACATGGCTTCAACAATATGTGAACTTCCCTACAATGAGTTTCCCTTAAAGGAAAATTTGGTTAAGCTAAGGTTATCGATATAAACTTCTCCTAAGGTATTGTGTTCTCTAGAAATTACGGATAACCTACTTCTATATCAAGAGATGCAACGGGTTTGAACATATCGGACAATCAATGACTCTCCACCTACAAGTGAAATTAGAACAAACATTCTTCGACATAGTACGAGCTGATATCTATTTTCTTGCTAGCATGATAACAATCTGGGTGATGAACTATTTTAGAAGCACTCAATATCGGAACAAATCTTGAAAACCAACCACATTAGACACATCATACAATATTGAATTAGCTAATGGTAACTTGATTAGCACCGACACCATTGTCCATGGTTGTACACTCAATTTTCTAAATCATCTCTTCAATATAGACCTTATGCCCGTAGAACTTGGTAGTTTCAACGTCATCATCGGAATGGATTGGTTATCCAAACATCGTGCAAGAATCATTTGTGATGAAAAAGTTGTTCATCTTCCTTACAACGGTGAAACTTTGATCATTCGTGGGGAACGAAGTGGAACTAGACTCAGTATTATCTCATGCATCAAAACGGAGAAGTACATAAAGAAAGGTTGTTTTGCTTTCTTAGCACATATAACTGAGAAGAAGTCGGAGGAGAAGCGACTTGAGGATTGCTCGAGAATTTCTGAAGTCTTTCACGAAGACTTACCAGACTTCCACCCAAGCGCCAAGTAGAATTTCATATTGACTTAGTGCCCGGAGCTGCACCAATTGCGCGAGCACCTTACCGATTAGCACCATCAGAGATGCAAGAGTTGTCTAACCAGTTGCAAGAACTTTTAGACAAAGGATTCATTAGGCCAAGTTCCTCGCCTTGGGGAGCACCGGTCTTATTTGTGAAGAAGAAAGATGGATCCTTCAGAATGTGTATAGATTATAGAGAGCTGAACAAGTTAACGGTGAAGAACCGTTACCCACTCCCCAGAATCGACGACTTGTTCGATCAGTTGCAAGGCTCTAGTATCTACTCAAAGATTGATCTAAGGTCGTTACCATCAACTTAGAGTGCGGAGGAGGACATCCCAAAACGCGTTTAGAACACGTTATGGACATTATGAGTTTCAAGTAATGCCGTTCGGATTAACTAATGCACTGCAGATTCATGGATCTCATGAATAGAGTATGTAAACCGTATTTGGACAAGTTTGTTATAGTATTCATCGACGACATATTGATTTACTCAAAGAGCAAAGAAGAGCACGAAGGGCATTTAAGAACGATTTTAGGACTACTCAAGAATGAGAAGTTGTATGCCAAATTTTCAAGTGTGATTTTGGAACCATAAAGTACAATTTCTTGGTCATGTCATTGATAGTCAAGGACTACAAGTTGATCCCGCAAAGATTGAAGCCGTAAAGATTGGGCTACTCCAACAAATCCTACAATCGACAATTTCTAGGACTCACGGGTATTACCGAAGATTCATCGAAGGTTTTCAAAGATAGCTAAAGCTTTGACCAAGTTGACACAGAAAAACAAGAAGTATGAATGGGAAAGAAACTAGAAGTCTTTTCACTATTGAAGCAAAAGCTTTGCAGGTCGCCAATTTTGGCACTACCCGAAGGAATTGAGAACTTCGTTGTATAACGCGATGCTTCACATAAAGGGCTTGGAGTTGTTTTAATGCAAAACGAGAAGGTAATAGCGATGCTTCTCGACAACTTAAGATTCATGAGAAGAATTACACCACACATGATCTTGAGTCAAATGTAGTTTTGCACTCAAGATTTGGAGACACTACCTTTACGGTACAAAGTGCACAGTGTTTACGGACCACAAGAGTTTACAATATGTTCTTGATCGAAGGAACTTAACATGAGGCAACGTCGTTGGTTGGAATTACTTAGCGATTATGACCGTGAGATCAAGTATCACCCGGAAAAGCCAATGTTGTGGCCGATGCTCTTAGCCGGAAAGAAAGACCCAAACCTTTAAGAGTAAGATCATTAGGAATGACGATCGCCACCTTTACCATCGAAAATACTCAAGCACAAATCGAGGCACTCAAAGAGGAAAACCGACCAAGTGAAAAGCTTTATGGTATGCCGAAAATGTAAATGACTTTGTGAAGAGAGCGGATGGAGTATTATGCTTCAAGGATAGAATGTGGGTACCATTTTATGGCGGGATACGAGAATTGATTATGCATGAGTCGCATAAGTCAAAGTATTCTATTCACCTAGGTTCGATAAGATGTATCGTGATCTCAAGAAACTTTATTAGTGGCCGAACATGAAAGCGAAATTGACACGCACGTTAGCGTATGCCTTACTTGCTCTAAGGTAAAAGTCGAATATCGAAACCTTCGTGATTACTCCAACAACCTGAAATTCCACAATGGAAATGGGAACGCATTACAATGGACTTTGTTACAAAACTTCCTAAGACATCGGAGGTTACGATGCTATATGGGTAATCGTTGATCGTCTTACCAAATCAGCCCATTTCATACCAATTAGAGAGACTTATTCCATGGAACAACTCACTAGACTTTATGTCAAGGAAATAGTCTCGAGGTATGGAGCACCAATTTCCATCATTTCCGACAGAGATAGTCGATTCACTTCAAATTTCTGGAAATCCTTACAAGATTCATTTGGAACCAAATTAGAGATGAGCACAGCATATCATCCACAAACCGATGGTCAAAGTGAAAGGACAATTCAAACATTAGATAATATGCTCAAGCATGTGTGACTTTCTAGAAATGATTAGGCAAGTCATACTTCATCGAACCAGTTGCTCTACAACAATAGTAATTACATGAACATATTAACGACACCAATTGAGGCACACTCTAATTTGGGTGTCAATCACTTATTTACGGGCCGAATCAGGAAAGTCCAACTCACTAGTCAATGACTCATTCATGAAACAACAAAGTGATCGTACAGATCAAGAATCAGTTACAAATAACAACATATAGCTAGATAAGCTACGTCGATATACGACGCAAAATATTGGAAGTATGTTCCATAAGTCGCAAACCATTAGAATTTCAAGTTGGCAACAAATTTATGTTCAAAGTCCCGTCTTGGAAAGGCGTGGTACGATCCAGAAAAGCATTGGACGACCCAATGCGACTCAAATATCTTCACCTTTTCACAAGTAGCATCGTAGAACCTAACATGGACCGAATTCAGGGACTAAATTCCTTTTTGGATGGGCGAATGTGACAACTCGTATTTTCAGGTCATATTTCAAAACATTATTCATGCTTCATCATTTATCGCTTATCGTAAACTAGGTTTACGAGTATCAAATTCACGTAACCGTAATGGTTTAGTCGTGAATTCATGATCATATCATCGAGGACATTTCATATAGACTAAGTTTAGTCTACATATCATTATCATCATATTAGTTCATGAATGGTTTTGCATTTTACATTAAACGTATAATTTCATATTAAATAAACGTTATCGCGTGATTAATTATTTTGAACAATTGATCCGTTACTTCCAAAAATTATCCCGATATATTTTTATACTCATATTAAGTTTATAAAATAATATTATGAGTTTACCCAGTGTTTTAAATTTATTTTGTATATAAATTGTGATATTTATATAATTACGACGGTTTTCTTAAATACTACACGATTATTATTATTTCACTTAATTTTGCAAGAAATGTATTTTTATAATTTTTATGATCTCAATATATTTTATCTTGACCCGTTAAAAGTTATTTTTATCCAACACTACCCTATATACTCAAATGTGTATACAATTTAACACTTAACTTCAAGTAGCATATATTTAATTATACTTAAAAAAAAAAAAAAAAAAAAAAAAAAAAAAGATATTAATAATGACTAACCTCCCTTGTCGACAAAGGAGGGTGAGTCATTGTGTTTGCAAAATATCTACTAAGTATATCTTACTATAATCAAATATCACAAACACATACACATCTACTTTGCAAAGTAAAAAGATCAAAGCATTTATTTCTCTCTTCCTCTCCAAAACCGGCCAACCTAAAGACCAAGAAAGATCATCATAAAAATTTTCAAGACAAGGTTTTAACACACTAGTATCACTCTTTGTTTAAGGTTTTGCAATATAAACCTTAGGTGATTAGGAAAAATCCTTTTTTCTCATAACCTCATCAAGTTACTAGTAAGCATTCATATTCATCATAATATTTCATATTCATTGTTATTGTCATTTTATTTTATTTGAGAAAACATGCAAGTCTCATGAGGTTTATACCACTTTTTCATTGATTTTAAGAGTTATGTATATATAAGTCATCCTATAATTACTCCTTGTTATATATTATTTTTGGTGATGTCTAGGAACCCATGACACCCTAAGAAGGTGTATGGTAGGATTAGAATAGCTTCGGAGTTGTTTTGAATGGGTTAGAATAGGTTTGGCGCGAGAAAAACTCATTTCGACAAGTTTGCAAAAGGGTCTATCCTTATTTTCGAAATCTGGAATTTTCGACAGTGGATAAAAAATTTTGGTCTAGATATTTAGAAAATATATTTTAAAATGAAACCGTGGCCGCTTGAACGGATTAAAACGGAGCTATAACGAAGAAGTTATGAATTTTTCAAGTTGGCGACGAAAACTATAATTTTCTGGAAATTTCAGCATGTATTGCTTATTTTGTGCGAGTCAAAAATGAAGCTTGGGCGTTGTAAATTATGTTGACTTGTCAAAAATATGTTAGTATACTTTGATGCAAAGCTAAGGACGCTTAAAACGTAGAAAACGGATTTGTAACGATTAAATTATACACGTTTACAAAAAGTTGCCGTAACTTTATTATATAAGAAAAACTATATTATTTCTAATAGGCAAATATTACGGCAAAACTAGTCACCATGTTGAAGGTTGTTTTTAACAATGATGTAGAACTTTTCATAAAGTGATGTCTTCTAATAAAAGTAAGTTCGCCAAGTATATTTTCCAAAATGACCGACCGTTTGATTAGCGGAGTTGTAATGAATTAATTACGTTTACTTAAACTTTGCCGAAAACCATCTTTAAACTATACTTTGGACTAAAGTACCATACTTAACTTATATTTTCCTTTGTGATCGAGACCTTTAGAAGGGAAACTTAAACACTAAAACTTTGAGATCATGATACGAGCTTTCCAAAAACCGTTAAGTTTGTTTCCTAACGCTCGACGTGCACCATTTTACGACTAGCTTTTAGAGGCCGTTTTAGTCACTTTCATGGATATTTCAACGACATTATTTTACGACGAAAAGTTATATTCTCTTAATAAATCACTAAATGATTATCGTTGGATATCATTTCTACATAAATACATGTAAGGTAATTTAAAAATGGTCAAGATGTAAAAAGAATTATTTTCAAAAATTCATAAGTGGTATAAATATCATCCGAATTGCATGCATAACATTACATCATAACTTATTACATATCATATCATTCATAATAGGTCAGTTTCGAGATTCACGCTACATTTCGGTGTATTCACTTTTGTCATCGCATCAATTCATCAAGTGAGTTTTCATAGCCCCGATTTATTCAACTTTTTACTTATTTCAAACCTACGGGGGAGAATACATTGTACATCATTTTTATTACGCTACCAAGTATATCAAATTCATTATATTGCTTAAGTTACCTCATTGCCAGTTAAATGTCCCCATTTCATAAACATGAACCGTTAATTTCATAGAAGCGTGGGTGAGTGGATAGATCTATCGAGGGTGACACCTCCATCCGGGTTGGCGGATTCCAACCGGACGGATGCATTTCATTTCATAATCATTATTTGAGTTGTTTGGCAAAACACTCTGTTGGGCGAACATCATAATCGGTCAAGCTTGTGTCATGTGCTTAAGCAATTGTATCATTTTGTGACATCATTGTCATACATAATTTATACTTGTGGTAGTCGTATTAACATTTACATAAACTCTATGAACTCACTCAACCATTGTGTTGACACTTTTAGCAATGTATTTTCAGGTAACTAAGGCATCCATTTCATGGCATGCATGTGGACATATCATAGAGTCGCGGTGACGACGCGTCTCACATGGGATTTATACATTTTAAAAACATCGTTTGACTTGTACCAAACTTATTTTCCGCACATAGTAACTTTCATTTGGGACCTATCTTTGTAACTATGAATGTTTTTAATATATCAAACGGTGTTCTTTTCAAACGACACTTTAAGTCGTTCAATATAACTGTGATTGTGATGCTATGACAACAATCCCGTGAATTCCATTCCACGCAAATCGTGCAATTTGGGGTGTGACAACCGAGACTTGTAGGCACGATAAAAGAACTTATACCTAATAAATTCTTTTAGGATTGAATGATCCTAGAGAATAGAGATGACTTTTAATATTTCCATCGAAATATCTAAGTAGTCATAAGAGGGATTCAACAAATGACTTTAATATTTCCAATGAAATATGTAGATAATCATAAGATAAGACTTAATGGATGACTTCAATATTTCCTATGAAATATTTAAGTAGTCATTAGACAAAATTTGGAAGACGTATTTGAACACACGTAAATTATAAAATTTACAGAATGTGTTCCATCATTCCTATACCTAGACTGAGATAGTTGAAGGATTTTTGTTTGAGAGGTTTGGTTAAGATGTCGGCGATGTTGTCGTGGGAAGGAACTTTCTCAATAGAAATGTTTCCTTTTTGAACGTTATCTTGAAGGAAGTGATTACGTATTTTGATTTGTTTAGTATGAGAGTGTTGAACGGGGATTTGTAAGGCATAAAGCAAGGCCTATGGTGCTAATTCGCAGTAGGGTTTAGAATCTAAAAGAATGAAGTATTTAATCGACACAACGGTGGTAGATGTGTAGGTGAGACTCTATTGGAACATAAGGATGGCTTCAAGTTGATTGAGGTTTGGTGATCAAGATTGATGACGAAATAGAAGAGACTTAAAAATATCAATCTTCGTATAGACATATTCCCCATTATTCAGAAGAAAGAGAGTATCAACGGCTCTTGGCGAGATAGGATGGTACATTGGTTTTCTACCCTAAAACCAATGGATAAAGTTCGATCCTCAATATATATGAGGTGAGCTTGATGATAAAATACGATGACAAACTTATGTAGATGAAAGGGACATGCGGAAAGAATATACTTGTTCTTAAGGAGTGTATATTCATACGAGGATGAAAGAAACTACAAATCCCTTAATGTAGGATCTTGTGAGTCCTTTGTGACCCGAAGGTTGATGTTAGCTTTTAGCTTTTGGATGAGCTTTTTAACATATGTTGTTAAAAGGCTTGAATATGATGTTTCGGATATGACATTTAACAATTGCGATCACAAGTTAAACTTACTTGAATATTTCGGATTAAATATTTAAGTTGTCAAACCTACTCCGAGTTCTACTAGGTTTGTATCTAACCTCCCCTTGACAAAAGGGTGTATCACTTGGAAGAAAGCAAAATTATGACCAAGGGATTAGTACAATTTCGTGACTACTTTGACACTAGTGTAAGGCTCTATGACGTCTAAAAGTTTATAGTGATAGGAATACCTAATTCATTATGTGTCAAAACAACATAGTATGGGTGCACAATTAACATGCAAATCATGTAAAATGCACATAAGGAACAAATGCAACATCATACAAGACATGATAACATTAAACATTTAAGAGCATGTATCATAGATATATATATCAAGAGACATAATATCGAAATAGCTAATCAAAGACAAAACCTTTTTAACAAACATGCATTCAACAATTAAGGAAATAATCATTGAGCATTAAGAAAGCATGAAGGCATTTAATCATATCTCACAAGAGCATGTTATCACCTTGAAACACATATGTGGGATGCAAGTAACCTAGGTTCGCTAAGGAGAATCCTAATTCCTACTTATTCAAACTGCAATCCTAATGGGAGACAAAGTTCATCGATGTAAACTACCTTAGTCAAATGTAGGAATAAAAATATTTTCAAGTTAGAGAATGAGTATGAGACTATCAGTAGTGGTGCTCAGTTCAGGCTAAACACGACCATTTTTACGGGTTATACCACGAACCTAACTTCTCTCCTGGAAGCAATTCAACAGTTAGCTCAAATTGAATTTCTAGTGCAATAGATTCTCCAGTAGTCATTTTCATGTTAGAAAACATTCAAATTCCTATTTTTGCCTCTCGAAGTGTGGCAAAGATGACATTAGCTTTTTTCACTAATACATGGCCTAATATGACTTAACTAACCATATTTTTAAAAGTCAGTTAAGAGGAAGACATGTCTTACACAATATCCTAACAAAGGCAAACATGATATTTTAATTTCGTATTTGAGATTTAGAGGTTATTTGGTTTAGATGGTGCATTTCATGATCTCTTGGATGACATCTTTGTTTGTTGAGTTGTTACATGTTATTTTAATATGATTTGGTTTTCTTATAGCCAAGAGATGTCCTAATGTGAAACAATGTAGAATATGCTTACATCGTGAGTATTTTAAGAATGCTCCTTTGCATATCTTGGGAAAATAATCTAATTAAGGTTACTTACCTCAATAAATCTTGTGAGTGTTATATGATGTATGATTTAAATGAGACATATTGTATCTTTCAATAAATATGCTTTTCTAAGAGAAAACTTATCACTCTTATGAATGCTTAGTGAAACAAGTATTTTAATGTATGACCAGTTTTACTTGTTTATGCAACGACACATGTTGTATTGGGTTATTATTCAAATCTTATATCCTATATTTGTTTTAACAAGATGCAATGTATTCTCTTGTAACATAACCATTCATGTTACAAAGAAAATAAGATGCATAAGATATAAGTTATCCTTTGTCAATCTTTTGATAAGAGAAATACATGTGATCTTCTCGAAAATTGACGACGTACATAATAGTTAATAATGTGTGACACTTTTACTAGACATGTGATTTTGAGTGTTGACTCGTTCATGAGCAAAGTTTACATATGTTCTTTGTTTGCTCGTGTTTGGTTTTTTGGAAATGACACATTTATTAATTGCATTGCAAAGTAAATTACTTGAATATTTCGGATGAAACATCCAAGTTGTTAATCCTACTTAGTTGTGTATTTTAAACATATTAGTTTAATGTTTAAAAACACAACCATTGGACATGAAGACTCAATATGACATCTTCAACACAAGTTTGAGTTATGATCCGATGCATATTATTTTCGTCTTGAGAGGACGTCATTGTTTACATAACAACCGAGTGTGATTTAGTATATAGATTCAAGATAATATATTTCTTTATATTTTGATGTTATCTTAAAGCTAGACAAATAACGACTCCAATTTTATGTCCATACTTGAAAACTTGTCAGCTAGATTCGATGATGATATCAATCATAATTTGAATAATGAATTGATATGTACTCAAAATCTTTCTGACCCTCACGATCACTCATTTTAAAAAGAAAATAAAAATTTAAGGAATGTGTTCCATTTATTCTAATACTAGTTGTATGTGTGAGGTTAATGATATATTAACTTACTACTTCGAGATTGTCATTTATTTTTATGTGCGAAAACTTATTTATTATTAAGTATAATATTCTTAGTTTTCGACATATCATGAGTATAAAAATAATTTTCTTAACCATTTTTATACAACATGTGTAAAATACTAAATGTTTAAAACATTTTGTGTGTGTGTTAGATCAATGCAAGTTTAATACATTATCTTTTACTTAAATACTAATGTATTATTGTGATCTTTTATCTTGTTTAGACAACTCATGGTTAAGCAAGACAAGAGGATGTAATGATTTAGAAATCATGTTGAAAATTTGATGTAGTGTTAAATATTTTAAGGTGGCCTATTTTAACACTTAAAACTTTGAAAAGATAATCGTGTAAGACAATATCTTTTGACATACATGATCGATCAACTTAGTTTCTATTCGCAATAAGATTACTAAAGCATTTTAAAAACTTGCAAGATGCAGAAAACACGTATGCAAGAAAATTGGTCTATGCCTATATGTAATGCAAAACCAATTACGCAACTTAGTGCAAGAAATCTAGTCTAAGTCCTATTGACGCACAAAACGAAAAACTAATAGTCAACAATTAGCCACAAGGCATGAATACACTAATGCTTAAAGGTATGAGTAGCTCAACTAAAGATAACAATAAGCACTCAAAAATATTAACCAACAATACTAAGACACAAAGAAAAACAAACAAATAATCATTTAGCATAACACACTAAAATACTTATCATCATTTTGTGTATAAGTAACAACGCATACCAAGCTTGACTTTAGTTTTAAATGAATTGGTTTCCTCCTCATTTCAAAGATTTTTACCAAGTCATTTTGAAAATACATCAACATTGAAAAGTTGAAATACCCTTTTCATTTTGACCAACAATTTACGCAAATGGCATAAATAAAAAGACTCTTCGTTAAATCAAAGACTCTTATATATTTGCATAGAAACAATTCAAAATATCCTTATGTTAAATTAGACTCAATTACGTTTAAACCGATAGGTGTCACAACTCCAACGGACTTACGGTTGATTTTATATGAATTTATAAAAATGACCCTGTTTTGAATATCGGACAGACAGACACACGGTACCATTAAATAACACACGGTACCATTAAATATAATGGTACCGTCTTGTATTTAGTGGTACTGTCCATTGTTGTTTCAGTTTTGTCCAAACTAATTTTCTGTTTTGACGTAACGAAGAGATGTAAAACTTAATAAATTAGATATAAAACATATAGAATATATATTAAACATCATTTCCACATTTAGGACTAAAAATCAATTTACGAACATATTTTTTACTATAAAACAAAGAGTTGTTCCAAACGTTCCTTTTAAAACCGCATCACTTTACGACTCGTTCTAAATACATGACCAGACACTTACAAACTCTATTATTTTATTAGTTTAAGAAAACCTTCAAGCTAGTATGACAAGGTATGCTTAATCAACAAAATTTATAAGTATTAAGCAACTAAATACTTTTCATATTTTATCCCCCTTCATGGGTAATTTGATACATGGATCGTACTCAAATTTGAAAACCATTTGTTTTAAAATTTTGAGTGACGTGGCTCTGGTACCAATTGTGGAAAACATATAGGGGGTGAATACGTTCCCATTTAAAACCTTAAAACCTTGTGTATCAAATGACCAATCAAGTGTGATGTAATATGAAAAGTGTCACCGATAATCTTACTAGTCTTACAAGAGTTAGAGAATATAAAGCAACAATTAAGACATATCACAATAACACAAACTAAGACATATAACATGCCATGACACAAACACAGCTAACACAATATAAGCACAAGCCACACAAATATAAATGCAATGCAAAATATAAATGTAAAATGGTAAATGCAAAAATAAAAGTAAAGAGATAAGAAAAAAAAGCGCAAACGGGGACACAATGATTTATAGTGGTTCGATCACGAATCACTTTTTCGCCCTACTCCACTCCTCGAGTACCCAACTTAGAGTTACTTTACTAATCAACAAGCTCCATTCTCGGCAGAAAAAACCATGCAATGTCGCTTACATTATTTTCCAACACTAAGCTAAATGTCGAGTACTAATCTAGCTAGTACCAATCTCACACACGATCTACCCGATCCTTGCAAATCACACAAGCTACAAGATCCCCATGATCTATACACGATCTACCCGATCTACATGATCAACCCGATCTACACACGAACAACACAAGCTTCACGAGACCTTCTTGATCTCAACAAGATCACAATGATCTACCCAAACTAACTAAACAAGATGATGGGCAACTTGATGTATATCTAGATACAACAAGTACATAACAAGTGTTACGGACACTTTACACTAACACTACAATACTTTGTATCTTCTTGATACGATGTGTTCTTCTCTTGGACTAGTATAGGAATGAAGGTGATCTCTAGAATAGATGATTGGATCACTCTTAAACAAACTAAAACTCACTAAATGATCAAAGAAAGTGATATAAATAAAAGAGGATTAGACCAGAGAAAACTAGCTGAAAAAATCAAGTTGGAAGTGTAAATTGGTCCACTATTTATAGGCAAAGAAAAAACTAGCCGTTACAGACAGACGGTACCACTAATTGTCGACGGTACCACTAACCGTCGACGGCATGCCGTTAAATTCAAAGATGGTGCGGTCGGTACCAAAATGCTCCTTTTTGTTTTTAGTGGGAGTGTTTATTCGGGATGTTTGGAGTCATTTTGAGGAAAAATAATGTTGGGATTTTTAAACTTATTTTCCAATTTAAACTATTCTTTTAATTCAAAAATAATTTGTAAAATGTATTTTTGAAAAATGTTTTGTCACATGAAAAATGTGAAGTTTAGAGCAAAATATAATCCTTTGATCATTAGTCAAGTTGTAGATTTGTTTGTTCATACCTTGAGTGATTTACGTCGGGATGGAAATCTACAACTTTGTTGAAGCATACTTGATCATTAGTCAAGTATGCATTGATGATTTGTGTTTACAAGTAACGTGTGCATTTTACGTTATGTATTATAAGTTACATGTTTGTCATTATTAAAACCGAAGAAATTGTTTAGTTTAAATATCGTAGTATTTGCACTAATAAAATAAATAAAAACAACCAATAATTTCACATCTTTAGATGCAACAATTAAATCTTAATAATAAAGCCATTAACATCAAATACATATAAATAAAAATAACCTTCCATTTTTCATCTCTAGTTTTGGGAAGAAACCATTCAAGAGCAGTTTTCCAAGCTTCAACCGGGTCATACCTATTAAATCAAATCACATAAAAACCGAGTTAATTATTATCAGGGAGTTAATTGAAAACAGAAAATTGGCAATCAATTTCTTAACTTAAAGGTAAACCCATATCCCAAAATTACTCATATCCCAGTAAGTCAATATTTAACAAAAACCCCTATCGCAAAATATTTAAAACCACCAAATGGCAACATAAACCACCTATACCAAAATTCAACACACAGTTTCCAACCACTTTTTTGGTAGATCTTGGTCAGTTTTCAATATAACCAAAATCTAAAAAACAACAAAACATCAATTCAATATGCGAAACCTAAAAATTTTAAAACTAAAATGAGTTGCACATCTTACATACTATTTGAAGCTCATCATGTCACACCGCCTGAAAAATATGATATGGGAAGATATTCCTTAGAAAACAACTAAACCCAAATATCAGAACAATAATCACAGTAATCATAAATTTGTAAGTATTAAATTTACCTCAAGCGTACCATCTTTCTTGACCTCGCCGGCATTCCCGCTACACCTCTGTCGCCGACATGACCACTTCTGGTTCCCATGTGGAGAAAGAAGGAGAAAACCTCTGGTCAACCGATTATTTCATATGTATTACATATAGGTTTTAGATCGGAATTCTTGGTTGTTTTTCTATTCAAGATCTTTAAATAACTGAATAAATTTTGAGGTTTATGTAATTTGTGGATAAAAGAAGCCTCTAGAGAAAGCTTTACGGTTCCAGTTTCATGAAGCTTCTAGAATTGTGGTAGCTAAAAAAAATGTATGAGAGAGAGAATGGGAGGTTCTGAATTTTTATTTTTCACAGATGTGTGTGGAGAGAGAGAGAGAGAGAGAGAGAGAGAGAGAGAGAATAGGTTTATATGTACGGGGTGCAAAACGACATCGTTTTGATCCCACGTTATAAATAATTGCTGTTATTTCAAAGTTGGTCCCCCGCAAAGCAAAACATTAAAACTAAGTCGTTCTGGCAAGGCCAAATACGACATAGTTTTAGCCGACATATTAAGGAATATCGTAATACATTTTGTGACTATAATATTGGTTTGATTTTATTTAAAACGAGTGTCGAAAACCCGCGCGATGCAGCGGGATTGGCCTCAAAGGACTTACTTTGTAGCGACACTTAAACCTCATGGGCTGTTTTTGCCAAGTTATGAAACTTTGCATTTAATGTTTGGACTTACTTTGCAACGACACTTAAACCTCAAGGACTGTTTTGCCAAGTTGTGAAACTTTGCATTTAATGTTTGGACTTACTTTGCGTACCACTTGAACCTCGAAATTTTCTCGCCAACTTGAGAAAGATTGCATTTAATGCTTGGGTTGGGTCTTGTTTTCCTCCTCTTTGTTTAGTATATATAATAATATGTTAAATTAAAGGAATTTTCATGATATTTTATTTAGTTATACGTGTCAATATTTTGGGTGTATAGATGTCAAAATTTTGATAGATTACAATACGTCTTTAGTTGTTTTTATAAAACTAAAGATAGATAAGCAATGTTTTAAAAATCGGCTCTCTAATCGACCAGGTAGAGTCACCAGATCACTGGTCTAACCAGTTTAACTACCGAGTCAAACCGATTTTCCGTTAAACAAAAACAATAGTTGGATTTACCAAATACTTATAAAACATGTAATACTTAATACTAAATATACATAAAATATGAAAAGTTCAATATCAATCGCACAATAAGTTTATAAAACATATATTACAATACAAAATACGTACATTCAACGAGAATACAAGTTTTAAATTAAAATTACATGACATTTAGTATCGGTCAACCGACCGGTTTAAATTGACGTGTTTTTCATCCAAAAACGGTTCAACCGATTGAACCGTCCAGATCAAACCGAATTTCAAAACACTGTAAATAAGAACTCTAGCTTCTTGTATTCACCAACATGATATGGATCCAAAAGCTCATGAATAGGTAGAGGTAGCCTTATGTAACATAGTTGTTCCAAAATAATTTTCTACTTTTACTTATTACGAAATTTTAAAATCTTTTATTATACATTTATTTTGAAACATCTTTAAAATAATAATGTAAACACTTATTTTAAAATATTTTTAAAATACACGAAATTTTTAAAAATCTTGGGGCTGTTTAGTTGGTGAAATATTTTCGTGTTTTTTTGTTTCTAAATTTTTAGAGAAGGGATTGGTGTTTCTTTAGCGAAGAGTTGAAATTTTGAAAACCCGTTTAGATAGAATTATATTTTTTTCTTTTTAAAAAAATAAATGGTTAGATGAAGCTCCTTTCAAGCTCTTTTATTTTTATAATCAACTTTTTTTTTCTTCATATTGGATCTTTGTACGATTTCATATGTTTTTATCCGTTTTTGTACGATTTTATACGTTTTCATCCGTCTTTTTTGTTTGTATATGTTTTCATTCGTTTTTATCCATTTTATACGTTTTCACCCGTTTTTATACGTTTTACATGTTTTTATACTTTTTCATCCGTTCTCGTCCGGTTTCATCTGTTTTAATCCATTTTGTATGCTTTTAAACGTTTTTTTATACGTTTTCGTCCATTTTTATACACTTTTATATGTTTGTATAAGTTTTCATCTTTTTCATCCGTTTTTATACTCTTTATACGTTTTTATATGTTTTCATACATTTTCGTCCCTTTTTGTCTGTTTTTGTATTTTCTGTGTATGTTTTTGTCCATTCTTCTATGTTTTATACGTTTTTGTACGGATAAAATATACAAAAACGTATAAAAATATACAAAAACGCATAAAAATGGATGAAACGTATGAAAACATACAAAAACGTATAAAAACATACATAAATTTACAAAAACGCATAAAAACGAATAAAATGTAAAGAACGCAAAAAAGATGAAAACGGATGTAAATGGATGAAAACATACAAAAACACATAAAACGGACGAAAGCCTACAAAAGCGGATGAAAAAGTATAAAAACGGACAAAAACAAACGAAAACAAATGAAAACGTAAAAAAAACGGACGAAAACATGTAAAAACATATAAAACCGGATGATAACGGTAAAAATGGATGAAAACAAATAAATAACGGATGAAAGCATTTAAAAACGGACGAGAACGCATAAATACGAATGAAAACAGTTGAAAACGGATGAAAATGTATAAAAACGTATAAATGCGTATAAAAATAGACGAACACGTATAAACACAGATGAAAACAGTCGAAAACGGATGAAAACGTATAAAAGCGTATAAAACGGATGAAAACGTATAAAAATGGATGAAAACGTTAAAAAACGGATAAAAATGTATAAAAATGATGAAAACGTAAAAAACGGATGAAAATGTATAAAAACAGACGAAAACGGATGAAAACGTATAAATGCGCATAAAAACGGACGAAAACGTATAAAAACGAATGAAAATAAATGAAAATGTATAAAAACGGATGAAACGGACGAAAACGTACAAAACGGATGTAAACGGTTAAAAACGGATGAAAACGTATAAAAATGGATGAAAACATATAAAGACGGATAAAAACGTATAAAATAGGTTAAAACGTATAAAAACGAATGAAAACGTATACAAATGTAAAAAATGGACAAAAATAGACTTATAAAAAATTAGAATGAAAAAATTAAGAATTGTGAAATGACATTTTCAAATTTTTAATTAATTTTTTTTTTAAATTGTTAAAAAAATGTAATTAAATGACTTTTCCATTTTATATAAAAGATTTCGTGAAAAAATTTGAAAATTTTCAATCAACTAAACGCCGCTTACTTACTTATTATGAGAAATGATCGTGAACTTAAATCTTGTATTTAAAGTTGGACCTAAAATCACTTGTCATCATTTTGATGGTTGCAGACAAGGACCCACTTATTTTACAACCCGTCAGGATGATGACAAGTGTTTTTAGGTCTAACTTTAGGCCTAAGTTTAGGTCTATGTATCATTTCTCTACACTTATTTTGAGATATCTTAAATGAAGGTATTTATTTTAGAAAGAAATGCAAAATAATAGAAATCTTTTGAAGTCTCGCTTTGTGGTCAAGTTTTAAAAAGTGACCACAGGGACTTACTTCAAAAGATTTTTATTTCTTTTCAGATTTTTCTTTATTTTAACATTATAACAATATGAGAGGTTATTTTGGCTTATTTTGTATTTTACCCGAAACACAACCACTACCAAATGAAGATGACGAAGATGAGGAAGTTCAAAAGTCGATCCTAGAGGAAGAAAAAGTTTCGGGAGGAGGCCCGTGAAGTTTGGACGGCACAAGAGGAGGCGTTGGCGAAAGCATGGGTTCAAATCTCCACTTGTGGTGTTGTCGATAATGAACAAAAGTCCGACGGTTTTGGAAACGGATTCTCGAGCATTACGAGGCAACCTGTGGGTTCGAGTTCACGAACATTTCATGCGTTGAATACCAAGTGGAGAACAATGAACACGGCCATGGGTATTTTCAATTACTACCTCCAAGTGATACATAATCTATACTTTATTATTTACAATTACAACTTCATGTTTTAGCTATACTTTTTATTTTGCGTAATCCGCAGCTTTTATTTACAATTAAATTATTTTGTATATAATGTAGAAACGTCTAAGGCTAGTGGGTGCAACGACTTGGGCGTGGTGAGACAAATGAAATGGATTTCTACACAAGAAAAAACAATTTCTTCATACTGTATGGGAGGTTGTCGAGGACATGAGAAATGGACGGAGCAAGAATGTTTTCAAGATATTGCTTAGGTCGCAAGCAATTCTTCAAAAGGAGGTCGGGGAGTATGACGCTAAAGCAACACCATTCCCGATACGAATGAAGACCCCACCCTCCAATTGAATCAAGAAAATGAAGAAGAAGCAAGTTGCATCCTCCTCGTCTATCTCAAGCGCTATGGATGAAATCAACGCAGCACACACAAAAGAAGACACAATATTTGGAAGAAAACGCGAGATGGCGAAACAATTGTTGGCTACACAACTCGAGGCGGTTCAAGAATGCACAACGGAGTTGAAGTTTTTGAGCCGCATGATCACATTCGCGATCCCGCTATGTTGGAATTAATTTTACCAGAAGCGCGAATCATGGTAAACACGGATGGGCTTGCAATTTTTAAATTGTAGTTTCAAGTAATTTTAATTTCAACTTATGTAATGTTTTTTTTTTTTTTAAGTTGTAGTTTCAATTTTTAAGTTGTAGTTTTTAAGTATTATATAATGTTTTTTTTTTTTAATGAAATGGTATGTTTTATTTTAAATATTGTATTGATTTTATGTATTTAAAAAAAAAATGGAATTCTAAGATTGGCAGCAACTCACTGTTAGGGTAGTGTTATGGTAGTATTGGGGTAGTTTTGAGTTGGAAGGTTTTATTGGATAGAGGTGACGTGGACCCTTGCAGATTAACTCAAAACTTCCACCCTCCCCTTATAGTATTCAACAGTTGGTCTTTTTCTCAATAAAATAACATCCGAGTCTTGATAGCATCGTATAGATGTTATAAAAGTCAATGTTCCAATTAGTAAATCTTACTCACTCCCTCTTTAGAAAGAAAGTAATGGAAACTCTTACTAAACTTGTGATAACCATTGTTGTAGTAGTGGTAGTGAGGTATGGATGGAAAGTACTAAACTGGGTATGGTTGAAGCCTAAGAAGCTAGAGAAGTGGCTTAGAAATGAAGGGTATAATGGTAATTCATACAAGCTTCTATTTGGTGACATGATAGAGCTTGCAACAATGGTGAAGGAAGGTAGATCAAAGCCTAGTTCAATCACCCATGATATCACTTCATATGCTCTCCCCTTTGATCATCATATCATCACCAAATATGGTATCAACTCTATTTAGTTTATATTTAATTTCATTAGTTTTGATCATACTACATGGTTGACTTTTGATAGGGTGTTTTAATCTTAACATTCATATTATGATTATCTAGATTACAAATTATAAGATCAAGATGATACTGTGAAAAGCTATTTTTAAAACATTGTTTAAATAAATGCACGTATAAAATACTAAAAACATCTTGTATATATCCTGTGTAGACTTCATAGTTGTAGAACAACAATACCCAATGCATGAGGGAGATAACATGTAGCGAGGCAGTCACACCCCTACCCCCAAGATAAAGGGACTAATTCTAGAAAGACCTTTAGTAAGAGTGTGTGTGTTGAAGTTATAACTGTCCTAAAAACTCTACAGCACTCATGTAAGTAAGGAAGTGATAATTTAGGACTGGAAAGCCTACACCTAGATCATCAAATAGTGGTGTTTAATTCGCTCACTGTTGATGCGGTTTAGAACCAGAGTACTGGTCTGGATTTTAATGTGATAGATTTGGATAGAATTTGTCTGGGCACATTTCTAGTTGGGTAGTCACATTTCTATACAATAAGTGAGTGGATGTTACCTTGCTTATTGCTATATATCTAATGCTTTGAAAAATTTGTCATGTCTCTCTTTGAAATTCATTATGAAAAATCACTTTGTATATGCTTGTATAAACACTTGGCAATTTCAACCAAAAATTTGTTTGGCAGGTGAAAAATCATTTATCTGGTTTGGGCCAAACCCAAGGATGTATATCAGAGATCCAGAGTTGATTAAAGAGATATTATTAAGAGCAGATGAGTTTCAGAAACCACATCCTGAGCCATTTCGTGATAGCATCATTGGCGGACTTCTTGTCGCAGAGGGTCACAAATGGACAAAACATAGAAAAATAATCACTCCAGCTTTTAATCTTCAAAATCTCAAGGTTGGTGTCTTTTAATTCCACTATTTTCATATGAGGAGAAAAAAGCGACAGCTGAGTGCGATTCAATGTAAACTACATATTGATCAGCCTTTTTTAGAATTAAATTACAGATAATGCATATGTAAAATCTGACTTAAAAAAGTTTTTATTAGTAACCAGAAGACAAATTTTGTTGATCATGATCTAAAGCAATCTATACACTGACGTGTGCATAGATCATGTTCTCGGCTATTGGCTCGAGTTGTAATGATATGGTCCACAAATGGGAGCTGCTAACTGCGAAAACCGGTTCAACCGACGTTGATGTATGGCCTTATATCGATAATTTGGCTGGTGATGTGATTTCACGAACAGCGTTTGGTAGCAATTATGAAGAAGGAAAGAAAATATTCAGAATCCAGAAAGAACAAATTGATCTTATATTCCAGATGTTGTTTATACTTCATCTTCCCGGGAGAAGGTAACAGCGATGACTTCAATCTAGTATTCTTACATCGTCCATTTATGGGCCCATCTATTTATCTACGCCCCAAAATTGTTAAAGAACTGATAATTTTATTCATGTAGGGGAGCGTCAGCCCCCTACTAATATCCCCGTGTTTGTATAAACGTATAGTTATTTTGTTTTCACATGTAGATTCATATCCACTAAAGCAAATAAGAAGTTTGAAGAGAACCGTGTTGAGCTTCAAACCGTTCTAAGGGGCATAATTGACAAGAAGAAGAAAGCAATCAAGATCGGAGAAGCTAGTCATTGTGATGACTTGCTTGGAATTTTGCTAGACTCGAATTCAAAAGAGATTGAAGAGGATGGAGTTGGAATGAGTTTGGAAGATGTGATAGAAGAATGTAAGTTGTTTTACATTGCTGGATCTGAAACAACCTCAAATATGATTGTGTGGACCATGGTTTGTTTGAGTTTACATCAAGAATGGCAAATTAAAGCTCGAGATGAGATCCTACAAGTTTTTGGTACCGGGGAACTTGATTTTGAAGGTCTTAAGAACCTTAAGATTTTAACAATGATACTAAACGAGGTTCTTAGGTTATACACACCTGTAATCCTGATAACAAGAGCAACTTATAAGGTGACAAAGCTAGGAAACATGATGATACCACCGGGTGTGCAATTAGCCTTAGCCATGATACATGTTCATCACGACCGTGAAATATGGGGTGATGATGCTACTGAGTTTAAACCTGACAGGTTCTCGGAAGGAGTCATAAATGCAACAAAAGGCAAAGGATCGAGTCCATTTTTCCCGTTCTCTAGTGGTCCTCGTGTTTGCATTGGACAAAACTTTGCCATTACGGAAGCAAAAATAGCCATAGCATTGATTCTGCAGCGTTTCTCCTTTGAGCTTTCGCCGTCTTACAAACATTCGCCTTTTCCTGTGTTCACCATGCCACCACAATTTGGTGCTCACTTGATTCTACATAAAATCTCATAGTTGTCTTTTTTTTTTTAGACTGCAAACTCAGGAACACGATTCTTGAAATAACATAATTATTGTATCACTTGAAATAATAACTCATATCGTTGGAAAGTTTGCTTCTATAAGTATGATAGATATTAATATGTAGTTTTCACAGTTTAGATATGATATTTCTTTTGGATATTTTCTTTTATCTATGATTTTTCTTCAATTAATTTCGTTGGTTGTAACTTAGACGCATCTCTTTCTGTGTGTCAGTTCAGCACGCTAAACTGACACACATTTGCTAATAACACACAAACTAACACACCCCTAAACAAATATACCCCACAAAATACCCACTCACACAAAACACAAATGGCCCCCGAACTTCTCGTCCCTTGTTTGTCGCCAAACAGAAGAACCTCCAACCATGGACGGACCCACATGTATGCTGGGTGTGGCACGGGCTACTCCCGATTTTAAGTCAAGAAGTGCAAAAAAATTTCAAAACTGCCGTTTTTGTGGTATGTGCAACCCTAAATTTTTTTTGCTACTTTAGTTTTTTACGATGTAACTTTAGTTAGCCCAATATTTCTTTTGTGCAACACCTCTTAAAAATTCTAAGTCCGTCTCTGCCTCCAACCGACGAACCACCAACGAGGTCGAGGTGGTGTCAGTTTGTAAACACCCGTTGGGAGTGGTCTTATAGTTATAAGTTTAAACATCCAGAAAACCATCATCTTGATCCAAAAGCCCAAAGCCCAAAATCCTAAAAGCCCAAAAAGTAGCCTCACATAACAAGTTTCTTTTCACATATGATATGACATGACATGGTCATGGTCATCGCCGAAAATTTGAAAAGTAGTATCAGTGGTTCTCTTTTTCTTTATAGGACAACATCAATCAATTATAGCTAATAAGTAATAACAAAGAATGTCGACAAGTCTCACTAGCATTGTATGGATGTCATAAAAATCAACAATTCTATATTAATAATTAGTAATCTTATTCATCCTCTCTCTAGCAAAAAAGATGGAAACAATAGGTAAACTTGTGATCACCATTGTTATAGTAGTGATAGTGAGGTGGGGATGGAACTTACTAAATTGGGTATGGTTGAAGCCAAAAAAGCTGGAGAAATGGCTAAGAAATGAAGGGTATAATGGTAACTCATACAAGCTTCTATTGGGTGACATGATAGAGTTTGCAAAAACAGTGAAGGAAGCTAGATCAAAGCCTATTCCAATCACCCATGATATTACTTCATATGCTCTTCCTTTTGATCATCACATCATCACCAAATATGGTATTAATTAATATCTTCTTATGTATATATATTTGAGTGGATAGATGATCTAGCAAACCTTTAAGAATCTTGTCTTAATACACTTGGCCAATTTTACATTTATTTAGATCAACCATGGTTGACTTTTGTTGGGGTGTTTGAGGTTGTGGTCCTGATATAGTGTTTTTAATATGTATGCTTTAAGTTATGAGTTTAAGTAAATTTGTTTTATATTCATAAATAAATTAGGCATTACCTAATACACAGCCAAATGGATGGGTTTGGGAATTCATATAATTAATTACCATTCCGATTCTTATATCATCTGAAACTCATAGACATTTATAGTAAATCTATAGGGCAAAACAGATGACAGTTGAACGTGTTTAGTCTGCCATAGTAATCGGAGTTACATGATAATCTATGAAGTTCTTCTAAAAGCAGTGGATGTATATTAAGATACACTACATATGTATGTGAGACTATTTCAAAGTTTTTTTTTTTTTTTTTGGTGCAAAGGTGAAACTTTTATATTAAACTCCAAACAATATGTACATCATAGGTTTAACATATACTGAAATTGGACAGTTCCCAATTCAGTTCCATTTTTAAACTAAAACATACAATATCTGATAGAGCAAATATCAGACAAGACTATATCATAGGTTGTAAGTGCTAAGAAATATTAGAATTCTACCCTAAGTGTATATAACTGATAATGTTGTCATTGAAATAGTCAGCACCTAAACCGAAGTGGGGAATCGAAATTTTGATCCTAACAAATTTCTTACTTTGCACTTAAAAAATGTGGAGTTTAATCATATATCAACAGTTATAGTTAGATTCTCTATATCTGATGTGTGAAAAATTTTAGCGTCACAATTCTCCAAGCATGGTCACGGTTCTACAAATTTATATAACCAAGCTCTATGTTTTTTAAAACAAACTAATAAAATCTTTCTTTGAAATTCATCATGACTAATCACATTGAAAATGTACATCCAAACACAAAACATATTTGACAGGTGAAAAATCATTCATATGGTTGGGACCAAACCCAAGGATACATATCAGGGATCCAGAATTGATTAAAGAGATATTACTAAGACCGGTGATTTTCACAAACCACATCCTGAGCCATTTCGTGATAGCCTGATTGGTGGACTTCTTGTAGCCGAGGATCACAAATGGGCCAAACATCGAAAAATTATTAATCCAGCTTTCAACCTTCAAAATCTCAAGGTTCGTTTCTTCTAATTCTACTACTTAATTATAAACAGGTTGGCTAAAAGGATGATTGGGTCACATTAAATGTAAACACTAATTTGATTTTTTTTCTTAACTTTATGGATGACTTATATGTTAAGTGTAGATAATGATATAATTAGAGTCTGAATAAGTTATGGCTGTCTATGTGCATAGATCATGTTCTCGGCTATCAACTTGAGCTGTCATGATATGGTTCACAAATGGGAACTTCTAACTGTTGAATCTGGATCAACCGAAGTTGATGTATGGCCGTATATTGATAATTTGGCTGGTGATGTGATTTCACGAACGGCATTTGGAAGCAATTACGAAGAAGGAAAGAAGATATTCCGAATCCAGAAAGAACAAATAGATCTTATGTTCCAAATGTTGAATCTACTTCATGTGCCTGGAAGAAGGTAAAAACAATGGTCAAAATCAAGCTAGTAATCTTAAGCTAGATGTATTTATGCTAGTTAATCTTGTTGAAATGTAGATTCATACCCACTAGAGCAAACAAGAAATTTAAACAAAACCACGACGAGCTTCAAAGTGTGCTAAAGGGTATAATCGACAAGAGAAAACAAGCAATCGAGATGGGAGAAGGTACTTGTGATGATTTACTTGGAATTTTATTGGAATCAAATTCAAAAGAGATTAAAGAGAATGGAGTTGGAATGAGTATGCAAGACGTAATCGAAGAATGTAAATTATTTTACATGGCTGGATCCGAAACAACCTCTAATTTAATTGTTTGGACTATGGTTTGCTTAAGTTTACATCAAGAATGGCAAATTAAAGCTCGAGAAGAGATGCTACAAGTGTTTGGTACCAGGGAACTTGATTTTGAAGATCTTAAAAACCTCAAGATTTTAACAATGATATTAAACGAGGTTCTTAGGCTATACCCACCCGTAGTCAAGACCACACGAGCAACTAACAAGGAGACGAAGCTTGGAAACATGATGATACCAGCGGGTGTACGATTAGGCTTAGCTTTTTTGCATGTTCATCACGACCCTGAGATATGGGGTGATGATGCAAATGATTTTAAGCCTGAAAGGTTCTCAGATGGGGTTTTGAATGCAACAAAAGGAAAAGGCTCAAGTCCATTTATCCCATTTTCTAGCGGTCCTCGTGTTTGCATTGGGCAAAACTTTGCCATGACAGAAGCAAAAGTAGCCATTGGTCTAATTCTACAACGCTTCTCTTTTGAGCTTTCACCATCTTACAAACATTCTCCATTCCCGGTGTTCACTATGCCACCTCGGTTTGGTGCTCAGTTAATTCTGCGTAACATCTCTTAGTTTGCATTTTCGTATACTACAAAGGCAACAATACGACAATATAAATAAATGGGAGGTGATTTGCACACTCTCCAAATTGATTGAGACACTCTAAATTAGAGTGTTTGGACAGATATACCCTTACAAAGTGAAAATATGTAAAAGTGATATGAGGGTATAAATGTCCACACACTCTAATTTAGAGTGTCGTAATCAATTTGGAGAGTGCAAATAATCTCCCTCTAAATAAATATATGATGTATCAAAGTATGAACTTATATATTAAATGTTTTATATAATGTGGAAAACGTAGTCTATCATGCTGAAGCGTTGCTATATATGTTATGTAGTTTAGTACTTGTTATGTAATCCTTAAGACGAATATTACATTATTATCCGACATGGTACCTGGTCAGGCCGATGGAAGTAGAGGTATCATTCGGGTCGGGTGGGTTGTAGTTTATGTTAATCGGGTCAAATTAATTAGGTTTCAAGAAGTGATAACAAACCCAAACCAGTTATCACTTTGGCTAACCCATAAACAAACTGCCCAAAATTCTTATTACAGCCTAATATGAAAGCACCTTGTTTCAACATCAGCCCAAAACATTAAGTTGACTGTAGCTTACAGTAACTAGATCAATAGTGAAAACAAGGAGCAGAAGCCCGCCGCGTTGCGGCGGGGTTTTTCCACTATAGTTTTGAAATACTTGTATAATGTTTCACTTCATTTGTTTATAATATACGTTTCTTCCGCTTTTCAATATATTAAGTAAACAAATTCTGAAGTCGTGCCACGATGATCTAGTTGTTATATGTTGGCATGATTAAATAGAAGTATGATTTCCAATCACCATTGATAGAAAAAAATACACCTGAAGACCTCATTCTAAAGCAATACAACCATAATGTTTACAGATCCTGGCCTGTTCTATTTCTAAAGAAATTATCACAGAGTAAACATTGCTCTACAAATTACTTGTACATCAAAACCTTCGTGTTCGTATCAGCTAGCATTACATGCATGCTTCAGATGTTTTTGGTTGAGAGCAGTAGCTTTCTTCTTAAATCCTTGCCCGAGACAACCTTGCGTTCTGCAATTTCCAGCTCTAGTTCAAGTACTTACCTGGCATAGTTGGCGCAAATGCATGGGACTTCTTGTCAGTCTCTTGCAGACGTATGGTAAGTGTTTTCCTGAAAAGAGTAAGACATCAAAATAAACAAACCGAGAAATGTATCAACAGAAAGATGTCTGATAAGAATATAGGGTAATGTAATTACTGATTTTGCATCAAAGCATGGTCGACAATATGTTTGATTATGCTCGAACCTGGCAGCTTGTATTTGCAAAGGCTTGTAAATCTCAGAGGACTGAGATCCGTAGAAACCTGCAAGAATAATAATATATATAAGCATCCCTTGTATTGTTGGTTCCTTATAGATGATGAAGAAGTACTAACTCGTGTTAGAATCCTTCCAACTCGTATAGATCAAAGAATAACATTGGTGCACCAAAAAAACCGGCTCGATCAATTTTGAGAAGGCTATGACCTCAACAATCCTATTTGAGTCCGGTTTAGCACCATCAGACCCAAAGGCTGCATTTAAGTAAAGAACTGGTATGTAATTTTACAATTTTTATATGGCAACTTCGTAGTTAGTCATCTAATATGTGACCATTTTGACCATTAACAATTATAATATACTAGAAGGGTACCCGCGCAATGCGGCGGCGGGTACCCGATGACTATTTTGTAGCGAACAAATGTTTTGAGGTGGTGATGTGATGAGATGGTGGTGACAGCGGCGTCGATAAGTATAGTTATATGTGTTTGCTTACCCGTTTAGTGAATTCGTTTCACAACACTTCGAATGTATATGTTTTAGTTGTAAGTGTTTGTTTGGGTTACCCGTAACTTTCACGCGACATCATTATTCCCGCATATAAAAATACCCTCGCAATCTCTTACGCGTCAAACACTCCCCAAAAGTATATGATTTTGACGAATCAAGATTATATTGATTGGAATAAATGAAATAAAGGTTAAAGTTGTAAAATTTGAATTAAAATAAAATAAACTCACTAAAAATATAAAACTAAAAACTAATAAAATATATTAAAATGGATGTTGAATTAAAGAGCATAAAATTTTAGAAAATATGGTGAAATTAGATTATAATATAAATAAGTAGATAAAAGATATTTTTAATTTGAAAATAAAGATGAATTTTTAGTTGAGAAGTGACACATGTCATTTTATAATTGGAGCTCCTTATCTTAATTTTTGGTGGTTAGGAGTTAGGCTTGAGTTTGTTAGAAGTTAGGCTTGGAGTTTGTTAAGAAGTGACACATGTAATCTCATGATTGAGCTCCTTATCTTAATTTTACATGCATTATAATATATCTTTCCATAATAAGCAAGTAAAAGTCGATTTTTAAGCCTTCTAATTTTAGAAGGCCTAAATGCATTATAAAGTAGTATAGATTAGATTCATTAAAAAACTACGAAAACATAATTAAAACTTTAATATCAGAACATGAAAATAGTCTAACCTCCTTTTTGATAGCTTCACCAACATTACCATAAGCTGACACAAATCTCGCACAACCATTCTCTTCGCCTGTCATAAGCAACCCCATATTCTATCCACCAACAATTGCTTGAGCAGCTAAACCTGCTACAGATGCGACAAACGTATTTAAATCCCTGTTCCATTATACACATGACATTACAGTAGGAAATATGACTGAAAAAATTGAAATATCACACCACCACTAATTGCCATCAAGGTTCCACCAGTTATAGCAGCAGCTTGAATGTTCCATGCGCATTTCAACTTGGTCCATCTGATTTTCGATGCTTGTTCTTCTTCTTTTGCCTCTTGTTGTTTCAATATAGCTATTACAAAGAAAGCGTCAATGATCTTGATTGATGTGATCCCCTGCAATATGACAACATACAAATTATGCCATCGTAATTCAGGACCAAAAGCACTGTAAATGAGGAAATTCATCAGATTCGGCCACAAACAAAAATACATAATAAATTCATTTCAAACTTTCAACAAATATGTTATCAAATTTAAACATTAGGACCTGTAATATGTTTGCAGATATATGGGAATGTGCATGTATCATATCATGTTACCTTTCTTGCATATTTTATTTGAGTGTAAAGAATTAATTTTTGGGCCAATAAATCCGAGCAAAATTGCTGAAATATCATGAACCGTTCTTGTGTAGAAAAAAAGTGCCCGTCCATGATTTTTTGAGAGCAAGTTAACAGAAATATGAAGCAACAACGCAACATAGATACCTGTCTGAAAAGAAGGATATGTATCTGTGTACAAGCGGCTTAAAATTGTTCTCTTTCTCAATTATGCGCTGCATCACAGAAACACGTTCGGCTTAAAACTTTAGAGTGAATACACAAAAACTCATTCAACTTAAAAAGTTTAGAGCGAAGAAAGATCATAGATGAGTATGACAATACGCTAATGCTATAAACTGGCGCATTAAGCCTATTTTTGTATCTAAACTTGATCGTGTTCAAGCAAGTTGGTGCATATAATTCCGACTTATATATGCATCACTGTGCGAACTAATTAATAGGTCCCAACTTTCAAACACACTTGTGAGATTTATGTTCCATAGTATGTCGTAATATCTATCATAAAGATTTTAGGAAAAGAACAGACATAAACGAAACAACATTCTTAATTCATATAAAGAAACGGAGTGCACAAACTGATAGCTTAAAAAACAGAAAGTGCAATCCTATTTCCCAATTCAGCTAAACAAATTGATTAGGTATACAATAAGTGATAAACAATTTATATACCATGTAGTAGGAGTGTAAGACAGTGAAAGGCTGAATACAATTATGCTCAAGCTAAACTAACAAAGTTTGTGATGACGATAACCTGCCTTTCTCGTAACAAACAGTCGCACACTTCCTGCACAATTCATCACATAAATTAAATAATCAACTTTATATAAAAACACAACATATGTTAAGATACAAATAGAAGTGTACATTTGACGCATAACTCCCAACGCGTCGGGATCCTAAACAAACAATAATAATGTGTGGAAATTAGTCACGACCTTGTTTGGCAGGAGCAGGCTTGACGACATTGTTTTCCTTATAGGAATAATCAATGAACATGAATTTTCTTAAACCCACTATTTATAAAATAATTTTTATAGTTGATCGAAAACATAATAATAAGAAAGTAAAATTCAAATATTGGTTAAGTTACAACATAAACAAATACCTTAGATCAACAACACAACCTACAGCAGCAATATCTTCTTCCCGTTCGCCTGGACAACACCAAATCAAAAAATTAGTAAAGTCAAGTGAACTCGAAAAAAAAAACAACAATAAAATTGAAATAAAATCTAACAAACATAATACCTGTTTAGCATATCAATAAAAACATACTCGACTGTCATCAGTACTATTCGCACCAAGCCACTTCCCTAATAGTAACCTCCAACAGATCACCAATCAAATAAAAATATATAAACCCCAATTATATAAATAAAAAAACAGCCCTGAATATAATATCAAACTATACCTACAATCCACCTAATTGAAAAGCGTAAAATAAAAACCTCAAACGATTTTGAGATCCTTGATGGGCGGTGATTACCTGTTACCCAGATGTAAATCTTAAACAGCTTGAAACAAATATTGATACATATATCTTCTTCACTTCGGTTAGTGATTCATGGTGTGTAATTTTTTTTACATGAATAGACAATGGGATAAGGATAAGAGATCTTGATGAGTAAGAAAGACACCTGGTGATGCGTAAAAGACACGTGGGTGGGTACAAAATTTATAACACAACATTTAGAAAGAAAGAAAGAAAAAAACCGATCAGATTTTATTCTTGCTGGCTCTAATAATACCCAGAGAAACGGGCCAAAAATCATGGGCCAGTATTTAATATTTAAAAATAACTCCATTAAAATATAATGGTTAGAAGGTCCAGCGTCCTATAGTATCTTATATAAATTGTACAATTAATGTGTCAAAGATTAGTGGTCATAATCAAACATAAATTATGTTTTTTAAGTTAACTTAAATGGAACCCAACCACTTGATCTATATATTGGGTAAAAGGGATTTTTCATCTTGGTAAAATTATTTGATCTATATATTTAATCACATTTCTGTATGTTAGCCGCAAAAAAAATAGCAAAGAAATGGCCATGTGATGCAAGGAAAATGAAGTATTAATCTCTTTTGGGTTTAGGACCGGTGGTACTAGCAAATTAAAAATAAGAAGTAGATAAAAGAATGTGATGGTTGAACTTTGAAGTTGTACAAATAATGTTCTTCATCAACTAATTACTACCAATTTGGATGGTTTAATTATATATCTGCGAAAGATACATATTTATTAACAAGGGCAGGATAATCGATAGCCAATGAGCTAAAAGCAAAGGAGAAGGTAATACCTTATTAAGAGACCAAATCCCTATTGACATATACTCCGTATACTACTAGGACAAATATAGGTAATACAGTCCAAATTTTAAAGAATTGATTCCTGCATATATTTCTAATAGAGTATAAGAGTTTCAACTCAATTGTCTAAAGCCCATACGCCCATTATAGGCCCAAGACAAGCCTACCAAGGCCGCCCCGTCATAACTCGCCGAGATAGCTTCCGGGCTGAATACGAACAAAAGTCAAGCCTAATAAACATATTCAGGTCGACAACCTTGACTGGAAATCTCTACAGGGTCGTTACAATAAGCAACACGTGTCGCTACCTCATTCCACCGTGGAGGTAGTGTTGCAAGTATCACGCTAGTACGTGATATCGTTCAGGCGTTCTATGAACCTATCTATGGCACACATCATTCTTGTCTCCTCCTGGATGTCCACCACGTAGACCATTCTCGACCCTTAGATTGCATTCATAGGTTGCATGAAACCCTAAATGCATCTCTATAAATACCGGCCATTTCTTTGAAATGGACCAAATCACTCGACACAAAAGTCAAGCTTGATAAACATATTCAAGCCAACGACCTGACCGAAACCTCTGCAGGTCGTTGCAATAAGCAACACGTGTTGCTACCTCACTCGAGCGGTAGGTAATGTTGCAAGTATCACGCTAGTATGCGATATCATTCATGGGCGTTGCATGAACCTATCTATGACACACCACATTTCATTCTTGTATCCTCCTTAGATGTCCACCACGTGACCATCCTCGATCATTAGATTGCATTCATAGGTTGCATGAAACCCAAGTACATCTCTATAAATACCGGGTTGTTTCTTTGAAATGGACCAAATCACTCTCGACACAAAATATACACACTAGTCATATCGTGAGTGTTAATCCAACTCTTGACTCGCCATATTATGGGGTCCTTATCGAACGGGAAATCAAACTGCTGATACAAAAGTTGGGCGTTCCTTGTTTGAACTCCGGCTCTCACCAATTGAATCTCGATGCTTGAGACCGCGTATAAGTAAGCAAAACACCGTTAGGCTTATCGTGGGATTGTTTCCCACGATTATCCTCCGCGTGAGTAAGTAATCGCTTTAGGGTTAATAGGAGATTTAGGGTTTTAGATTGTACCTTTAATGAGGGATGGGATCCCTTTATATACACACGAAATCCCTGTTGGTTTCGTGTTCCCCAACCTTCGGCCTATCCCGCCTAAGTCGGTTGGGGAACGATTATCTCCAAAGTTAGGAGGTATCCGATATCTTATTCTATAAATAACTTCGAACTTGGGCTTTCGTGAGCCCAAACCGTTATTGGATTAGCCCATTCGTAATGGGCTTGTTAGTGGCGTTCATTGGTCGGGTTCGTGACCCGAATACGACTATACGTCATCATGTCCCCCAGCCTAGTATGCTTGTGACTAATCATGGGATGCTAGACTAAGAACCGTAGCATTTAAATTCCTCATAGCGTAGCGGAGAAGTTTCCCGCCTTGAAGAATATACGGTGAATCTAGTCCAAATATCTTTAAACGAATGCCTCGTAATTCGGGGGAAAGTAACGCCCCTTGTCACCTCAACATATCCTAGCCACTGATTCAGAGTTAGTGGGATCCACGTGTCGTGCATCGCGTGGATAACGAAAACTATATAACCGTCTGCCTTTCTTTGACTGTGATTATAACAGTAAATTTTTTTTTCGCCATTGTTAACAAACCTTCAACTTACAACCCAGAAAACTCTTATTATTCCAAAGGTAAACGCGCGTGCGCCATAAAAAACTAAACCATGGTTCGCGTTTTAACTGATTTCACGTTCGACATAACTGAGGACGAATTTCTAGAGTTCGCCTCGATTATTATATTCCTCGCGGCATCCGTAAGCACCGGATGCGGCGTCAATCATGCGGACTTCCCCGCAGGGAAAGTAGGGGTATACACGCGTTTTTTCGAGTTCGCGAATCAACGTGTGCCCATATCTTTATTCTTGAGCGACGTGTTAAACTACTACCGTCTGCATATATCCCAGCTGCACTGCATAGGTGCAGCTAAAATTACCAACTTCGAGGTTAATTGCCGCTTACTGGCGATTAACCCGACTATCCACCTGTTCCGCGCGTTTTACCACACAACGTGGTCAAACGGGTGGGTATCATTCGCTAAGCGCGCTGGGCGACTTCAGTGTTATACTGAAAAATTAGACGACTTAGGAATTGGAGAGACATTTTTCGGGTCGATGAAGTGCTTCCATGGCACTTTGACTTCTTCACCCGTGGTTCATTGCCAAAGGATGAGCGCCTCCATGGATCGTGCAGTCGGAGGATGCGGATACAATAAACACCAATCGCATCCCCATCGGTTCCTACCCGAGGAATTTTTGCACATGGGCATTAGCCGCAATTATTTTGGTAGACCCGATGAGGTTCCAATCTTCTTAGGCGTGGATGGCGGGGTGGGTGCTCATCCTTTCGCATTCCGTTTGCTATATTACTATGAGCTTTTTCCTTTCTTCTTTGTACTTGTTGTAACTGTTTTGTTGTTTGTTTTCTTTGTTGCATGAAAATGGACCTATTCGAGTCGTCAATCGCGGCCGCCAAGTTAATGTAGGGTCGCGCTCGGAGAGAGGGGAAGAGCCCATTCTAGAGGCTACAATGTATGCACTCGAAATGGAAATGGGAGAAGCGGGGCTAGTTCATCTATCGACCGAAGTGTTGGAATCACTCCTAAACCTAAATCAAGTGTTAGTAATTCATATGTAATAGTTAGCTTAATTATGGCCTTTATGTTTGTTATTAGCTTAAGCTTATGTAGAAGGCCCATGAGCTTAGCCCATGTCCACTAAGGAAAGGAAGGGAGTAGGAGTGTTGCCCTAGCTCCCTTCCTATAAATACTTTTGTAATAACCTCACTGAGGGTTGGTTGTTCAATTTATTCTCTCATTCATACTCTACGCATAACCGGTCAAGTCTAACGTGTGTGTGTGTGTTTGAATATTGTTCATCTAATCTTCTTCTCCTCTCTATTCTCTCTATTGATGCTTGTGTTGTAAACTTAGTGACCTAACAGTGGTATCAATCGCCTACTAGTTGGGTGAATCGTATTGTTTTTGAAGTAGGTTTTGGTCCCACGCGTAAAGCATCTGAATGATACTGGTTCGCTTAAAACACAATTTTACACTTTTTAATCCAAGATTCTTGTACTTTCAACGTTTTAAGGTGTTAAAATAACTGCTTTTGGCAAAAGTTTCAACCTTTACGTGTGGATCATCGTTTTGAGCTTGGTTTTTACGAGGTAGCTTTTCACGCGTAATCGCTTTAGACACTTTGGATCATCAAGTTTCACACTTTTGTGTTATCTTGGTGATATTGAAGCTATTTCATCACAAAAATCGGTTTAGAAACATCTTTGGGCAACAATCATTTTACGAGTAGTTCTATGCGTAGTAAAACCCTAAAACTACGCGTAACTCTATCCTTGGTTTAATCTTCGGTTTAGGGTTTACTCTGTTTTCTTGCTTGGATAAGCCCGAAAATACGTCGACTTGGGATATCTTTTGCCTTTGTGATAGTGTAAAGATCACTTGGGCAAAACCCCAAAATTACGCATAAGATAAGCTACGCCAGAAACTTCTACGCATAAGATTTATCTTACGCCTAAGCTTTGTCTTCACGACAAGGTCATCCCACGCCTAAGTTTTCTACGCCTAACTTCTTGTTTTACTCATAACTTTAGTGTTTTCACCTTCCTTACGCAGTAAGCTAAATCTACGCCAGAACTCTTGTCATTACGCGTAACTTTGATGTTTTACGCATAAGTGCTACTTGGTTTATTGTGATTTCTACGCCTAAGGATACTTCATCAACAAAGGTTCATTCGACTACAAAGATCCATTTAACAACACAAGTTCTTCAAAATGTCACAACCACCGTACTCTAACTATTTCCCTCACACTTATACTCAACGACAACAACAATTAAGTCCACAACATCAACAATGGAATCAACAACAAGCAATTTATCAACAACAATTTAATCAACAACATACTCCACAACTTGCTGCAATTCCACAACCTCAAATGGTTCAACCACCACCAAGTCTTCAAGTTCAACCCTACACAAACGATTTCAATCAACATCCATCAAGGAACACTATGAAGGAACCCACTTGGTTTGCAAAGATGTGTGAAGCTTTAAGCGACCAACAATCAATTCATGAGGTTTGGATCACTGATAGACCTCCAATGCTCACTCGTTAGGAATTAGAAATTCCGGTATTAAAGAGTCGTCACCTCAAGTATATGTAATCGTTAGAAAGCTCGTAGTCGTAGTTCTTTAAGTTAAGTAGTAATTTAGTTAAGTAACACCGTGGAGGACTGACGGGTCTTTACCCACCGTATGCCCGATCCATGCCCCAAAGTGTGGCGAGTTATGTAAGACTATAAATACTCTCTACCTTTCAAGGTAGAGAGTTGGAGCTCATAATAATATCTTTCACTTTCTCTCACTAAGTTCCCTAAACCTCTAACTTTCTCTCTAGAATTCCATCTTATTCGCCACCTTGTGTTATGGTTTGATGTGTATGTGAAAAGTTATATCTTACAATTGGTATCAAGAGCCATGGTTAGATCATATCTTGCACATCTTTGGATTTATAGTGGTTTTAGGTGGTTTTGAGTTTGAAAAGTTTAGTGGTTTTGCATCATTTGGTTGATTTCTTGTGTTAAAGTTTGAATTTTGTTGGTACTTTTATGTTTAGAATCATCAAAAGTGTTTAGGTTTTCATTTGGTAAGCTTGAATCATCTTGGTTGGGTTGTTTTGGATTGAAAAGTGAAGGTTATTTGGTTTTTCAAGCCAGCGAATTAGCTCTCTGACTTGTTTTCTTGGTAGCGACTTACTCATAGTTTTGTAGCGACTTACGCTATAAAATCTAGCGAGTTAGAGCTAGCGAGTTAAAGCACAAGTAGTGGCATCTCCACTACGGTTAGCGACTTGTGGTAGCTTAATTAGTCCAGAGCGAGTTGCTCTTTAGCGACTTGCATATCTAGCGACTTGTGTAGCTAATCATCGCACAAATTTGGCTAGCGACTTAGTCCGTAGCGAGTTACTACTTAGCGACTTGCTTTTCTCGCTGGCGACTGGGACTCTAGCGACTTAGACGTGTAGCGAGTTAAGGGTTACGACTTAGTGCACTAATTTCTAGCGACTTAGTGCATTATTTGGTAGCGAGTTAGCACGTTATCATCCAAATGACTGAGTGATTGTTTACGGTTTTCTTGATTTAGTAAAACCCGTGAAAGAATCTATTTCCGCTTAATCATAGAGTTATAAAATCCCGTATAATCTCTTAACATGTCTACCAACGCTCCTACCGCCATCTCCATCGCTGTCGAGGATGTTCAAGCAACGGCTCGGATACTGCCCACCCATGCTCGACAGAATCGACTACGATTCTTGGGCTCAACGAATCGATTGTATTGCCTTGAAAGGAAAATGGTGTCAACATTCTCAAATCCATTGATGAAGGACCATATCGGGTTGAGACGACAAGAGACATACTTGATACTAATGAAGATGGTACTCCTATCTACGGAATGGATGCACCTAAGATGTACAATGAGCTTGATAATGAGGAGAAAAGAGATTCGATGCGTATATCGTGGCTTCAAACATTGTTCTTCAAGGTCTTCCTAAAGACATCTACAAGTCGATCAATCATAACACCGATGCAAAGGCGCTTTGGGATAACGTTAAGATGCTTCTCTCGTGTTCGTAATTAACTATGGAAGACAGAGAATCCCAACTCTATGACGAATTTGAGCACTTCAAGATGAAACCGATGAGAGTGTTTATGAGTACTATGAGATTTCATAAGTTAGTGAATGACATGAGGAACATCGAATGACTATGCCTAATATTCACCGAACTCAAAGTTTGTGAACAACATGAACCCGAATGGCACAAGTTTGTTACATCCGTGAAACTCACTAAAGGATTGAAGCATACAAACTATGAGCAACTCTATGCCTTCCTCCTTCGTAACGAGAGACATGCCATGTTTGAAAAGTTGATTCTCAATCGCTCAAAACCAACTGTGGTGAGACAAGTTCGCCTAATGACTCAACAAATTTTCTACTCAAACATTGGAATCACAACCAAAGCATCACAAGTCATACCCTTGGGAAATGGTAATCACAAACTCATCCCGATCCTCAAGACAAACAAGTCGATGTCGATGCACACATGGGGAACATCATTAATCAACTTGCTCTTCTCATTAGTCAAAACATGAATTCTCTCCCACAAACCAACAACAACCTCGAATCGCATCTAACCCACATAATCAAGCCACCGTTAAAGATGGAAGGATCGTGGTGCAACCAGCTCAAGAAAGACAAGATGATCGTGGAAGGGTGGTGCCGGTAGAGGATATGGGGAAACCGTAATCGAGGAAGAAATGGTAACCAAGGTCAAGCTAAGACAATCAAATGCTACAACCGTGGTGGTGAAGGACACATTGCAAGGAACCGCACATCTCCAAAGCGCCCACGTATCGCCGATTACTTCGAGATAAGATGTTGCCGCACAAGCTCGTGACAATGGTGCTCGCGTTGATGAAGAGGAATTGTTGCTTTCTTGCCGAGGGCAATGCCAAGACCTATGATGCGATGTGATGAGCAACTGCTCAGAGATAGGTCACAATCATCGAACGCCTTTCAAGTCGCCGACCGTGATGCATACGATTCTCGATGTAGATGATGGACCCATCGCACACACAATCTTTATGGCTAGCATCTCTCCAATGGCTTCTCCCAAGATCTCTTCTTCACCACAAGTCGCCCATCCAAGGACAAACTCATCTCGAGGTATTAAAGCTATATGATGATGTCGATGTGCAACAGATGCATGACAAAGTACAACCTACCGAAACTTTTGAATCAAATATTGAAAATACGGTAATATCAATATTGTCCCATATGATCAATACGTGAAACAAAGTGAAAGTGAAGTTGTACCTAGTGATGCATCTTCCGCATCAACAATGACTATGTCTTTGATGAATTCACCGCATGTGCTCCCGATGATTCCATTATCTCTCGAACTAAATGCCTATAAGGAACGTGTTGCCATTTATGAACAACGTGCAAAATTTGAGTTAACCACCGTGAGCAGTGAAATGGATGACCAAGCACGACAAGAATTAGAAAAGTAATTTTAGAGAAGAAGTATTGAAACAAGAATTAAATTCTTTGCAAGAAAAACTTTCTAAAACAAATAAGCAAAACAAGAACTTCAAGAAAACGTGAAAATGCTTAAGCAAGAATTTAATGCAAAAGAATCAAAGCTCTTGAGAGATTTTTCTAATCAAAACTTTGAAAACAAACTTGAAAACAAGTTGTACATACAAGGAAACACCATTCAGATCGCTCACATGGTCACCAAACATCGAGTCTTAAGCGATAAGCATAGCATTCCCTTGTTGAGGAACCAAATCCAGAGGTAATCAAAAGGCTAGAAATGCTCATAAGGTGATTTATGATGGTAATGAAATTTTAAGCCTAGGCGTAAACCTAGTTGCGCTGAGTGTGCACCGAGGAAGATAAGAAATCGATGAAGTCACTAGGAAAGGATGAACAAAAACTAGATGACCCCAAATGCAAAGAGAAGAACATAAATATCACCCTCATGATTATAAGAAGGAAAACTGGATTGCATTAAACAAGTTTAAGCCTCGACTGCTGACTCCCGAACAAGTCTTCCGAAAATGGATTTAGATAAGCAAAAGTCGAAAATATTGTAGAAACAAATCCTCCCTTTGAAAATGCCTAAAGCTACCGTGTATCCTCCTAACACACCAATGCATCTTGTTCCTAGAACAATTGCCACTAAAAGCAATATCTTAATCAGCCAATACGTTATTTTTCAACTATTTGTTGATTTTGAGAAAACTTGCAAGAAAAGGATCACACCCACCCATTATCAAGGAGAAAGGGTTTTGAACAAATGAAAGAATGTTATTTAACCGAGGTCATGCCCTTCTTCAAACTTTTAAAGGATCACTTTGAGAGTCTTAAAAGGGATAGAAACCGACATTAAGGGAATGGAAAAGGAATTTGATGCAATAATAGTTGAAATTAGTGATTATGAGCGCATTAAAATATAATGAGATCGAGAGGAAGAACTCGTGATACATTGAATGAGAATCTTATTATCGAATGTGTTGCTCAAGATGTCTTTTTCATCGCTTCAAATTGCTCTATTAATGCTTCCAAATTTCATGAACTATCTCGTGGCCCCGAAAGTCTCCCATGATCGTGTCATTGAGCTTGAAAAACTAATTCTAAACTTAATGAGAAAATTGAACTCGATGATCATGACAATTTGGTTAAACATTTTTCTAAACTAGAAGTTGAGTATTTTAATCTACAACTAAAATATCAACATCTCAAAGAAAATGTCAAAACTTCAAATTTCAAGACATCTTCGATGTTCCGTAGTTTGATGCGCTTTTCAAATAAACAAACGAGATGAATGATTCATGCATGCTCGTAACACGATCGTAAAACGAAAGTCCAAATATCTCAATTAAAGGGTCAAACGAACAATATGACAGTTCCCAAATGCCTCCTCTTTAGATTCTCGTAATTCTCAAACGTTTCATCTTCAAAACCTAGTAAATGCTTTACAAAAGGAAAACGAAAGTTTCCTAGAAGAGAATGAAAAGGTTAAACGTCATTTCAATGAGTTGTTTGAATCAATTAAAGTCACTCAGAATAAAAACAACGAACAAATAACTTCATTGCAAAAGGAAATTGAGAATCAAGAGTCGTAAAAGGGAAAATGCCAATGATCAATGCGGAGAATGTTGTATCTAAGGTTCACTCTGGTAACAAATCTACTTTATCTGTGACATATGTCCCCCCTCACCTAAGGAACAACAAACTTGCCATTCAAACATATTTCTCATCCCTTAAGGATTGCTTAGAATGCCTGCGTGAGATTGTTGAAGAGGATAAGCTAGAGAAACCTCATGATAATGCAATTGGACATGCATGCTTATATGCCAAACGATCTCAAGAAATCTTAGAATGTTTGATCACTATATGCCCAAAGACATTAGGTGAGAGAGTTAACCCTTGATTCCATGCTCAATGCCTAAGGCCAAACATAACATGCACTCGATTCCCAATGGCTTGAATGTGAGGAGAGTGCACCAAAGAGTAGTTCGATTTTAGATCCGTCAATACTAGGAAAGTGAACTCAAATGCGCCTTCTAGAGTACTAATCTCAAGACTCTAATGTTATGAAAGTGAACCTTAGTGCACCGCATGTAGTTCGATCCCAAAGACATCTAAACAGTGGTGCAAAGAGTAGTAAAACAAACTAATGTTCCCATTCCTCTACAGAGTAATCATGACATTAAAGGGAGCAGTCAAAGTCTCAAGACAATACAAGGAATGATAGGACCTCTCAAGCTAAGAATGTGCACCGAAGAGAGTAGAAGAACAATCTAGGAACCTTAAGTTTGAATCGAATAAGACGAATCGTGTTGATTCTAGTATTAGCCATAGGCGCATCGTAATTAATTCAATTCGATGCTATTTGCAAACCTTGTACCGATGATTGCTTGATTGCTTCTAATCATGAATGTGATGTTAATGCTCGCCTAATAATGTTAATTGTCAAGTTAATGTTGTTAATGCTAAAATTCATGCTAAAAGGCTAAAAGGCAAAAGCGAAAGAGAGTTAGAAAACAATGGAAACCCACAGAAGAACATTCAGTAATAGGCTTTTATTGATACCGTTGGTCATAAGACTAATCGATAATGCCCACTAGAAAATGGATGCCTACCGTAGAACTATTCCTTAAGAAGTGGTCACATCAGAATAGGGCTAATACGTATACTAGTATTGCATCTATTCACAATGATTCCATTACTTCACCGTCTCGATATGAATGCTTCTATTTCGGCGCGGTGGTCCAACTGCTGTTACTAACCAAATGGAACCCATTCTTGCATGGGGATCCCAAATATCCGCTATCCATTCTTGTCTCAGGTTCAACCGCAGATCGCTCAAATCGCTCGGGTACCGGACTCAGTCGCTCCAAGCATATGACCGAGACCGTCACGGCTCATGAACTTCGTGAGCAAATTCATCGGATCGTAGATTTGGTAATGATCATTTCGGTGCTATTATGGGTTATGGAGATTATGTTGTTGGTGATAGTGTCATCTCCGTAGTGTATTATGTGGAAGGTTTAGGTCATAACTGCTCTCTCGCTGGTCAATTCGTGATTCGATCTAGAAGTGGCCTTCGTAAAACATACCGCTTTGTTAGAGATCTTAATGGTAAGGAACTGCTGAAAGGAACTCGTGGCTCAAACCTTTACACTATCTCTATCGATGACATGATGAGAGCTTCACCAATATGCTTGTTATCAAAGGCTTCAAAACAAAGTCATGGTTATGGCATCGCGCCTCAATCACTTGAACTTCGCACCATCAACGATCTCTCCGTAAAGGACTTAGTTGTAGGTTTACCTAGACTAAAGTATGAAAAGGATCATCTTTGTTCAAAGATGTCAATTGGGAAAAAGCAAGAAGTATGCCCATAAACCCAAACCTACTAACTCGTCACGTAAGTTCTTCATATGATTCATATGGATTTATGTGACCAATGAGGGTGCGTAATATCTTTGAAAGAAATATGTGTTAGTTGTGGTTGATGATTATTCTAGATTCACCGGGTCAAGTTCTTAAGGACAAAGGATGAAACTCCCGATATCATCATCAAACTCATCAAACAAATGCAGTTAGACTAAACAAAATTGTCGTAATCATCGTAATGCATAATGGAACCGAGTTTGTCAACAAACAACTTAGTGAATTCTATGAAAGCGTTGAATCACCATCAAAGAACTGTTCCACGAACCCCTCAATGTAACGGTGTAGTTGAAAGACTAAATCGCACTTTGTTGAAGTCGCTAGAACAATGCCGATCTACTCAAAGGTTCCAATGTTTCTCCGGGTCAAGCAATTGCCACCGCATGCTACACACAAAATCGCTCCCGATTCACACCATTCATGGAAAACTCCATACGAACTTGTCCACAACAGAAACCCAATTTATCTTTCCTTCGTGTGTTTGGTGCCTTGTGCTATCCAACTAATGAGGGTCAAGACTTGGGTAAACTTAGAGCTAAAGTCGACATTGGAGTATTTGTAGGATATGCACCAAACAAAAAGGGATACCGAATCTACAACAAAAGAACCCGAAATATCATGGAAACAATTCACGTTACGCTTGATGAGTCGACCGTCAAATGGCTCCTGACACTCCACCAGACCCGCACTTCAAAACAATTCTATTGGTTCATCTCTTGTTCCAAACTCCTCTCAAGAAACTCCATATGTACCTCCATCCAAGATGATGTAAAGAAACCGCTTGATCCCATGTTTGATGAACTGATGAGTCTACTACTAATGAGGTGCCGATCCCTACAATGAGGATGCTCATATTCCGTTGAATGAAGTCAATTCATCGCCTCTATATCTCAGAAGTCAAGAAGCACCGTCACGATCCTTCGCCTCATCAACAAATCATCTCTTCAAATGTACATCATGGAAATGTTTCGCACCAATGATGAAGTTAATCCTTTGCAACTCTCAAGATGCTCCATTTGAAAACATATTTGCTACTCCCGAATCATCATCGAACCATCTTCTTCGTGAGACATCGACTCGCCTACTTCAGCCTCAACAAATGCCACATGAACACCTCGTAAAATGGACTCACGATCATCCATTAGACAACATCATTGGAAATCCTCTCGTCTCAGATCAACCCGAAGCAACTCGCAACCGATGCCTTATGGTGCTTCTTCAACTCCGTACTATCTAAGATCGAACCAAAAGATGTTAAACCGCTATGAATGAAGATAGTCGTTCAATGCTATGCAAGATGAAATTCATGAGTTTGATCGACTTGATGTATGGGAGTTAGTACCGCCCAGATCGTGCTATGATTATAGCTCTAAATGGATCTTCAAAGTAAAACTTGATGAGCATGGTGATGTGTCAAGAACAAGGCTCGATTAGTTGCTAAAGGATATCGCCAAGAGGAGGGTATAGACTTTGAAGAATCTTTTGCTCCAGCTTGTTCGAATCGAGGCAATCGTAATCTTTCCGCTAATGTCGCTAGTAAGAACATGGTAGTTTATCGATGGATGTAAAGACGGCATTTCTAAACGGAGATCTTAAAGAAGTCGCTCACGCCACCAACCCAAGGATTTGTGAATCAAGAGCATCCTACTCACGCTTATCGTCTCAAGAAGGCTCTTTACGGTTTAAAGCAAGCTCCAAGGGCATGGTATGATACATCACAAAGTTTCTTCTATCAACCGGATTCATCAAAGGAGCAATGATCCTACATTGTTCACCGTAGTCGTGCAAACATTTGATTCATGTTCAAATTTATGTTGATGATATTATCTTTGCCTCGATCGACCCAATGGAATGTGATCGCTTTTCAAATGAAATGAGTTCAAAGTTTCAAATGTCAATGATGGGACAAATGTCATTTTTCTTGGGATTACAAATTTCAAAGTCCCGAGGCATTTTCATAAATCAATCTAAATATGCAACAGAGATTTTAAAGAAATTTGATTTGATTCAAGTGACCTCGCTGACACCCCCATGATCGACCGAACCAAACTAGATGAGGACCTCTCGTGGATCATGATCGACCAAACGAAATATAGGAGTATGATTGATCCTCGATGTATCTCACCGCTAGTAGACCGACATTTTGTTCTCTCAGGTGCATGTGTGCTAGATACCGTGCTGCCTACTAAAAAGCACCTTGAAGCGCTTAAACGGGTCTTCGGTATTCCAAGGAACCATCAATATGGGACTATGGTACCAAGGACACCGGTATGTCACTAACGGCCTATGCGTATGCCGATCATGCAGTTGTCAAGATACACGTCAAGCACGCCGAGGTGCTCGGCCAGGGTGATAAGCTTGTGAGTCGGTCTTCAAAGAAGCAAATGAGTACTTCTATTTCTCTACAGAGGTCGAATACATAGCCATGTCATCTTGTTGTGCTCAAATCTTATGGATGAGATCTCAATTATCCGACTATGGCTTTGAATTCAACAAAATCCCTCTCGCATCGTGATAATAAAAGTGCTATTGCTCTCTCATGCAACAACGCTCAACACTCTAGAGCAAAGCATATCGACATTCGACATCATTTCATCGTGGAACAGTGGAAAAAGGTGTGGTGGAACTATATTTTGTGAGGTCTCGAATATCGCTAGCTGGACATCTTCACCAAAGCTCTTCCAAGAGAACGCTTGAGTTTATTCTTCCACGCCTTGGTTTGAAAAGCCTTCAACCGTAACTCTCAAACGCCTTCGTGAGGAAGACGAGGAGTAAAGGTCTATCTTCATCTATCTCTTGTAAATAATTTTGAAAAGCAAAATACAAAATTATAAAACCTTCAAAATCAAATAGAAAAATATAAAACTTTCAAAATCCATAAAATTTGAAAATTCAAAAATCTTCAAAAAAAAAAAAAAAAAAAAAAAAAAAAAAAAAATTGTCATTTTGTCTTGTTTCTCTCAATTCGATTATATCTACGGTTTTTGCTGTATTCAAAGAATGACACGGACTTTAGATGTTGTTCGAACTTTTATAAAAAAAAAAAAAAAAAAAAAAAAAAAAAAATTTCAAAAATCAAAAATATTTTGGGAGAAAGAGAAATGGTTTATTGTCATTTTCGTGCAATAACCCGGTTTTAAAAGAAAGAACAGAGCCATGTTTCACCATGTTTTCAAATTCCATGCTCGATTCTATAAACATTTATCTCATTGAAACCAAATGCTTTGAAAATTAACTCAAACTCTATTTTTGATAATCATCGACTTATTTGTCAAAATCTTATCTCTCAATCAACAACCCACGCTATTGATCGAGGGGAGAATGATTTCAATTAAATTAAAAAGTTATTTGGCATTAAAATTGTTTTCAAAAGATATACATGCATGTTTTATAAATGGAGTTTAAAGTCTCAAAATCCGATCCGTACGCTTAAAACACTTTCACAATCAAGTCACAATTCTCCTTAAAAGCTTTCAAAATCAATTTAATTATACGAGATCACAAATTTCAAATGATTTGATAATTGTGATCGGGGAGAATGTGTGATTTAAATTGGTTTTAAACCGATAATTAGGTAAATGGTTATAATAGATGTACATGCTATCCCGCCCACATGTGACAAACGATTTCAATTTTTCAATGCACATGTTGAGGGGAGCATCTATCTTAAAACCTTTGATTTAAAACGTGATCATTTATCCCATGTGCAGTTCCCTCTAGTATGTGCAAAACTCTTTTCAAACCTCGAGGCACATATCGAGGGGAGCAAATTTATGGAAACCTCATCCTTCCCTAATTGCTATATCTACTTGATTTGTTGAGGAAGTGATGTTGATATCTTTAGAAAATGGTAATCAAAAGAAGTTAATTCTTTCTCCGCCTCCGTGTGCAAAACATTTTCAATACTTGTTGCACATGTTGAGGGGAGTTCTCGTTTAAAATATCAAAACAATTCAGTACAAAAGCTTTGATAATATATCACAAGTATCCGAATTGATTTTCAAATGGTTTTCAATTGATCCATTGGCGTATGAACAATACCAAATAGACCGACCAACTTTACTTCATGTACGGTGATATAAGGATGATAAGGTTAGGTATGTGTTCCCATGATCCGCCGTAACCGGAGGGATCTACCCAGGACAATCCACTAGTTAGTGTAGAAGTCCTTAGGTATGATGTTAAAAGGAGAAAATGAGATATGGGAAGAGTGCGGTCTAAGACCGAGCTAGTAATCGAATAAACCCAACAAGGTTCTAGCTATGAAGTCTCGTAAGCAATCAAGGGTTGAAGAATTAAAAAGAATTGAATGAAAATAGGGTGAAAACAAATAGCCCTCCATTAATTCAACCTTAGGCGTAAACCGGTTCAATTCATATGCTACCGATGGTAACATCGGATTGAAGACAAGACGCCATGGACCCAAAGGACGCATCGCACTTCAACTTTCCAAACCACTCAAGTTCCTCTTAAAAGGACTTGTTTCATTCTCACGGGAACCGACATTATCTATCGATTTTCTCTAGAGATGGTTGATATCAAGAAGGAGACCTCTCCCTAGTCTCCGCTATAGGATCCAAATATGCACAAATTGAGTCTAGAGCCACGAGATCATCAATAAATCTCATTAGGACACTTTCAATGAAGACTCTCTGCTTCACACAATGTGGAAAGAGAGATTATAACTCGAGTCCCACGATTATCCTTGTGGTATTGCTGTAACATCCGAGTGATATGTTTACATATTCACAATGAAGATGGAAAGCCTTCGAGCCAACATCAAACAAGCTCCTCGGTAGGTGGCATGTGAGATCTATTTTATAGATCAACCATGTGACAACCGAATGAAACAATGGGGCGATTCAATCTTCGAATCAAACCCGGTTCAGTTATGGATTGACGGATGCCTTTGAAAACCGGTCGTTGTGCTTAATAAACTCTTTTCTTTAGCACATCGATCGTGTACTAATTTTTCAAACCAAAGGTATTTTTATGATTGATAATTGATTTTCAATAAACCTTCGTGTATTGCAAAACAATTTCTATTGAGCAATACACGATTGTTTTTCAAATCTCTTTTCATCAATCGCTGGACTTAATATTCACGGTTCACTCACCCGTGTTGTCTTCTTTGAGATGTTCCGGCTTGAGAACAAATAGAACAACGCGAACCCCGCAAGGAGATTCTTAGGAATCCCACCGATCACAGCAAGATTTGTATCGATCAACGGGAACCGCGGTCGTAGTACTCAATTCAACGAAGTGATCAAAGACACTTTCATGCGATTTGTTGCTAATCGTTGTATGCGTACGCCCGACGCTTGCAAACCGATCGTAATGAAGCGGTCAATCCATAGCCGCATGCTCACTTAACACATTCAACTCAAAAGAAATCATGATTAGTGCATCAATGACTCGATATTTTCACTCCATGCTTCGCCACGCCGCCAATATCGTGATTCAACAAATGCTTCCGCTACTCGATGAGAAGAATTCATGATCCGTAATGTGAGCATGTCGGTCCCAAAGTCACAACACCACAATGGATGTCTCGTAGATTTTGATAGCCGATGATCTCCAAAGATGGCTCAAACTCATCATCACGTGGATCAAGAAAAGACCTCCACTTGAATAACCAAACATGCAATGTGAAGAATCAATGACTACGAGCTTATGAGCAAAGGACTACATCAAGAATGCAAGATCAACTCGTTAATGTAATATCTATCTCAGTATTCAAAGTAATTTTTGATGTAAATTGAGGTGACCTCCTGGGGAGATTGTTAGGAATTAGAAATTCCCAGATTAAGAGTCGGTCACCTCAAGTATATGTAATCGTTAGAAAGCTCGTAGTCGTAGTTCTTTAAGTTAAGTAGTAATTTAGTTAAGTAACACCGTGGAGGACTGACGGTCTTTACCCATCAGATGCCCGATCCACACCCAAAGTGTGGCGAGTTATGTAAGACTATAAATACTCTCTACCTTCCAAGGTAGAGAGTTGAGCTCATAATAATATCTTTCACTTTCTCTCACTAAGTTCCCTAAACCTCTAACTTTCTCTCTAGAATTCCATCTTATTCGCCACCTTGTGTTATGGTTTGATGTGTATGTGAAAAGTTATATCTTACACCAAGAATTGCGCTAATACTAAGTTCCCGAGTAGTCTTGGTCCCGAATGGGAGAAGTATGTCATTTTCTCCGCCAAGCGAAGAACATGCATCATTCTACATACGGATTGTTGTACGATTACTTGAAGCCTCATCAAAAGGAAGTTGATAAGAAAGGATTCTCCGCTCAAATTGCTTCAACTTCACATCCGGAAAATCAACAACTTGCCTTGTATGCTCAAAATAATTATCCTCCTCAACCAACAACTCAACCAACTATCACACCACATGATCAATCACAACAATCTCAACAAACTCAATTGGTTCCTTACAACAACAACAATGATCAAGCACTTCATAGTCAAGCTAATAAGGAATCCGATCCGCTCAAGCATTGCAACAAGGATTTGTTATGATTGCTAATGCTTTTGGCGTTATACAACAAATCCAACAATCGCATTCGCTCTTCATCAAACACAAGGAATCAAGTCATGAACAATGGACGAGTTGAAGTTCGTAATCGTGGTTATGGTCGCCGATGGGCGGTGATCAAGGGTTTAATGCTATGGGTAGGAATAACAACGAGCTCAAGTGGTGGAATAGGGAAATGCTCGAATGGGTTGAATGATCTTCGATGCTACAACCGCAATGAGAAGGGACACGGCTAATGCATGCCCAAAGCCGAGGACTAGGGTAGTGCTTATCACAAGGAGGCTTTACTTTTGCTCTTAAGGATGAAGTCGGTGGAACTCTCACGCACAAAGAACGTAGTTTTATGGTAGATGCGTAGACTCGGATGATGATATGGAGGACTTGCAGCCAATGCACCGTTATGTTGAGTAATCGGATGATCAAAACGTGTCTTTGAAAAGTCAAATCTCAAAATATGAACAAGAACTTGTAAAAGTTAAATGTGAATATGGTGTCATATTTGATTTACTCAATCGAGACTCGTCATGAAGCATCAAACGAACTTGATCACTATCTTGCACACTAGAGAAGTAATGAATTTTGATGGTAATATTCGCTCGAAAATCAAGATTTGATTCACACTATCTTTAAGTTAAGAGAAATGTTAGAAAGTATGAACAACTTCCGCCAACCATCATTAAGAGAATAGCACCCAGAACACTTAGTAAACGTGAACCCGTAATGCCTACCGCCAAAACACAAGTTGCTAATGTGCTTCCTTCTACTTGAAGCAGAATAGTTGCTCTTTTCCAAACGTCCGCACTTCACAGGCCCTCAGAGCACTACATCAAAGAATAGGAAGTTGCGACCTAAGAAAGATCAATAAGGAATGCTAAAGTGAAGAACACCCTAGGACTATGAATAAGACTCACGTTGCTTCCACTATAGATATTGCGTCTGGAAAATGTAATAGAAATAGTGATGTAACGTGATCTAAACCTTTAAGTACTTTTGATATTCATCCGATGCACCTTGTGTTATTTGGCGTAAAAGTATGAATTCGATTGTCATGACAAATGTGTTGCTAAAGCTATCATCTCTCGCTTACGGAATCCTAAGAATCGAATACCTCTAGGCCCACTAATCTTTCTAAGTCGTGCTTGGTAAACCGCCTCTTTAGATTCTAGAAACACATTATGAAATCGTGGAATCTGTTAAAGAAGACCCATTACCAACTCTAAAGTGTTGAGGCCACGAGGCTTACTTGAAACAATCCTCCACCTCACCGAATCGATTGAAATGCTCAAATCAGAAATGTTCGTGGTCTTCAATCTTTAGTCCGCCTCTTCAAGCTACATTGGGGTCATGAATACTCAGGTGGCTACTTTGGCTCGTGCATCTTCTTCCTTGACCCGAATATCGGGCCCATAATGACCGCTTGGAAGTATCTCTTAGACCGGGAATGATTTTGACATCGTTGATCTTCTCAGCAGCTTACGCTTTTCATTGTCCAATTATAATGGTCAATTCTTGCTTTCCGATGGCTACAGCTTCTTTTGTTCTTTTCTTCCAATTTCTTTTTCATTTCACCATTTTTTCCGCCTGAGCATCCTTGAACTTCTCGTCTGCTCGACCCTTCAAGCTTCTTAGCATTTATTCCAATGTTTTTACTTCCTCAAAGAACTACTTGTACCGGTGCTTCTCCGCTTTTCTTTCCTCTTGACAAGTTTCTTTTCCTTTCCTCCTTAGCAAGGTATGCACTTAGTGCTGTGGTGTGAGCGGTACTCAAGGTTGCCGATCTTAAAGGGAATCTTCTCGTGCTCGTGGTGTTGTCATTATGCCTTTTCCTTTGTCCCGGCCCGAGGAAGATGATGATGCTACCAAGTGGTGGAGTTGTAGTTGTTATGGGTGTGACCGTCATGGCCATTGTTGTTGTTGTTGGTGGTGGTGGTACTTATGAGATGGGTATTGCCGAGACAGTGGTGATGAAGATATTTGAGCTTTAGATACCGTGGTGTTGGCTCCCTTGAGTGTGAAAAGGAGTTTCTTCAAGAGATTCTCCCCAACCGCTGCTGCGAGCCGTCGGTGGGGTGTTGGTACCGAGGAGGACCGAGCCGCTTGACCCTTGAAGGCCCGATAAATTTGATCATTGCCTTGATATGTGAAGTATCCGTTGAAGACCGCTGACTTTTTCTTCCAAATTTGCCTACCACCGCAATGAACGCCTATAGGGGATGATAAAAGACATTTCGAGGTTCATGATCCCTAAAATTCACGACTTTGGGATTATTGAACTCGATGAACTCACCCAATAATTGAAAAGAAGCAAATGAGGTGGTTAAGGAGTCAATGAAGATACTCAAGAAAAGGTATGAAAGATCGAGAGATACACCAAGACAACTGGAATTCACCGCCTTAATCGCACAACAAGGATCTCAACCTCGCCATCATGGTGGCAAAGGAAGAGGTTGAGTTCCAAATTAAAATCAAAGTGCTCGGACTAGAATGCAATAGGAAGTCACGAAGGTGTAAAGTTCATGAAATGTCCGTGATTGAAAAGCCCGAAGAGGGCTATTTTTATTGATGTCTATGGAAACCCAAGATTCCAAAGGTGGAGTGATATCGATCGAGCAGAGTGGCTACAATGCTCATTATATTCCAATGGCCTCTCAAATTTAGACTCCTGCAAATGTCGTTCTCAGTCGACTTAAACGCCAAGATAAGAGACCATCCCGACAGGAAACACTCATCACCAAGAAAGTCAAGCTTGAAGCACGGAATCCATCCGGATCGACATCATTTTGATTTATCTTTTGTACTAGTGATAGGAACCATGTAATGTGATCAATAAAAGATGTATGTTTTGTTAAATACCGGTGTTCCTTATTGTATTCATTAGTACATTCGGTGTAAGAAGCCATTTGCTCACTTACATCGATCAAACACTTAGGCTATTTGTATATCCAAATAGGGGGAGACTTTTGGGTTCAAGAATACCCAAACCCCTTAATCTAGGATTTGAATAGAAAATAGCCCAAGTATTTAGACCGTTAAACACTAACGTGTCATCGAGTGCATAGTATCTCGCTGAGCCATCTTCGAGATACCAAGACGACGCAACAAGATAGTCTCTCCACTCAAAGAAGGCGGAACTTAAAGGGTGAAGACCGAGTCAAGAAGAAGATGGTGGATTCAAAGGAGGATGACAATAACTCATCAATCCCTAAGACTCTCTCCAACTACTTACATCAAGACAAACTCAAGTAGAAGATCAAGAATGAGCGGGACAAGGCGGGATAAGTTTGAATCGATAAGACGAAGTCCTTATAAAAAAGTTAACTTTCCTAATGGCAAAAGATTAGGGTCGGTGTCATCATTGACCTTAGGAAAGTAGTCTTGTCTCTTACCTAATATAGTCTTTAGAATGCAGACAAAATACATCAAGATTTTGTCTTCTCAGATGATGTCGGTTTGTCACTTAGGAAAGAGTTAAAACTCATACATGTATAAATAGCATAAGAGATGGAGTGATAGATTAAGCTTGTGAATTGTAAAATCACACACACACACAAGCCATCTATTCACTCCCCCAAATAAAACTTAATCCCGAGATAGCTCGGTGGGTACTTGTAGTTGTGCTCGGACTTAGCTTTGAGCTTGAGGAGGAGTCACCAAACTATGTTTATTTCAATCCCAAGCACTCGTTCCGCGAGTACTTGGGTAACGATTCTTTTGATTGATTTCTAATAAAGAATATGATGTTGAAAATTACTCGATGTGTCTTACTTACGTTAATTTCTACCATTGTTCACTATCAATTTGTTTTAAGTACTTATTTGTTTTAAATAGTAGTGAATAGGAACAACACTATATTAGGTCAAATGAGGTTCCACGCCGATAACTACGTACCGTAACTATTTTATCAATCTGGCGTAACCAAGTATATTGAAGACTACGGTGTAACCACTAATAAGCTTACGCCAGAACTAGTAGATCTAGTGCAAAATACGAGAGGAATGGATGGTTACTACAGAACTCTTATATTAGTTGTCGTAACTATAAATACCCCATGAATTCTAGCATTTCTAATCATCCCATTCCACACACAACAACCGTGAGAACGTGGGAAAAAGCCAAAGGCAGGTCTAGAGGAGCATACGGAGTCGCTCCAAGGGAGAAATCACTCCCCTACGATAAGCATTAGCATTTTATCTTTTCTTTACTTTCAATTCATGTATTTCAGACCTTTAAATATTGAATTGATCCAGATGGTTAATATAGCGGCTAAGCACCTCTTGGTGTTGGCCTAGTTATGATTTCTTAATTGTTTTGTTTGCGTTTACATTACTTCTGATATAATTATTTCTAAGTGTATGCATGCATAGTTTATTGATAGCTACCCTTGTTTCAAGAGTTTTGAATGGCGGTAGAGGCCAATTGCCTAGAGATATGACCAACGAACCTAGGTGAGTGGACCGAGAAGGAAGGGTAAGATATGACCAACCGACCACCCTTTCTACTTGTGCGATTTGACCAACCGATCACCTACCGCTTGGATGAACTTAAGAATTAGGGGTGAGTGTTTGTTGCTAACGCCTGTGCACTCACTATTATAAATCTAGCATGTAGCGGTATTTAATGACTTGGCTTAGGGACCGGGGAACAATGTAACTTATGAGGGACACCGACTTCTCCGTGGTGGCATCTTTGCGGATAGGTTAGGCGAATTGACCAAATGTCTGTCCTCTTGACTTTGACCCCACCAAGTAATTGGAAGTAAGTAGACGAAACATAACTAGCTAGGAGGAATAACTAGGTTAGCACCACTATCCTCTATTGATTTATCCTTTGCCTTTATTTGCTATTTTACGCTTTAGTAGTTAATTAATTAATTCCTTATCGAAACCATTATTAAATACCGTGACACCTAGACTTAGTAATTATCCAATACACATAGCTCTTGGGACGACCTCGGCTTTATCGAATACTACACCACACGCGACCGGTACACCGCCTGTTAGTGCATTAGGGTAGACCATAGGTATAACGAGACTTTATAAATATTAAAACACAGTCGGTGAAACCCGTGATCAAGTTTTTGGCGCCGCCCGGGAGTTATATTAGGATTAATATTAAGTCTTTCATTTTCGTTTTAAACTTTTCTATTATTCTCACGATCTTTATTCAAGTTTTCGTGTACCATGGTAGTTGTTAACATCGATGACCTCACTCTTGAGGAATATTTATGCTGACAAGAGCGTAACAAGGTCGGGTCTCCTAAGACCGCAATTGGAGGAATATTTAGCTGACAAGAGCGTAACAAGGGTCGGGTCTCGTAAGATCGACAATTGGAGCGGAGGTCCGCTCAAATTAAAGACCAATTTATGAGGAGCTTCGGCTAACCCTTTTTCAGAAACAGGCGAGGATGCATATGAGCACGTTGAAAATGTCCTATACATCACAAGCCTTTTCAACATTCTTGGTGTGTCTCATGATGTCATATGCTAAGGAATTCCCCATGACTCTTACCGGAGCCGCCAAGATGGATCGAAGATTGATACGGGGCAATTAATACTGGGCTTTACTTAAGAAGCACTTTATTCGAGATATTTTCCGCCATCGACGATTTCTAACCAACTTGGAGATCCATAATTTCAAACAAGAAGACGATGAAACATTGTATTAAGCTTGGGATAGATACAACGATCTCCTTTACAAATGTCCTACACATGATCCGAACAACCAAAGAAAAGGTCAACATCTTCTACAAAGGAATCAACGAATACAAGACAAATGTTTGGACTATCAAGGACCCATCCCAAACATGACTCCTACTCTTTCTATTGAAGCTATTCAAAATGGTCGACCACTCTCAAAAATGGCACGACGGAGGAAGTAAAAGAAACCAAGGCGGAAGTTTTGATGGAATTAAAGAATAACCAACAAGCTTGAGAATCTCGGTCGAGATATGCTAAAAATCAAAGAAACTATTCATGCCATCCAAGTCGGTCGCGAAAGCGTGGTGGGGACATCTCGACTAAAAATTGTCCTAAAATTGACAAAGAAGATGCGATCGAGGAAGCTAAATATGGAAAGAATAAGCCTTTCTACGGGATAATCGTAATGGGTATCGTGGAGGACCCACACCGTATTATGAGCGAATGAAGAAGAGCTAACTGGAGGAAATTATTAACAAGTACCTTGTGGATTCAACCAAGAGGCAAAAGGAGCAAGAGGAATGGTGAAAATTTTCCATGATAATACAAACAAGAGCCTTTCTTCCCATGACATATCACTAAAAACTTGGAAACTTTGATTGGAAAGCTTGGCGACGGTATAAAGAACAAATGAGGAACAAAAGAACAAATCTACAATATGTAAGGCAAGATTTACGAAAATGACAAGTCCTCCGATGAGTCTAATATCAAGGCGAAAGTGAGTTACGCCCGTAATCACATCTCGTAGTTACGACGTAACCAGAATACAAGCAACGACATGGGTACCAAGGTTGACAACTCTAAAAGGAGGAGTCATTGGTGTAAGGCTATTGTAATTGACGATGGTGAATGCTACAACTTATGAGCCTCTTGTGACCCTCGGAAACCTGCGATGGAGGAGTTGATAAAGAGGGTAAATGATGACAAATATGGTGGACTACACTTAACGATTTAAGAAAGGTTAGCCAAATTCTCGATTAACGAAGTGGAAGGACCACCTATCAAGCATTATCGCAAACCCTTACTCATCACGGAAGATGAAATTACTCACGCTATTAACGTGCAACCCTTTTCGTGAGTATTGCAAACGGAGGAGGTAATGTGAAGAACTAAGTTCGATATGCCCACATGAATCGTGGAGGCATGACGTTGATTTTGGATATATGTCATTTAAAGATTGGTACTCGAAGATTTGGGACGAATAATTAATTCGGTCTTGTTTAGAAATCTGAACTCAAATATGAAAACATATTCTTCAAGGAAAACCATTAAGCCCCTTGACGATATTCCTTCCGAAAATGACAATGACGAAGGAACTCAAAATCATTGGTGTGAACAATTAAAACCGCCGACGGAAATGTTTGGGCTTCCCGCAACCCTTTTGAGTATGAATGTGATGGGGAAGCAACATTGAGAGAGCTGGGAAGACGAGTTCCTATGGACTTCGAATAATGATTCGAAAAGAACAATCGCCTTGGCCAGATGATCTCGGATTTGACGATTGGTCGTAATCAAATACGGAAAAATTGACGCTAACTAAGGAGAAAACTGGAATGGATGTATGAGTAAAGATCAACCTAAAGATGAAATTCCTAATGGAGAATCAGAAGATGACACCAAGGACTCATCAAAGAACGAAAAAGAGGAATGCAAGCAAATACTCGTAGAAAATTCACCTAACTATGACCAACTTAAAGATACCGATTCCGACGACAATGATTTCGATTACCTCGAGTTACAAGGTGAAGACGGTTTCATTGACCCAGATGAAGAAGTACATGAGAAAAGAATATGCAAACTTCTTCGCATCCCATTTAAGAGACCACCACCAATTATAGCAGAAAAATATGAGTTCACTCGATACTATTTGGGACCTGAGGAAAAATTTTGCAAAATTCGGAAGATTGAAACTAAAGAATATCTCCGTGACCGCCACAAATGTCATTGGGTCAATCAGCGTAACTTGATAAAAGACATGGAAGAAGTCGGCCAGGTCTAAAGGCCCCATAGAGCCCCGAGACTCGAGTCTAACTTAAAGACTCAGAATAAAGAAAAGTGCTCTTTGGAGACAACCCAATTATCCCTTTCTTTTATTTCCATTTCGTAGGGTTTGTGTTTTCTAACCATTTTTGTAGGAAACGAGGAAGTAATTATCTTCTGCGGCTTGTCGATTCGACCATAGTTACGGCAGAACTCATCTATGTGATTACGCCAGAACCAACCTTTAGCGTGTAATATTTGACGATTACCAATTACGGCGTAATGCCATCTCTCGTGGTTACGCCAGAAACCACTCGCTTTTATGTCGAGGTTTGCTGGCCACTGGTAAACTCCCTTAAAGAGTTACGACGTAACCTTCTCTCTCGCTTTTAATTCTTTCATTTTAAAACACAATAATCTTGTATTAGTATTTTAAATGAACTTTGTGGGTGTGTTCCCAGAAACCCTCACGAGATTTCACTCGTCCACTGGGACACCAAGTGGTTTAAAAGCTTGTTGCATATGCTAAATGCAACCGTGATTCCTACGAAAGTGAGTTAGGTTTGTTTTTCATTTTCATTTTTTTTCTTTTAGAATTATGCTTGTCGGTAGTGTGATTTGTGGATTGAAGTTTGTTCATGATGCTTATAATGAAGGCACGCCTCTTTTCGGGCCTTCTTTCTTTATGGAGCAAATTTCGGGGAAGTTCTAGCTCTAATTCTACTTTTCTCCACCTTTATTTAATGCTTATTACAAAAGGGACTTTGTACAATTCAAGTGGGGGGATGGGAGTAGAATTATATCTTGAACATTATTTTGCCCTCATTTTTTAGTTTATTTTGAAAAATTATGCCATTTTTAAAATTTTGACATGTTTTTCTTAACCTAACTAGATTAGACCTTAGCCGAGCACATACAACCCTTGATATTATATGGTGAGATTAGCCTTATCCGTTTCCAATATTTTACCCCAAATCCACCAAATTATGAGTGTGCCTGTAGCTTGTAAACTTTAGAACTTGGCCTTTACATCATTTCGAGACCATAGAAGAGGTATGTTGAGTTAGCTCAATGTATTTGGACTTTTCAGTTTTAGAAGGCAATATTATAGGATTATCACCCAAATAGCCTACCATTGTGTGTCTATCGATTAGTCACCTTGACTTCTCGACCCCCATGTGAGACCCTTTTGTTGCACTCACCTTTATTGCAAAATACCCCTAGATACACCCATCTGAGCCATTCCTTTCATTTTGTTAACCCAATATATTGTTTCGATACACCTTAGCCTACCCTGTAGTCTTTATTTGTGATTGGGAAGTCATCATTTGCCTAAGTTCAAGGTTCAAGTGGAAAGGTTCGGAAATCACACTTTCGTCGACGACATATTCCTGAAGATCATTGAAGACCCCCCAAATTCACATTGTTCATCTCAAGTGGGGGATATTATGTTTAGTTATCATTGTTATCTTTAAAAAAAAGAAAAAAAGAAGTTGTTATATTATTGTAAAGTGCGATGTTATAAGCACTATGTTATGAGCTTTATAGATTTAGTATCGAGGAGGCCACCTCAGTCACATTTGAAGATTGGAGTTGGTAATTATGCCAACAGTTGGAGAAAAGGTAGTGTGCCCATCACGACGCCCTCTAATGACACATCTACCTAGTATTTCATGATCCGGTTTCTTGACTTCAAAGCTTAAACTTTGGGCGACGGTAAGTGGTGATGACTTGGTTATAGATTTAGACTACCGCTTGTTTTTATTTTACACCATTTATATATCCCATGTCTTATCCTACCCTTTAGTCATGAAGCGTGTCTAGGTGATGCAATGAGCAATCTTTGGTGTCTTGGCCATGGATTTGGTCATGTATCATTGATTTTTTCTACTTTGTCGTGACATGTTAGTAATGACGAGTCACCCTTTAACCTTTGCCGTGTCTACCTATATTGCCTTCGAGAATTGTTTAGCCCTTAACTCTAGTGGTGGAGATTTGTGTAACCGCCAAGCTTATGATAGAATACATGCTATGACTGTGCGATTGAGTGATCACCCCGAAATTGACACTTAGAATAGTTGAGAGATTTGAGTATTTCGTTCCTATTTCGTGAGGTGTTCGGCTTTGTTTTATTCTAGCATAAGGATTTGTAAACTTATATTTTCCGTGTTTTGGGAGATATCTTTTAGGAATCTTTCTAGTAAGGTCTACTTGAGGGCAAGTAGAGTTCAAGTGGGGATATTTGATAACATCAAATAGTCCCGAATATTAAGTGTCAATTTCCCAGATAATGCTTGTAATTTATATCATTTATATGGATTTACGCTTGTTTTCCATTGTTTTCCACTTTCGTGTAAATTACGAGCATTGGAGCTAAAGAGACGCCGAACTGGAGAAATTTCAAAAGAGTTATCATAGTATGTCGACTTTGAAGAAGTTACACAGTAACTCATCTCTCACATTACGCCGTAAATAAAGCGTGACTCGGAAAACCAACTCATCGAAAAGGTTACGGCGAACTCTCCCAAAGGCTACGACGTAACTATATTAGGTCAAATGATGTTCCACGTGATAACTACGCCAGTAACTATTTCATCAACTACGGCGTAACCAAGTATATTGAAGACTACGGCGTAACCACTAATAAGCTTACGCAGTAACTAGCGCATCTAGTGCAAAATACAAAGGAATTGATGGTTACGGCGTAACTCTTATATTAGTTACGCCGTGAACCCGGATCTGCCTATAAATACCCCACCTAATTTCAAAGATTTCTAATCATCCCATTCCACGCACAACAACCGAGAACATGGGAAAAAGCCAAAGGCAGGTCTAGAGGAGCATACGGAGTCTGTCTCCAGGGAGAAATCACTCCCCACGATAAGCATTAGCATTTTATCTTTTCTTTACTTTCGATTCATGTATTTCGTACCTTTGAATATTGAATTGATCTCAGATGGTTAATATGAGCTGCCAAGCACCTCTTGGTGCCGCCTAGTTATGATTCCTTAATTGTTTTGTTTGCGTTTACATTACTTCCATATAATTATTTCTAAGTGTATGCATGCATAGTTTATTGGTAGCTACCCTGTTACTAGAGTTTTGAATGGCGGTGAGGTCAATTGCCTAGGAGATATGACCAACCGACCTTAGGTGAGCGGATCGATCTTCGAAGGGTAAGATATGACCAACCCACCACCCTTTCTACTTGTGCGATTTGACCAACGATCACCTACCGCTTGGAAGAACTTAAAAATTAGGGGTGAGTGTTTAAGTTGCTAATGCCGGGCACTCACTATTATAAATCTAGCATGTAGCGGTACTTAATGACTTGGCTTAGGACCGGAACAACAGGACTTATGAGGGACACGACTTCTTTACGTGGTGGCATCTTTGTCGATAGGTTAGGAGAATTGACCAAATGATGTCCTCGACTTTGACCCCACTCAAGTAATTGGAAGTAAGTAGAGCGTAGACATAACTAGCTAGGAGGAATAACTAGGTTAGCACCACTATCCTCTATTGATTTGTCCTTTGCCTTTATTTGCTATTTTCTGGGTTAGTAGTTAATTAATTAATTCCTTATCGAAACCATTATTAAATACTGTGACACCTAGACTTAGTAATTATCTAACATACATAGCTCTTGGGACGACCTCGGCTTTACCGAATACTACACTATACGTGACCGGGTACATTGCCCGTTAGTGCATTAGGGTAGACCATAGGTATAATGAGACTTTATAAATTTTAAAACCTGTTCAGTAAAACCTGCATCACGCCGTCCGGTCGCCACCATTAGGGTTTCATCATGGCCACGTCAACTCTGTGACGGCGTCACCTTATGCCCGTGACGCCGTCAGCTTCAACCTCTGACACCGTCGGGATCCAAATCTAGGCCGTGTGAGTTGCGACGCCCTACTCTTTTAAACCTGATGCCGTCTTGTAAAATAGCCATTTGCTCTGAGTCGTCTCAAGATGTGTCGCGATCGGCGCAACTAAGACGTGACGTCCCCTTCTATTCCAAAGAACTTGTGTGTCTCGATTCTTGACTTTTCGTCGAATAAGTGTCATTCGATGTATTTGCCTTCAAGAGACCTAAACCCGAAAAGGAACGAAATTAAGTAGTAACGGATACAAAAGTGATCAATTAAGGGCTTAAATGACCCTTCAAAAGTGTACCTTTTAAATCCTTATCATTAAGTTAGTGCTGCTAAGCATAAGTTAGTGCTACTAAGCATAAGTTAGTGCTTCTAAGCCTAACTTAGTGCTGCTAGGTTTCTGCTGCTAAGTTTGAGAGTGCAGGGTATTGTTTTAGAAATTTGAACGATTAAGGGTTTATATCCTTCAATCATTCAAAAAAGTGTTTTTATCCAATCAAAATCTCTCTCAAACTAAACCCTAACTTGTTTTTATCAATTAATTGCAAAACCCGACAAAACCTTACACGATTTTTCAAAAATTACACAATGTCGAATCTTGCTTTTGCTGACCAACACAACTAGAGGACATTCTTACAAAAACCTAAAGAGTCTGAAGGTTTTACTGAAATCATTGATTTTCTTAATGCTACCCATATTAGGTATGCATTAACAGTAAATCCTACTATATATATTTCCCAAATTAAATAGCTTTTGGTCTCCGAAAGGTCAAAACTATTGATAGAGAAGAACAAGATACATGCCCTTGTAGGTCGGCACAAATTATTATTATTGAGACATCTCGTTAGAAGTTCCTAATCTAGCGTGATGCAAATGGAATTTCGAATCTTCATAATTATACAATTTTTGAAAACCTTGCATATATGAGATATGTAAGGAAAATGATTCATTAAAGTTTTCCAAAGCTACCTTCTCCCTTAGTGGAAATTCTTGATTCATACCATCTTACACCGCTTAAGTGCAAAAAACAATTGGATGGAACGAGTTTAGCAAAGAATTTGGCCTATGCTATAATGCAGCAGCTACGAACCAAAGATTTAATTTTTTCTAAAATGATTTTTGATGGTGTAGTCAAGAACCCGGATAAATCTACAAGCAAAATTTTCTTATATCTAAGGTTTTACAATTACTTATGGAAAACATTTTTACGAAAAGAAAAATCACAAAAGGTTTATGAGGCTCCCTTTCCAAAAAAAACTTTTGCAAACATGAAAAGGGAGGAAAAGTTTTTTCAGTATAGTAACACCATTGTTCCAAACAATGTTGCTAAAAGGTCAAAACCATGCTAAGGATCAAGAATCCTAATTGAGTCCCATCATACACCCACTTTTACCACAAAAGACTTGTAAACGAGGGACATGACACAAAAGGGCATTGATGAGGGTAGTCCGGAACGTAAAGTCACTGAATTGATGAAATTATGTACCACTTTACAACAACATGTCCTTACTTTTACAAAGACCACTTCCTCAAAGAATCGAGATCACTAGTTTGAGGAAAGGGTCAAACAATTGGAAAAGAGAAGAAGGGTAAAGACCTCTAAGCTCAAAAGGTTGTGTAAGGTGGGTAACACATTCTGTGATAGAATCCTCAAGAAGTGGCGCAAGTTTAGGGATGATGCCTTCAAACAGGGAGGAATGAAGGCAAAGATTCGGGGGAGGATACTGAGATGGATATGGGGTATGGTGCAGAAATTGAGGTTAATGTTGATGACTTGGAAGAGAATGACTATGTGGTTCATGATAAAGAAGGGAATGTTGTTGCCATTAATGCTGGATTAAATGATGCATAAAATGTTGTTGTGGGTATAAATGAAGGATTAAGTGTTGTTGAGATGGTAGTTGAAGTAGCTAAAGTGATGCAAGTAATAGAACAAGTTAATACTGCAGAAGTGGTTTCTATTGCTAGTGTTGAGGTTTCTGCTGTCAATGTACTAGTTAGTGTTGCTGAGCCAAATGTTAGTACTGTTGGGATGGAAACTGAGACTAATGCTGCTGCAACAACTATTGGTGATGATGAGCTTAATATGGCTCAAGTTCTAACTGAAATGAAGAAGTCATGAATCAAGCCAAAAGAATTTACAAGGCCTAAAGCTAAATGTGTTACCATTCAAGAGCCAAGTGAGACTACAATAACAATTCTATCACAACAACAACCATCAACCAAAGACAAGGGCAAAAGCATTGTAGAACCATAAAAACTCTTTCAAAGAGGAAGCAAATGCTATTGGATGAAGAGATAGCAAAAGGAGATCAAAGAGAATATGATGTCAAAATGAAAGAATATTACCGAAGAAGAGAAAGAGAAGAAGAGGCCAAGATAAACTTATCAAACAACTTCAAGAGTGGTATGATGAGAGCTTAGTGTGATGTTGATTGGGAGCTATCTTAGAGACTTATGCAAGAAGAGCATGTATCTATCACCATTGAAGAAAGATCAAAGTCATTGGTGATTTTGTTGAACCAAAAAGAAATTATATGCAAGATAGAGATTACAAGCAAAGAGAAACAAGCCACCCACCAAGGTACAAAGAAGAAAGTACATGTGCACATATCTAAAGAACATGGATAAATAGAGGCTTAACGCTTTAGACCACCCAAGTTTCTCACATTTCACCAATCACCATTCACCAATCACGCCCACCACCACCATCACCATTCACTATCACACGCCACAACCACCATTCACCAACATTATCCATCACCGTCGTTCGGCCATAAAAGCGGAGGAGGTTCATTTAGATCGGTCCACCGCATCCAAAGAAACAAAAAGGTAACTTGCACAAATTTATTTAAAATAAAGAGTCATTTTTATTGAATAGAATATCTTACATCTAACTGACATGACTTTCACAAAGACATTACAACAACACTCACACTGAAATTAAACACACATAGATGATTACAAAAAGAAACATTAGCATAAGTTACAGATAATAAACAACATCAACTTTTTCCCATTCTAATACAACACTTAGAAGTCCATCAGACCCTTAAGATTTTGGATAAACAAATCATGCTGGTGAGCATTTAGCTCCAATTCAGCTCTCATTATCTGCATCTGCACAACATTTTGCTCATCTTTTGCCTGAACCTCCCTAAGATACTCCGTTATTTTCTGCGCATAAGTATTTCCAACAGGCCTCTAACTCGTGAATAAAACATAGCCTTTCACGAGTAATCCCAATCAATCGTCCACATAGCGCATTCATCCGCTGCGCCCATCTAAATGTCTTCGCTTCTACTCATGGCAAAGACAAAACTAACATCTCGACCAATTGTTAGAGTTAGCCTCACTCTAAGTCGGTCACATTTAGGACGCCTTGACATTCTCCTTGTTACTTTCTTTTGTAAATTAAAAATAAATTGTGAATATAAACATGTGCCTAAAGAATCTTATGTAGACAAATCAAATATAAAAAAACATAATTGAAACTATAGTTGCTAAAGCATAGGATAAATTGTTTTGGTGCAGCATATCTAACCAAGATATAGAGAATCTTACCTAAGCACAAGGATACACTATTTTTGCATTCTATCCTTTGGCTTTATTAGCATCATACAAATATTGAATTTTTTTGTGCTCACAAATAAGATATTATTGGTTATTTCTGTTCAATCATACTAACATCCAAAATAGCCACAAATTATTAACTTGTAGCCTTTAAAAGTAGCCAGAAATAATGCATCGTTCTCTTAAATCATGTATATATATATATATATATATATATATATATATATATATATATATATATATATATATATATATATATATATATATATATATATATATATATATATATATATATATATATATATATATATATATATATATATATATATATATATATATATATATATACCAGAGGCATTTGACATTAATGTCACCTCAATGCCACATAATCCAATTTAATGTCACATAATCATTTGTTGTCCACCTAAGCAATTAATTGTTAAATTTCGTAATTTCATTATTTTCAAGGATTGAAACTTGGTTGTTTTGATAAATAACTTGTGTGTTTACCACTTAGGCAACAAGTTATTTTGATAATTATGTTGCATATTATAATCTATAAATGCTATGGAATCTTATTCTAAATACAATTCCACATATATCTAACTTTTATATAGTTATTTTTTAAAACCGTGATATCATAATTTCTCATCCATCTTCTCTAATGATACAAGACTCTAAAACCCTAATTTTCCAATATACACAAATGCATGTTCATCACAAATCAAGTTACACAGTTGTATATGATAAATTATAATGGATACATATGGTGTTTTTAGTTTGTCTAACAGTTGTTTATATATTTTTTAGGAAGACAGGATCACATGATGCTCAAGAATATGTTGATGAAGGTTTAAGCGTTTATTCAGAATCCGATACTCTTTGTATGCTTTGTTATTTTTTCAGTTAAAAATTTCAGCTTCTGATTTACGTATCAATGGATTTAGAATGATAGTATTAAATGTATTGCAAGTCTTATTGGTTCATCAGTATCAAGGTCACAATGATAACAACTCTTCTTGCACAAATCCTATTATGAATGCTTCGGATCAAACTATGCTATCACCGAAAATCGCTCCACACCTATATGTCATTTAACTAGAGTGATGTGTGTTAGCATTATAGGATGCATGATTCTTATGTTGTTAGAATGTGTCATTATGTGTTTAACTTCTTGCCATATGTCGCTCCCGTAAATAAACCTTCGCTCACAATGGTAAGAAAAACTTCGCTCATATGATAGTTTTAGGAAAGTGGTTCACCGATCAAAGTGGATTAATTACACGGGTTCGCATAATGGTAAGGATCAGAATGATTTGATTATATAAATGGATTCATAAATAATGACACCACGATTATTGTAATTCGATTATTTGTAAATAATGTAGGTTCTTCCGCCTAATATTTTTGCTTAGTTTAATGGTTTATTTTAAGTTCTCAAAGGTTCCAGATATTATTTCTCATTGCTTGGTATCTTTTCAAATTGCTCAACCGACTTACCAAATATTGTCGGAGCACATAACATCTAGGACATTGAGAACTCAAAAAGCACCCATCGATGCTTTTAATGAAGGAAAAGGAATTGTATTGGCTACTTGTGCTCGCACTCGTAAGTTCATGACCCTATCGATGAACAATATCGAGGTATGCGCGATATTATATGTCACATTTCGTATATAAATTTTGTTCATCTTTAAAATATGATAACCAAGTAATTTTATTTATTAGCATAAGCGCCATGAACATCACAAGTTACCATGAATTGGCACAAATCACAAAGCATCATTACTAACAAATGAACATGACATAGCACCAAAAGTTTAAAGTGATGAAAATTACATGCTCGTATGGTGTACCCTGATCTATTATAAATATGTTACCAAGGACATAGTTTGATGAGCCATGAATTAGGTACTTGACCAACGGGTTAAGGCCGGGTCAAGAACGCCATTTTTTCAATGGCATCGCTTTTGAAACCACATTTTTAACCATTTCTTTTGCGTGTTCCTCCGTAATCTCCGTAATCTTATGTACATTATGTATGTATTTCAGAAGCCTCTAAATGTTATTAATGTTATTTTTATTTAGGTTCCGGTTGGAGCCAAATATACGAAAGTCTCACATTTATGACAAGAACGGTGCGGGACATGAGGTGCCATTGTTTCGCCTCAACAAGCTTTTATACTTTTCGTGTAATTTTGAGAACAAAGCAAAGCAAAGAAACTAATACTCAATCTATGTTCAATTCACTTTTTCATAATATCAAAATCTATGTAGAAAAATCATTATTTTCGTGGGGTTAGCGAGAAGAAAGCAATAAGGAGGCATCCTTCATTCTTGCTTGACGTGATTATCGCTTTTTGAGTTGCCTATCATTTTAGGTTCGCCACGCTGTGTAAATGTGGGGAACAAAAGAAAACATTGGTTTAGTGATGGTTCCTTATACAGTAATTCTAAACTATCTAAATGTAATTTTATAGAAATATATATACAGATTTTACATATGGTTATCTGTTTCTTAGGAAGTGTCAACGATTTCTATCTTTCTGTGCAGGGGTATTTCCAAAAGCAGGGGTATTTTCTCCTATTGGAGCACATGGCGTAAGTGTAATATAATCCTTCCGCCTTCACATGAATATCCTTATACCGAGATGTTTAAAACCAATTTATATATTTCTGTGCAGCCATTCCAGCCTGTTGTGTTTCCTTTTGCGGGTGCGATTGCTGGTTGGATGGCAACTAATAATCCTTCAATGCGCCATGGCACTATTGTCACTGGACCCCCTAACATCGTGCGTACCTCCTGCTGTGTGTTAGTGTATGATTCATCTTTGATTACATTTGTTTTCACATGAATTACATTTACGGGTCATTTGCATAAAACATATGCATACAGATTCTGTGTCCTGTTGGGTCATTTTGTAACATGTAATCTTATATGCATTATATAATATCTAAATATAAATTTTGAGGTTGTAGTTATCATAATTTTTGTCACGATTGACCCAACCGCACAAAGTCATCTTTAATGACTTATATCTACCAAAACGAAATCACTAAACTTAATAAGTGAAATAAGCGCCTTGGTATTTATGAAAAAAATTGTACACGCTAAATGAATATGTCGCTTGATTGATATTCTACTCTTACATTTGCAAATGCATTCCTAAAACATCTTATGTATATCTTCAGTGCCCTAATGAGATTGTTTACATCCAACATTGCAACCACTTATGCCCTAATGTGCGTAATGCTTGCGATCGGAACAAACGCTAGTGACATAAGCATTTGGGAGGTAGGGTCTCGAGAGAAGGTGGTGCATAAACCCTTCAAGGTTTGGGATATATCCGCTCTCTTAATGCCTTTTCGTAAGGATATTCTAATAGTATCAACTTAAAACCTCCATATGGATATGAGTACGATATGAAATATTATTAACTTTTGCCGTATAACTTTGGTTAAGGATGCAAGAATATTTGTCACTCTCGGTATATGGGGACCATGGATCAATACTTGGTATAATAGATAGAACTTCATTAGTAGATTTTGATACTTTCTCGATCATTTTGTTTGGGCTTATTCATGTGCGCCTTTCCTATGCCATGTGTTGCATTTTCCAAGCACATTATTCAAATATATACGCATAATCCGTCGGGGAGTTAAGGCAACACGGAAGTAAACTATCCATCTCTTTATGTTGCTTTCATTCCTTTACTTGACAGATCGATTTTAAGATTTTGATGGATCTTGAACATTACGATAGATGCCCATGTTGGTTTCTCAGAACGCTTATTGCTTTTGCTCATCCGAACAAGCGGCTTTGTATTGTCACATGCGGTGATGACAAGACAATTAAAGTACCGTTGTCATAAAAAAAGTTTCTTTGGGTCATCCGAACAAGCAGCTTTGTATTGTCACATGTGGTGTAAACGATATTGCTTTTGCTCATCCGAACAAGCAGCTTTAAATCCTATACGCACCCTGGTGTCGGCCCAAGTTAACTATCACTAATGTACTTGGTAGGGCGAAAGGCAAGGGATGATGTAGAATCACATTGTTTTCTATATGCAACATTTTATTTTTAATAAAACCGACGGTTTTGTTATTATAATTATTTGTCTAATTGTATGTTTTTTTATTTAATGTGGTTTTTATTATTCTTTTACGTCCAACTATTATTATTAATATTATTAGGAAGCGAACCCGCCCGCCGGTCACACCTGAAGTGGTTTGTGACGAGTATAACACATGCCCTGAAGCCACCACTTGCTGTTGTATCTATGAGTACTATGGCTACTGTTTTGCTTGAGGATGCTGCCCATTGGAAGGTGCATCTTGCTGTGATGACCACTACATTTGCTGCCCACATGATTACCCCGTTTGCAATGTGCGCCGTGGTACCTGCTCAAAGGTGAGTTATTTGTTGTGTAGAGATGCAATAAGCAGATAAGCGATGCTATCCAAACACTCAAAACTTCTTATTGCTATCAAAAGTACTCCATGAGCAGATTTAGATGGTGTTTAGGATTATTTATTAAAGTCTAAAGCAATTTTAAGTGTCTGTATAAAACTTTTTTTTCCTGAAACTGTGAACTTGTATTGATAAATCAGCAAATTACAAACAACATTCCTCCCGGCTAATATGAACATGCTCATATGGCTCATACAAAAACAAAGTAAGCTATACAATACTTCTTCTATTTCAGGATATACAACTGATTCAAAGTTCACAATTCTTCTAGATATAGCATACTCATATGCTATCACCTAGGCAACCATGGAGAAATATTCAATCCTTGACTACATTTCCACTAGACAAACACCCTACCTGATCTCCTTTATAGCCCATACAAAGAAAACCAGAGGCTCTTATCCAGGGCATCATCAAAGAAAGAATCAAAACTCCTGTTCCATTGGGTCTCAAAATGCAAAGAGCTACATTTCCCATAAGAGGCATCACTCAATATGCATAGAGTTGCCCAAGGATACATCCCACCTTGACTACATTTCCCATTCTATAGATCTCCCAACCCACTCCTAAAAGAACTAAGACTGGGCATCATCAGGTTGGCACTCCACCATTGTTTCTGGAAACCTACTTTATGTGACTGTGTACTAAACTATTTAGGACAGAGCATAAGACTCACAACTAGTTGCTACACCAGCACCCCTAATGTGAGAAAAAATGGATATCCAAACACCCTTTCCTCAGCCACAAGATACAAGGCCCTCAGACATACCATTAAGGATATAGATTTGCTTCAAATTCCTTGACCCAAACACCCCTTAAGGGTACCGTTCCATTGGACTGCAACTATTTATTTGCAAAATTCATCTCCACATTCCACTTTTGTGCTATTCTCATCACATGGACTGATTTTTTGACTTTTAAACATCTTAGTTGCAGATTTATGTTACCATCTATGATCTTCAATATGCTTCTTTTATCAATTTCAACTCCAGTGAAAAGTCTGGCATTTCTCTCCTTCCAAATGTGAGACACCACAGTAGCCAAGCCAATTCTCTTTAAAACACTTCCAATAGAGTTGTTACAAGGATCGCTTTTGCACTACTCAATCAAAGTATCCTAGGAATTAGACATCCAGCTACTCTCCATTTTTGCTTTGAGATCAACCCATATTGACTTTGAGTATTCACATTTAAAAAACAAGTGACTGTGAGAGTCATTCACCATTTTGCAGAGGGGGCATTTCATATTGGGATCATTGTTCCATTTCATAATCATGTCTTGAGTTTGTAGTCTGCCTTTTATAGCCATCCACAGAATAAATGCCATCCTAGGATTGCACTGAGAAAACCACACTACTTTGTTCCAACTGACTTTAGTACCTTGTTGACTCATTTGCTCCCATGCTATTCTACAAGAAAATTCAGTTAGGCTTCCATCAACACCCTTCCACATAGAGATATCTTGCCTTTGAACATTTAACTTTGGGACTTCCAAACTAGCTAAAACAGGATATTGTGCCATCCAATCATCATGCCATCTCCATTTGTTGTTGTCAATCATTTCACAAACTGTCACATTCTCAGAGAGTCTTGCATTGTGGATACTTCTAGTAGAAATAATGTCACCCAGTATGCCCACATTGCTCCATTGATCATACAACATGTTAGTCTATTCCCCGTTTCCAATCACTTTACAAATATTTGTTCTTACCATGTGGCTTAAATCCAGTAAAGTTCTCCATAACCAGCTATCATTATATTCTTTATGCACTTTCCAAATACTTCTCCCCTTAAGTTTTACAGCATAAACCCACCTTACCCATAGAGTTTCTTTCCCAGAAGCTATATTCCAAAGATTTTTAATCATTGAGGCTACATTCCAATCACTTAATAGCCTTAATCCTAGACCACCCTGGCTTTTAGGTCTGCACACATCCTTCCAAGCTAACTTGGCCTTCCCTCTCTTTAATTCACCTTTGCACCAGAGGAAACGTTTAAGAACTTTGTCAATATCTTTCACAGTGGTCTTAGGTAGTAGAAATACAGCAGCCCAATACACATAAGAGTAGATAAGATAGATGCTATTAATTGTAGTCTTCCAGCATAAGAGAGGCATTTATTTTTCCAATCATCAACCCTATTTTTTACTTTATCCACCAGTTGCTTACATTCTTTTACTCCCAACTTTTTGGTTACTAGGGGTACTCCTAGATACTTCATGGGTAGTTTACCAACTTTGAAAGGGAGGATTTGAAGAATACTCCTAATCACTTCTTTTTTAACATTGCCAAAAAAGACACTACTTTTGGCCATATTAGGAAGCAACCCTGACAAATTGCTGAATTCTACCAGAGATTCCTTCACTACTTTCACAGATTCCAAATCGCCATTACATACCACAAGTAAATCATCTGCAAAACACAGATGAGTTAACTTTAGTTCCTTGCAGCCCATATGATATTTGAAATTCCCATTTTGCTGTACATTCTTGGCCATCAAGAGAGTAAACACTTCCATCACAAGTGTGAAAAGGTAAGGTGATATAGGATCACCCTGCCTTAGACCCCTGCCACTAGCAAAGTAACCTCTTCTTTCACCATTGATACACACAAAGAATTTTGCGCTTGAAACGCACCATTATCCATCTAATCATCTTCTCATGAAAGCCAAAGTGTGATGTAATTTGCTCAAGAAACTTCTAGTCTCACATGATCATAGGCCTTAGCTATGTCAATTTTCATACAACATCTTCTAGGACCACTCTTTCGCATATCCTTTAAGGAGTTCTTGAGTTATTAGGATATTGTCTTGAATAGCTCTACCTTGTATAAAAGCACTTTGGTTTAGATTCACAAGCTTTGCACCAAACTTAATTCTCTCGTGAAGAATCTTGCTAATACATTTGTATATCACATTGCAACATGCAATTGGCCTGAAATCAGAAACTTTGTTAGGGTTACTGACTTTAGGCACCATAGACAGCAATGTAGCATTAACTTCACCCAATAGCTTCCCGGTTTTGAAGAATTCTTTAACTGCCAAACATACCTCCTTTCCTACTACAGACCATGCTTTTTTATAAAAAGTAGATGTATAACCATCTGGACCAGGAGCTTTATTTCCATCTATGTCAAACATTGCCATTTGTACTTCCTTGTCAGTCACTTCTCTAACCATGATCGCAGCTTCTTCAGTGCTTAATTTAGTGCCAAACACCCCATTAAAATCCCAATCAGCATTAGAATTGTTTCTAGCCCCAAGAAAATTTTGGAAGTGCTTAACAAATTGTTCATCCATTAGTTTTCCTTTATATCTATTCCCAACATCATCACAAATACTCAAAATTCTGCTAGATTGTCTTCTACTCTTAAGCAGTTTATGAAAATACTCATTATTCCTATCCCCTTTACTCATCCAATTTACATTAGCTTGTTGAAAAGGAACCTCTTCATCATTAATGGCATTATTGTAGTCATTAAGGGCTTCCACTTCACACTTTTTGTAGATTTCACAATGAGGGTTGTTGTCAAGATCACACTGAGCATTTTTTAATTTTTCTCTGCATTCCTTTACTCTCTCAAATAAATTCCCATTTTTCCGCTTCAACTTGTTCATTTTGCTCTTCAAATTCTTCATTTTCTTTACAAGGCAAGACATTCTACATCCATGAACCCTTTTACTCCATTCACTCTTCACAGCTTGGCAAGAACTCCTCTTTGTTAGCAATATAATTGGCAAATATGAAAGGTTTTATCTTCTTTAAAGCATTGGGGAAAAGCTGACTTTTACAGACTATGATCGAAACTAAATAAGAAAGATACTCAAGATTAGCATTTGGAAATGCTTCTAAAAATCACCATTAATCATAGCCCTATCAAGCTTTTTCGTGACACTATTCGAGGGTTCAATGAAGACTTAATCCATGTGTAAAATAAACCAAGATACATAAATCCTCCAATTCAACATCATTCACACAATCAATAAGGTCTTGCATGTCTCGAATTGATCAATGAGCTACCATTGGAATGCTCCACGCCTTCATAGTGACATTAAAGTCACCCATAACAAGCCATGGCCACCAAGAGTAACACTTTATCTCTTATAATTTCCTTCCATGCCTCCTTCCTTTCTCTTCCTATTAGTAGCATACACAACCCGCAATATACTTTGACTTTTTGGGGATGGTCTCAATCAGGCATAACATGGTTTGTTTTGAACTGTTCAGCACCATTAAATCCACCACTGCATTATTTCATCCTACTAGAATTCTACACCCATTCATACTATGAGCTACATTAGATACCCAAATCCAGCTTCCAAAAGCTTTTTCACAGACTTTTTGAAGATTTTGAGGCTTAACATGAGTTTCTAGGATAGCACAAACTTGAATACTATCCTCCATTATTATTCTTCTAATTTCTTTTTGTTTTTTCAGTTTATTCATACTCCTAATATTCCATGAGACTATTTTAAAATCCATAAAAGACAGAATAGAAACTCCTAACTACCCTTATTCCAGATAGAAAATCAATTCAAAATGGACTTACTCAGACCTATGACATTGTCAGCAGCCATTGTCTGAGCCATACCATTCTTTCCTTCAAATACATACTCTTGATACTTGCTTGCCTCCTCTTGTTCCTTGAGCCTATCAATCTCTCATTGGTCATTAAAGTACTTCCTCATATCTTTTGTCCAACTACTTGCTTCAGTACAAGTTGGTTGTAGCTTCATATTAAGAAACACATCTACCACCATTCTGTCTTTTAGAATCCTCAACTCAGCATTATCATCCTCCACTACAGAGTTTAAAACTTCAAATTGGTTGCTACTTTTATTAGGGGTTTTGGTAGTAGTAACATTGGTCTTGCTTCCTGATGGTTTACTTGCATTTTGTCCTGTCCCATTACCCTTCTCCACTGTTTTGACTACATTCTTCCCCTTATCAATTCCTGCATTCTTCTCCCTATATTCGTGTCTATAATTGTTTTTGTTGTCTTGCATATTTCTTTTCTTTGTTGCACCCTCCATCTATATTCTGCCTACCTTCACCTTCCTTAGTAGCTTTAACTTCATTCATTCTTTTTGCTTGTTCCTCTTCATCAGCTTTTGCCTTGATTTCCTCCATTGTCCTGGGCCTCTTGGTACATTTTTCTAAGCTATGACCAAACACCTTACAATGCATACAACTTTCTGTTGTCCAGTCATACATCACATTAACCATCTTTATACCTCTTACAGTCTTCTCCTTATCAGTGTATTCTATCTTAATCTCTGTTTTCAAAGGTTTGCTTGCATCAAGTTCCACTAAAACTCTTGCATAATCGGTCCTTCCAACACCATTTTGACACACTCTAGCTGTCATCTCATCCATCATCAATGGTTTCCCTAAACTGCTAGCGAGAGCACTGATGTCTTCTAGACTCCAAGCTTCCATTGGAATACACATTAGCTTCACCCAAACTGGTAACTTGCTAGGTTCTATCTTTTTCATGCCTATTTTAGGGTTCCAGTTCATCACAAACAAAGGCCTGTTGTTTACCATCCAAGGCCCCTTAGCTAACACTGACTGCATTCCATCAACATCCTTAAACTTGAACAAATTCATTCCACTTTCATTTACAATTAACTCCCTAAAAGCAAACTTCCCCCACATTCTTCTAATATGGTATTTTAGTTCATTAAAACTCATATTTTGCCCCACAAAGTATCCACACAGTGTAGTTTGCCATTTAATACATCCTTTTTGCACAATCTCATCATCAAACAACACAGTTTCAATACCTTCCTCATTGATCTTTGGAGTAATGTAAATCAAGTGGTTATCAATCCTAATTTCATTCTTTTTGACCACATTAACATATGCACTTCTGGTGTCCACACATGCATTAACAGTATTCTCCTTATCATTGTCAATATCAATCACAGTTTCCATAGTGTTCTTATCACTATCCATAGTTAGTGAGACACTTACATCATCCTTTTGAGTACTTTCTTCAACATTCACCATTTCTGCACTCCTAACCTCTTCTGATTCCATATACTCCCCTGATTCAACAGCATCCTGACTTGTAACCTCTTGATCTACCTTTTACCCTCGACTTTTTAACAACACCATTATTGCTACTATTATTATTCTTAACAACTTTTTTCCCATTATTTACATCAGTGTTCTCATACCTCTTAGGTATCCTAACATTGCGTTTCAAAACCTGCCTATTAGAAGACATTTTGCAAATTCGGTACAAAAATGACTGAATACAGTGATTATGAACAATTAGAATACAAGTAAAATGAAAGAGGAATTCAATTGAGACAGAATTACAAAATCCAATTTGGCGCCAAAATTGGAAAAATTAATGGCTAAAAATTGGGGAAAACAGTATCGTTGTGATCGGAATGAAAAATGAATCGATTTATCGATTAGATTTGAAAATTAAAGTGTAAAAGTGAAGAAAAGAAACTTTAGGAGGTTTAATGGCGGATGGATTTTAGAGAGAAAATGGTTGGGTTTGTTAGAGAGAGAAAATGGTTGTGACTTTTTAGAGAAAATTTCGATTTGTTGAAGGTTGTCTGTATAAAACTTCTTATTTGCCCATTTTACTTCAAAATAAGTACTTGCAATAAGCAACCACAGATATGACGTAATTGGTTTATATTAAATACACTGTGGATGATACCTGGAATATGCTGAAGAAAACCTTTAAACGTACTTCCATAACCCGGGTCAAACTGGTCCTGGACGGATTCAACCAAAAAGTGTTAATAGCTATACCTTTCTTTTCTTTACGACATAATCACCTGAAAATCTACACACACGCACACACACATTAAGAAAATGCATTGCAAATAGGTACACCTTGGAGATACGCCTCACAGTCTAACTGATCGTGACTTTGAACAATTGGGGTATAAAACCGATGGGTTTTCCGTTCGAGATATTGCGCCAGGTAAGTGTCCATGTTCGTGAATTTGTTTTGTGGTTTTCTTCTTGTAGTTTTTTTATTGGGATGGCAAACCAAGCGAGACGGGTAAGATGTCAAAACGGGTCGCGTCTCGATCCGCACACTAAACAATTTTCGCCTAACTTAATCTATTAGCCATGTGATTGCCAAGTAGTCGTTACTTATTTAATATGGAAATTTAGGAGGTTTGAGCATAAGTAAAAACCTTATCTTTCTTTGGTCATAGGTAAATGAGGTCTTATTTGAACTCTCAGACGTAAAACGCAAGATGCTATGTTCTTCGTCAAAACATCGACGACACATGGGTTCCATGTGGACGCCGACATCCGGGTGCCATTGAGATCGATGCAAGATCTAGCAACACAGGGGCAAGCATCAAAGGTATGGAAATTTAAGTGAAAATTTATATATTCTTTATAACCACCTTCATGATTTTCAAAACAGAAACCCGGATTGTGGTATTTATCAGATTACTCCACCACCGATATCAAGAAGGGATTTTGACAAAGTGTTGGCGCGACAACAACCTACTTGTTAGGAATTAGAAAATTCCATGTTAAAGAGTCGGTCACCCCAATAATGGTCTAGCATATGTTAGCTCGTAGATTTGTCATTATTTACGTTATTAAGTTGTTTATTAGTTAGTTTGTAGCGTAGTTTAGTTTAGAGCAACACCGTGGAGGAAGGACGGGTCTTTACCCACTGTATCCCTGATCCACAGGCCGATAGGAGGTCGTATTTCATGTAACTATAAATACCCCTTCCATCCATGGAAGGGGTGGTGCTTTCAATCTAATATTCAATATTTGTGAAGTAACTCTCTACCAAGAACACCCAACTCTCTAACTTTCTCTCTCTAATGGCAAACATGTATTTGATCTCCCAAGACCACCCGAATCATCAAACACAATAAAATAACGATCCTACAATTGGTATCAGAGACAAGGTTGTTGTGTTTTGATGATTTCTCGTGGTTTTGATTCGTGTTTGAAGCTGTTTTTTGTGTATTCGTGTGGTCGGATTATTAGTTATGGGCAAACTGTTTTTTAACAAGTTTTTTGTATTCTCTTTTGGTCAAAAAGTTATATGGTCTAATGTTTAAGGATTCTGTCTTGTGTCTATGCGTCGAAACAAATTCTTTGTCTTTATCATGTGATTTCTTGTTTCCAACTGCTGTGAAAAACTTGTGTTCATATGGTCATATTTGTGGTCAAAACATGTCAACAAGAAAGCATTTGTATGTTGGTTTATGATTAAGGATGTGGTTAATATCTGATTGTGAAAAACTTATGTTTTGGGTCAAAGTGGTCTTCTGTTGTCATTTCTGGTTTGTCAAAGTAGTCATATGGTCATATTTACTTGGTCATCTGGTCATATTTATGTGATCAAACCATTTATTTTCGTGGTCAAATGGGTCAAAAGGTTACATTTTGCTGCATGTTTCTGGGTTTATTATTAACATGGTCGGAATATTAGTCGGAAAACTCATCGGATAATATCTAAATCTTGCTAGCGACTTGTCAAAATTGTCCGGATGCAATGTTTTTACCTAGCGACTTGTCTTTACAAGTCGTGGCGACTTGGTCTAGCGACTTAGTCGTGGCGACTTGGTCTAGCGACTTAGTCGTGGCGACTTGGTCTAGCGACTTAGTCGTGGCGACTTAGTCGTGGCGACTTAGTCACTTAGTCACGGCGACTTAGGTTGGCTACTTAGCTAGCGATTTAGACAGAAAGGATGAAGAAGAATAGACCTCGACCACAATCAAAATACCAACACTAATATGACCTCGGTTTCAATACACATCCCACCATGACCTCAAAACTCAATACCATTTTACCAACACCACTTGACCAAAGTATTCAACATCATCACCCAACTCTCGGTCCAAGACTCTAAAGAAATAACTCGAAAAGAAAGACGAATGTGGAGGTCAAATCTAAAACATCACAGCCAAACCAATTAAAACATCAATCTTACCCAACACTCACTCTTACAACAAACTTAAAATCAAAAACAAATACTCCAATCTCAGATATTTTCGTGTTTAATTATTGAAACATCAAACTTCATCAAGGGTCTTAAAACACGAAATTATTTCTTCATCGATCTAATTGTTGAAACTATGCTTCAATTGATATTCGAATCAAAAGAAAGATTATAACAAGATTGTTACATCTCCTCTTTGTTTCGCTCATGACTCAAACAAAAAGAAACAATACCTACTCGAGACTCTTATTAAATCTTGTAGAACGAGTCAGTTATCTGCCTTCGTGGATGCCATCCCTGTGGCGTTGTTGACAAATTCGAGCCATCACTGTGGCTTGTAAATGTCTTATCCGTGTCATGACTTGACTGAGATAAACATGGTTATACGAATTATTTTTTTTACGTGACTGATGGGGGGCGTCGTTATTGGCGATTGAAATGCTTTAGGGGTATGGTGTGATTTTGGAATCAATCAATATTGATGGAAACTAATCTGGGATTTGATGAAATAGATTGGAGGGTTTGTATATTGATGATCCAATTTGTTTGATGCATTAAGAGTAAGAAGTAGATTTGTGAAGGTGTGGGGGCGGACAGATTTTGGATTAGGGTTTGTGATGTGATTTGAATATATTATGTGAGAAGCTGTGATGGGGGCGTTTTTTTTAGAGTATTTAGGGTCTGAGTAAGTGAGAGTTTAGGGTTAAGTGAGTGTAATAGTTGTGTTTTATAACTCCGAATTCTTAGGGTACTTGTGTGTCTTCGTGGGCTGGACAGGGATGGTAAGTTGTTTTTTTGGTCCATAGCTATTCAATGATCTCGGGGCTGATTTATAATCATTGGTATGTGTCTCAAGCGCCTAACGCTTGCTTAGGCGGATGTGTATCAAAGATTTGACCTTGACCTGAATTTTGAGCTCAGTAAATTCTATAAAAGTTTACTTCGTTACCTTAATGGTAGACCATGAATATGCTTAGGACATTTGCTTTTTGATCGGATTTGAGTGGTATTTTGTGGTTATGTATACTTGGATCACTTGGTTGAAGCATTTTTCTTCTCGGTGGGCATTTTATTTGGAATGGACTGGCGAAGTTTTAAATGATTCATGTGTTATCGAGAAGATTAGTATGGACAAAGTGAAGTGTGGGTTTATAAGAAATTTGGATCAATCTAATTTGTTGAAGATTGTTTTAATGTAATTTTGGACCATGATCTATTTTTTAGCTTGTGCTAATTATTGGATCTAGTGATGAACATATATTGGGTGATACTGTCCTCTATTTTTTACGGGCCTTCATGTGAATTGAGCGTTTGAGCATATTTGGATGTTGGACAAATGAGCTTCCAAAACTTATGAGAGTTGTTGATGTGAGTGGTTGTGCTAAACAATTTGACACTTTGGTATATACATTTTCACGAAGAATATTATGTCACGGCCTAAAGTGTTTATTGAAAATGTTGACTACGGGGTTGTTTGGACGGTATTTTATTTGGATTTGAAGTGAGGTTTTCCGGCACGCTTATTTATTTTCGCCTTCAATCACAACCATTCCGCGAAGATGACTTGTTTGGGCTTTTATAGAGTGTGATAAAGACTTGGCTATTTAGTTACGTTTGTGATCTTTTCTCACTTGTCCCACAACGTTGCTATCACTTTGGTGTCTCACTCAGTTGAGAATGTCAAGAGGTTTTGTACATTGGGTACACCGTTTCTTTTTCCCGAGGAATAGTACAAGTTTAAGTAACAAATCTGGGGAATTTTACTTCATGATCAAGTTTGGTATATCGGGTCTATTTCTCCATGTGGTCTCTACTACAATAGCCGATGATCATGTGAGTGATGTGTTTACCAAAGTGTTGATTGGATGGGTGTTGATGTTGATGATGTTGGATAATGAATCATTGATGAACCACTGCATGTTCCCCTAAAACAGATATTCACCGAAACCCAAATTTTCATAACACATTCAAGACGACATTGTTTACGGTTTTGTCTTGATTTTGTAAAATCCCGCGAAAGAAACTATTTCTCGGTTTAAATCATAGACTTGTAAAATCCCGTGACAATGGAAACATCCTGGTAATTGTAAAGTGCATTTCTGGATCATTCATACGGTTTATTCTTGGTTTTGTAAAATCCCGCGAAAGAAACTATTTCTCGGTTTAAACTATAGAATTGTAAAATCCCGTGATGATGGAACCATCTTGGAGAAAGGAAAGCGTATCTCGGGTCTTCGATCTTGGTGTTTACGGGTTCTCGTCAAGAAGGAAAAAGGGTGTACTTCATAAATTGGATACGTGTTTGGATATTCGTCATGGCGGTTTGGTTACTTCAAAGTTTTACGGGGTTATGCTCATTAAACCATGGTCGGGATGAAACCATTATCAGAGTTCACTTAAAATGTCAAAGAAGGCTAGATTTGAGCAGTTCAGAAGATGTGACAACGGCGTTAATTCAGTATTATTTATTTGAGGTTGAAGTGAATTATCACGGGCGAGTGTACTTAGTATCTGAAGGTATCGGGGATGGATGGATGAAGATTCTTCATGATCCTTGTTCGAGCTTATTATCAAAAACGAAGACTTGGAAATCTAGTTATTGTTGGGTGACTTTTACCTCTTCTTTTACCACTTGGGGAATTGGGCTCTTATCACCTCAAAATAACTATCACTTAAAGGAGTTACGTTGTAGTGCTCGAAGTCACATTCAATTGTGGATTCTCAAGAGGTAATGTACGTCTATTACTTGATGGTTGGTTGGTTGAGGAGTATAGAGTACTTAGAGATTCAAATGGGCATGAAGTCTCGGCACCGCTCTTTGTTACATATGTGCAAGTATAAGTCACGAGTTGGGTTAGTTTACTTGAGGTCAAATTCATCATATTGGGTTTTCTCCATCACCGTCACGACAAAGGGCCTCTTGAATGATAATGGGGTTGATTACATGTTTTGCTAAGAGAGTCGAAAAGAGAGATTATGACGTATGAACACAACAGCTCATGCCTCGTTCTCTAAAGAAAAGAAATGTATGCGTTTGATGCTTATCTTATAACGAAGAGAAATCTTCTTATGACGTATGAACACAACAGTTCATGCCTCGTTCTCTAAAGAAAAGAAAAGTGTACGTGTCGGTGCGCTTTATCTTATCTCTTCTTATTTATGACCATTCTCGCCAACATGCTTCATACTTTTTCCATGCACTTAAGTCATCAAGTGAACCGGCTACCACCGATTGTTTTCTCATTCCACTTGCTCGATTATAATGAAGATGGTGACATCATGTGCTTATTTTGTGGGAGAGAAGTGTGAATAGAACATTCGGATGATTTTCACTTACTTAATCAAGAATGGCAACTCCGTATGCAATTCTTGAGGGGAGAAAAAGTGTGAAATTACCGCATGGTTGATTATTATTTGAGAATTTAATGGTCATAACGGCTCTAAACTCATGTAAGAACCGAGCTTCTTCTTATCGGGTAATCTTCACATGGAGTTTCTTCTTAAGAGCCGTTTGTTGACATCTTCACAAGTCGATATGAGTTTATTGACAAAGTGCTTCGGTTAATGCTTCACGTGCACATCAACATGATGATTCGAACAACCTTCTCGTTCTTGTTTGATGTGATTGTTTGCTTGGTATTACCATTTTGTGTGTTCGTTATGGCTCGATTCTTGATTTCCTTGATGAACATCTTTACGTTCTTGTTTGATTGGGAGGGATTTTAGTTAAGGGATTTGCAAGATGTAAGTTGATTAGGATGCTTTTGGTGATGTTCTTGTTTTTGTGAGTTGAAGATGTTAACTTTCTATTCCCCAACCGGACAATCTTGAAGAAGGTCGAGTCTGATCGGTTCTACATATTCGCTACATGTTAGAAGACTAAAGACGAGTTGCATTTAATGATCTAAATACTTCTTCTTAATTTGGGCATTTATCAAAAGATTGTCGGTCTAGGGAGAGCACTAATTGGGGAATGTGATATGTCAAATTTAATCCCAATTAGACTTGCTCACATTCTGCTTGAAGTTGATTCTCACGAGATACATATGAGCTAATGATGTTCTTCTCAAAAGATTTCTAGTACACGGGCTTACAATGAGTTCTTGATTACAAGTATCAAAACCAAAGAAGGGGAAGGAGACAAGCATCTAAACGCGAGTAAACTTGATGAACTTAATACTTCTAAGTAATTGAAGATATCCCGGAAGACAAATGTTATTACATGAGAGAAACTCAAGGTTTGACTCATGGCGAGTAAACTTGATGAACTTAACTCTTCAAAGTGATTGAAGATATCCCGGAAAACAAATGTCATGACCGCAGAGAAACTCAAGGTTTTACTCATCAAAGCGTTTAGTGTTCTTATTCCAACTACGTGGGGAAGAGATGTAAGAGTTAGTTTCGATGATGAAAGAGGTTCATAGTGTGTGATGATTTCGATGTTATCGCAATCATCGGGAGATAGAATTGTGTACATTGAGGCGCTCAATTTGTTTTACTTGAGTGCTTAATCGTGATTCGAGAGATATAATCACTTATTCGGTGTTGAAATCCGAGAGATAGTCCTCCGCAGAGATAATCGATGATTCGGCATGCTTCTTCAATGTTATCGGTTATTTTCTCTTTGGGCATTGTACTTGATCCTTGCCGGTTCTTGAGCTTCATACACTTTCTGAGAGGAGAAAATTGGGTATACATCGGGGATTATTCTTTGGCTATTGGACTTAATCTGCTACTTGATGGTATAAGTTTCTTTGTATTACCCTATGTGTATTCGGGTTCGTGAGCTCTAGTCTAAGAGACCGATCGCATCGATTCATCTACTAGGGGAAGTGTTCTCTTGACAACTCGTTGGGGATGCATTGCTTGAGACTTGAAAAGGTTATGAAATTTGAGAAGATTATTTATGTGTGGATGATACGTTCTCGTTCTTATGGATGATATAACCCCGAACGGAGATTCTCGATTATCGGTCTTAAAAGGAGCAATGGGATTTATGATAATGGTGTGCTTCTCTGCACCGGCTAAGGAAAGCTTGAAATAGAGCTTGAATCGCTCATCCAAAGGATTTTCGGTTTGGGGGAATCGCCAAGTCTCACTTTCGGATGGTTCAATTTCTCTCAATTCAGAGCCTCGAAAGCTTTGGTGGTGAATGTGTTAGATGATGACTTCTATCTTATACAACGGGTCGTTCGATATCCTTATCTCGGTACTTCGTTTCATCATCTTCTTTAACTATATCATCTATTCTATCCTTGTAAATATTTATTCGAAAAACAAAATACAAAATATAAAACCAACAAAACAAAATAGAAAAATATAAAACCAAGAAAAAGAAAATAGAAAAATATAAAACCAACAAAAATCCATAAAATCGAAATATTTGAAAATACCAAAATATGTTTTCTCAAGACATGTCTTCGGTATCGATAACATCTACGGTCTTAGAAATGTCATTCAATAATGGCACGGGACCATAGATGAAGTTCGAGCGAGGAGGTGTAAATATTCTTTTCTAAACATGTCTCAAAATATGGCTTGCTTGATCGCAACCCGTGCTTAAAATATGGCTTACAGTTATTTTAGATTGTAACCCGGGCTTAAAACGATGGCTTGCTATTATTTCAGATAGCAACCCGTTTTTTTAAAGAAGGAAAGTGCTACGCTTAAACAATTTTCAAATATTTCGTGCACTTATCCTAATTCAAAATGAGGAAAGTATGTCGAAGGACTGCTGTTCCTACACAAATGTTTTTCCGTCTAAAAATTCTTCAGAAAAATATTTGTTGTTTTCAAAAAGTGGTGGTAAATGAGTTGCTTTAAAACAATCGATTCGGTGTTTTATAAAATTGAAAACTCTATCAATGACTTGTGCTTTTAACCTTTTCAAGAAAATAAGTCATTGATTGAGGGGAGAATGTTTTCAAATTTACATCATCTAACACGCTTTCTTAATTATCCTAATATGCTTAATTAAAATGATGTTAACCTATGTTGAAGGACTAGGTGCCTAGGATATGATTGCTAGGATTAGATGATTAGAGTTTGATAAACACATTATTCCCATGCTTTACATGATCTGCTTGATATGTTGGATTGACTTTTATTAGTCGATTCTTTGTTTGGGTGATGTCGACCACCATATATTTGTATGTATGTTAACTAACGTATGCGATATCATGGATATAAGAATGTTCCCGATCCGGATCCCACAATTTAAGATGATTGGATGCGAAAGGAAAGGGTAACTATTTCTTGAGTCGACAAATGAAGAAACGAGCTTAATTTGACTTCAATGGAGAGTTGGCATAAATGCAACGTAAGAGGTCTCACCGCATCGCAGATGGTTTTCTTCTAAGTGATTGAAGAAACGGAGCTTAATTGGACCTCGGTTGGCATTATAAATGCAACGTAAAAAGAAGTCTCACCGCATCTGCAGACGGTTTTTCTTCCAAGCCCTACAAAGAACAACATAAGCTTCTCAACCACCTAACATATCTTTGTGCAGATAATCGTGATGATACCATTTTCTAAAACTTTGAAAAAAATTGTTTTGAAAATGGAAAATATTGTTTTGAAAATATATTGGACTAAATTTTGAAAATCACCGGACTTCATTTTATCAAAACTTAAGTCACTCAATTATCGACTTGGTCATCGATTGAGGGAGAGTGATTTTATTTAAAATATTTTCATACAATATATCTTCAAAAGTCCGTTTTGTACAACAAAAAGTGGTGATCTAAAGATTTAATGTTATGTCATGGTATGATTTTTCTTTAGAATCAAGGTCTTTCAAAATAAAATCTTTCTGTTCTTGTTTGATTGTGAAATTGTTTTGTTTTACTTAAAAGATCTCTTAAAACTATCATACGACACTAACAATCTTTAATGTCTTAAAATGGTCCTTATCTATCATCTTTCATAATTGAATCTTGCCACGTCTTTCCCCAATTTTTCTAAATGATTTAAATCGGTTGGGATCACAAATCTCAAATGGTTTGATATTTCCGATCGGGTAGAGATCGTGTTTTAAATCTCAAATCTGTTTTAAATGGAATTGGTTTTAGTCCTTTAAAGGCACTCCCGCCTCCATGTGCCAAACGATTTCAATATACATAATGCACATGTTGAGGAGGAGGATTTATCCAAAATCGATGAGTATTTAAACAAGGCCACATTTTCTCCCATGTTTTCTAAACCTAATTAAATCACTTGGGATCCAAAATCTCAAAGGGTTTGATATTTTGATCGGGGAGAATTTGTGATTTAATAATATAATTTGATAAAGGTGATCGTTTTGATTTGATTGTGCAGTCGCTCTCTCATATGTGCTAAACGCTTTCGAATCTCGAAGCACATATTGAGGGAGCAAAACCATCGAGTACAAAAGTTTTTAAAAGAGATTATAAAGTACCTTGATTGTGTTTTCAAATGGTTTTCTTAATGGATTTTGTGATTGTGGATGTGCTTCAAAGAACTCTTGCCTCTATGTGATAAAATGTTTTAAAATATCCTATGCACATATTGAGGGGGAGAATTTTACCAAGAAAATCAAATGGCTTTTTCGTATGAAAATTGTGATCAAAGAAAATATTTCAAAATCCTCTTGCCTCCATGTGGCAAACAATTTCTAAATCACACGCACATGTTGAGGGGGAGGTTTTCTAAATGATCAAAACTATTAAGGTACAAAATGCTTTGATCTCGTATCACAAGTACCTTGATTGTTTTTCCAAATGATTTTTCGATTGGTTTCATGAAGGAAAGAACAATACCAAAAGACCGACCAATTTACTTTATGCATGGTGTTATAAGGATGGTTAGGTTAGGTATTCGTTCCCACGATCCCGCCAGAGCCGGAGGGATCTACCCAGGGACAATCCACTAGATAGTGTAGAGTCCTTAGGTATGATGAAAAAAGGAGAAAATGAGAAATTGGGAAGAGTGCGGATGAGACAGAGCTAGTCTTGGAATAAACCCAACAAGGTTCTAGTAATGAAGTCTCGGTAAGCATTGAAGGGTTGAAGAATGAAAAAAGAACTGAATGTGAAAAGGGTGAAAAGAAATAGCCCTCCATCAATTCAACCTTAGGGCGTAAACCGGGTTCAATACATATACTCTTGGTGGTTACTAAGGTAACGCCGGTATTGAAGACAAGACATCATGGACCCGGATGCACCGCACTAAACTTCCCAAGCTACTCAAGTTCCTCTTAAAAGGGCTTGTTTCATTCTCACGGGAACCGACATTATCTATCGACTTTCTCTTAGAGATTGTTGATATTGAAGAAGGAGACCTCTCCCTAGTCTCCCAAGACAGAACCAAAATGCACTATTGAGTCTAGAGCCAAGAGATCATCCACAATATCTCATTAGGACACTAAATTCTTGAAGACTTGCTTTTCACACAATGTGGAAAGTAAGTCTATATTGAGAGTCCCACGATTATCCTTGTGGTATTGCCGAACATCCGAGTGGTATGTAAAAGTATTCACGATGAAGATGGAAATCCTTCTAGAGCCAACATCAAACAAGCTCTTGGTGGGTGACATGTGAGATCTTCTCGTAAGATCAAACTTGTGACAACCGGATAGAAACAATGGGCGATTCGGTCTTGAATCAACCTTGGTCCAGAATGGAATTGACGAATACTTTTGGAAAACCGTTCGATGTGCAAATCTTCTTTTCTCTAGCACGTCGGATGTGTACTTATGTTTTCAAAATTCAAAAAGTATCTCGATTGAAAAATACTTTTAGAAAAACCGGTCGATGTGCGAATCTCTTCTTTTTACTAGCACGTCGATTGTGTACTATTTTCAAATACAAAAGTGTTTTGATTGAAAATTGATCTTTCTCATAAAACCTTCGTCGTCATTGCAATACTCTTTATTCTAAGCAATACGCGATTGTTTTCAAATCAATTTTCATCAATCGGTGAATCTCAATTTGTTTGGTTCACTCACTCCGTGTTGTCTTCTTTGAGACGTTCGGTTTGAGAACGGCTAGAACATTGCGAAACCCCGTCAAGGAGATTCTTAGGAATCCTACCGATCACAGCGAAGATTGTCGATCAACGGGGAACCGTGGGCGTGTACCTCAATTCAAATGAAGTGATCAAAGACACTTTCGTGTGTTTTATTGCTAATCGTTGTTTGCGGTACATTTGACGGTTGCGGTGATCGAATTGAGAAGTCAATCAAAGCCGCATGCTCACAAGATCCACACTTAATTTGAAGAAATCATGGTGGTGCATATCTACATAACTCGGCTCGATATTTCATACTATGCTTATGCTACTGCTGCAAAATATCATGAACCAATGAAGGCTTCCGCTACTCGATGGAAAGATGTCATGATTCAAATGTGTGAGCATGTCGGTCCGAAGTCACAACTTCACATGATGGCAACACAATAAAGGGTGATCCAGATTTCTTGTGGTGATGATCTCAATGAAAGCTCGAAGATCATCAAAGATGTGGATCAGTAAAAGGCCTCCACTGAAAGTACAAAATATGCGGACTTTGAAGAATCGCTACAAAAGCACAAAGATTGTTGTAATGAAGAATTGAAGTCTACGAGCTCAAGAACAAAGACAATAATAGAATGCTAGGATTCGAAATGTATAACATGGGGTGACCTCCCTTAGGGGGAGATTGTTAGGAATTAGAAAATTCCATGTTAAAGAGTCGGTCACCCCAATAATGGTCTAGCATATGTTAGCTCGTAGATTTGTCATTATTTACGTTATTAAGTTGTTTATTAGTTAGTTTGTAGCGTAGTTTAGTTTAGAGCAACACCGTGGAGGAAGGACGGGTCTTTACCCATCGTATCCCACGATCCACTTCCAGCCGATAGGAGGTCGTATTTCATGTAACTATAAATACCCTTCCATCCATGGAAGGGTGGTGCTTCAATCTAATATTCAACATTTGTGAAGTAACTCTCTTTGGACCAAGAACACCCAACTCTCTAACTTTCTCTCTAATGGCAAACATGTATTTTGATCTCCAAGACCACCGAATCATCAAACACAATAAATTTATCAAGGTATTATCATCATATTTAAAAAAAAATATATTGCACGAATAGTTGGATCTTTTTGTAAACACGTATTTTTTCCTTGCATAAGCTGCGTATATAATTCAAAGTTGGTTATGGTTTAAATATGTATTTAATCTTCTGTTCTTGCAGATTTGGGATACTGCTGGACATGATAGGTTTCAGAGCCTTGGCGTTGCTTTTTACCATGGTGTAGATTGCTTTGTTCTTGAGTGTTATGTGAATGTGCATAAATCATTTGATGATCTCAGCAACTTGAGGGAAGAATTCCTTATTCAGGTATTTTGTTATAATAATTTGAAAAAAAATATTGACTCACCCCGTAATATAAGGCTTGATTTGAAGTTAGGAATTTGTTCTATGAACTCGATGGCTTAATAAATTTATTAGAGTCCTTTTGACCAATTTTTTCCCATTTGTAGTTCATGGTAACAAAGTTGATGTAGATGGTGGCGGTAGTAGAGTGGTACATTTCACCGAGATTTTGAAGTAACAAAGCAGAATTTCAAAGTTGATGAACTAATTTCATGAAACCATCAGTTGTTGGTGTTGATTTTGATTTTGTTCATATTTATGCCGAATCTTGTTAAGTCAATTGTATCTCAAAACCTTATTAGATATGATGTGCAGGTGCATGCTAAGCCGCATGTTATACTTACAGATCTAATGCTCTTATGCAAGATTGCAGATTGGATTTCCAGTTGTGTATGGGTTGGCTGTAAACTGGGAATATGGAGCAAAAAGAGTAATTGAGCTATTGAAGGATAGATTGGATAGTAGCTTTGTGCTGCTTTAAAATATTTTTTTAGGTCCTTATTTGGTATTTCTTTTTCTCCAACAAGTAATTATTTCTTCATACAACAAAACTTACTTACTGAATATGGTTCTAGACTCATTTTTAATGAATCAATATCTAACAGATTCTAACTTGTCATGACGTAATGATTTTCGGTAGAAATACCAAG